>SWDC01000143.1:0-430881 GCA_004919715.1 Linderniella brevidens | reverse complement strand
TTGTTGAACAAATCGAATGCCTTGTTGAACAAGTAGAATGCATTGGTCAAGTCATGCCTTGTTGACCAAGTGAAATGCCTTGTTGAACCAGTCGAATTGCTCTTCGAAAAAGTAGAATGCCTTTTTGATCAAGTAGAATGCCTTGTTGAACAAGTCGAATGCTCTTTTGAACAAGTAGAATGCCTTGTTGAACAACTCAAATGCCTTGTTGAACAAGTCGAATGCCTTGTTGTCCAAGTCTTGCCTTGTTGACGAAGTAGAAGGCCTTGTTGACCAAGTAGAATGCCATTTTGAACAAGTCGAATGCCTTGTTGTCCAAGTGTTCCCTTGTTCACAAAGTAGAAGGCCTTGTTGACCAAGTATAATGCCATGTTGAACAAGTCGAAGGCCTTGTTGAAGTAGTTGAATGCCTTGTTGACCAAGTCGAATGACGTGCTGACCAAGTCGAATGACTTGTTGACCAACTAATGTCTTGTTGAACAAGTCGAATGCCTTGTTCAACAAGTGGAATGCCTTGTTGACCAAGTAATGTCTTGTTGAACAAGTCGAATGCCTTGTTGAACAAGTCGAAAACCTTGTTGAACAAGTCGAATGCCATGTTGAACAAGTCGAACGCCTTGTTGAACTAGTTGAATGCCTTGTTGACCAAGTCGAATGACGTGTTGACCAAGTCGAATGACTTGTTGACCAACTAGTTGAATGCCTTGTTGAAAAGTGGAATGCGTTGTTGAACAAGTAATACCTTGTTGAACAAGTCGAATGCATTGGTCAAGTCATGCCTTGTTGACCAAGTGGAATGCCCTGTTGAACGAATCGAATGTCTTGTCGAAAAAGTAGAATGCCTTTTTGAACAAGTAGAATGCCTTGTTGGCTAAGTCGGATGCTCTTTCTAACAAGTAGAATGCCTTGTTGAACAACTCAAATGCCTTGTCGAACAAGTCGAATGCCTTGTCGAACAAGTCGAATGCCTTGTCGAACAAGTCGAATGCCTTGTTGACCAAGTAATGCCTTGTTGAACAAGTCGAATGCCTTGTTGAACAAGTGGAATGCATTGGTCAAGTCATGCCTTGTTGACCAAGTGAAATGCCTTGTTGAACCAGTCGAATTTCTCGTCAAAAAAGTAGAATGCCTTTTTGATCAAGTAGAATGCCTTGTTGAACAAGTCGAATGCTCTTTTGAACAAATAGAATGCCTTGTTGAACAAGTCGAATGCCTTGTTGTCCAAGTCTTGCCTTGTTGACGAAGTAGAAGGCCTTGTTGACCAAGTAGAATGCCATTTTGAACAAGTCAAATGCCTTATTGTCCAAGTCTTCCCTTGTTCACAAAGTCGAATGTCTTGTTGAACAAGTCGAATGCCCTTTTCAACAAGTCGAATTACTTATTGAACAAGTCGAATGACTTGTTGACCGCGTCGAATGACTTGTTGACCAAGTCGAATGACTTTTTGACCAAGTAATGTCTTGTTGAACAAGTGGAATGCCTTGTTGACCAAGTAATGCCTTGTTGAAAAAATCGAATGCCTTGTTGAACAAGTTAAATGTCTTGTTGAACAAGTCAAATGCCTTGCTGACCAACTCATGCCTTTTTGACCAAGCCGTGTCTTGTTGACCAAGTCATGCCTTGTTGACCAAGTAGAATGCCTTGTTGAACGAGTTGTTTTGTCCTGTCGAACTAGTAGAATGCCTTTTAAAACATGTAGTATGCAATGTTGAATAACTCAAATGCCTTGTTGAACAACTCAAATGCCGTGTTGACCAAGTCGAATGCCTTGTTGACCAAGTCGAGTGCCTTGTTGAACAAGTCGAATGCCTTTTGACCAAGTTGAATTACTTGTTGAACAGTAATGCTTGTGAACAAGTAGAATGCCTTGTATGCCTTGTTGATTAAGTTAATGCCCTTTTGAACAAGTAGACTGCTTGTTTAACCCACTCAAATGCATGTGACTAGTCACGCCTTGTTGACGAAGTTGAATGCTTGTGACCAAAGTCGAATGTCTAGTTGACCCAGTTGATTGCCTTGTTGACCAAGTCGAATTCCTTGTAGACCAAGTAATGCATTGCTGAACAAGTCGAATGCCTTGTTGACCAAGTCGAATGCTCTTTTGAACAAGTCGATTGCCTTATCGAACAACTCGAATTAATTGTTGAACAAGTGTATGCCTTGTTGAACAAGTGTATGCCTTGTTGAACAAGTAGAATGCCTTGTTGACAGAGTAATGCCTTGTTGAACAAGTCGAATGCATTGCTGAACAAGTCGAATGCCTTGTTGACCAAGTCGAATGCCCTTTTGAACAAGTCGATTGCCTTATTGAACAAGTCGAATGAGTTGTTGACCAAGTAATGTCTTGTTGAACAAGTCGAATGCATTGTTGAAAAGTATACAGGATTATTTCGAAGATCTTGGCTAATCGTCTGAAGACTTATTTCCCAGGCTTAGTGGATGTCTCCCAAACTGCATTTATCCCTGGTCGTAGGAGTAGTGATAATATTCTCCTCGCTCAGGAGTTATGCTCTGGCTACCGGAATCAGAGCTTACCGGCACGGGCTACGCTGAAGGTTGACTTGGCAAAGGCATACGATCATGGTCGAGTGGGATTTTTAGTGTGTGTGCTGGAGGCCATGGGTTTTCCTTCACGGTTCGTTGCATGGATCCATGTGTGTTTGACGACTCCTTATTACTCGATCAATATCAATGGTCGAGCAGAGGGGTATTTTCCGGGACGGGGGGTCTTCGTCAGGGCGATTATATATCCATATCTTTTTACGTTGGCCATGGAGGTGCTTCGTGGTATTCTTCGGAACAAGATTCTTTCGGAGGGGAGATTTACTTTCCATTGGAGATGCGAGCCTTCCCGTATTTTCATGCTGACATTTGCCGACGATCTTCTTCTTTTCAGTCACGCGGACACTGAATCCATTCAGACTTTCCGAGCGGGGTTGGATGAATTTGCGATACTTTCGGGGGGTTAAGGGCTAACCCTGGAAAGAGCGAGATGTTTCTCTCCAAACGGGCGAGCGGCTGCCAAACTTTATTATCTATTATGGGTTTTCTTTTAGGCCATTTATCAGTGAGGTATTTGGGTGTCCCGTTACTTACATCACGACTGACTATTCAAGACTGTACTCCACTTCTACATCGCATTGACCATGCTTAGGCTCTTGGCTAAATCACTCTCTTTCATATGCTAGGAGGGTACAATTGATCCGTTCAGTCCTTGATGCGCTGCATGGGTAATTGTCCGGGGTGTTCATCCTGCCCAAAGGCGTTATTAGAGTGATTGAGCAACGATTCAGATCGTTCCTCTGGGCGGGTTCTGCTGCACAGGTTGCTTGGGATGAGTATTTTTCCCGGTGGATGAGGGTTGTTTGGGCATTCGCTCGCTTGTGGACGATAACAAGACCCTTCTTCTTAAGCACCTATGGAGTATTCTGACCAAGGATCCCAATTCTATTTGGGTATCGTGGCTTCACCAGACGCGGCTGCAAAATTGCTCGTTGTGGAATATATCGGGAACCGCCCAATCGGGGTGGAGTTGGAGGAAATTCTTACAACTACGCCCTATGCTTCGGTCGAAGGTTAGTATCTGTATTGGTAATGGCGAAACTATTTGGTTGTGGCAAGACCCATGGATCGATGATAGGCCGCTTCTGGAGCGATTTTCACGGGGACCGATGATTATGGGCCTTTCTGATGATTCACGTTTGAGTCGAGTCATTGCTTGTGACGGTTGGAGGTGGCCGGCGACTTCCTCGACGGAATTTCTGATGATTGAACCCATGCTCCTGGAGGTTTACCCATTGGAAGCTGACTCTTACGGATGGCTACCGTCTCCCACAGGCCTTTTCACCACGGCTTCTGCTCGGGATGCGTTCCGGCAGAAACGCTCGCCGGTTCATTGGGCATCCCTATTTGGAGGTCCCAAGCTATGAATTGATCTTATGGCTTGCTATTCGTGAACGCTTAGCTACCAGAGATAAGCCTTGGGTTGCCCTCAAGGCCGCGTCGAGTGCTTGCTTATTATGTGACACGGATGAGATGGAGACAATCAATCATCTTTTCTTTGATTGCCCATACACATCTCGATGCTTACGACTTCTTCGGCGGCAAATTCGGTTTCTCTGGCCTTACCGCGATTGGCAACAAGGGATTAGGTGGACTGCCATGTGGTGGAAAGGTATGCACCTCCAGCATCTGGCATATCGACATGTTTTGGCTTCGACGATTCACCACATCTGGACTAAGCGAAACCACCGTTGGACTGATGGTAGACAGCAGCATCCCCAGCAGCTCGTTGAGGATATTGGGAGGGTATTGCTTATGCACCTGTCATTACTACCATGTCGATATGAGCTACAGTATTGTACCCTGCGTCGCATGTGGCACATTGCTTGGTAGATGTATCATCGTTATTTACGTTAGTTTGTTTGGTGGATAGAGATTAGATCCATCCTGTACACAGTGGCATGTCACTGGTCTTTGGACATGAATCCTATCATGTGCGCTTTACTGTCCTTTATTTCATTTATTTAGTGAACGTTCCCCAAAAAAGAATGCCTTGTTGACAACGTAATACCTTGTTGAACAAGTCGAATGCATTGGTCAAGTCATGCCTTGTTGACCAAGTCATGCCTTATTGACCAAGTCATGCCTTGTTGACCAAGTGGAATGCCTTGTTGAACGAGTCGATTATCTTGTCGAAAAAATAGAATGCCTTTTTGAACAAGTAGAATGCCTTGTTGACTAAGTCGGATGCTCTTTTGAACAAGTAGAATGCCTTGTTGAACAACTCAAATGCCTTGTTGAACAAGTCGAATGCCTTGTTGAACAAGTCGAATGCGTTGTTGTCCAAGTCTTGCCTTGTTGACCAAGTAGAAGGCCTTGTTGACCAAGTAGAATGCCTTGTTGAACAAGTCGAACGCCTTGTTGAACCAGTTCAATGCCTTGTTGAACAAGCTAAATGCCTTGTTGACCAATTTAAATGCCTTGTTGAACAAGTCAAGGCCTTGTTGAATAAGTAGAATGCCTTGTTGACCAAGCCATGCCTTGTTGACCAAGTGGAATGCCTTGTTGAACAAGTAGAATGCCCTTTTAACCAAGTCGAATGCCTAATTGTCCAAGTGAAATGGCTTGTTTTCCAATTGGAATGCGTTGTTGAACAAGTAGAATGCCCTTTTAACCAAGTGGAATGCCTTGTTGATAGAGTAATGCGTTGTGGAACGAGTCGAATGCCTTGTTGACCAAGTCATGCCTTGTTGACCAATTCGAATAGCCTTTTGAACAAGTCGATTGCCTTATGGAACAAGTCGAATGAGTTGTTGACCAATTAATGTCTTCGTTAACAAGTCGAATGCCTTGTTGAAAAGTGGAATGCCTTGTTGACCAAGTAATACCTTGTTGAACAAGTCGAATGCATTGGTCAAGTCATGTCTTGTCAAAAAAGTAGAATGCCTTTTTGAACAAGTAGAATGCCTTGTTGGCTAAGTCGGATGCTCTTTTGAACAAGTAGAATCCCTTGTTGAACAACTCAAATGCCTTGTTAAACAAGTCGAATGCCTTCTTGAACAAGTCGAATGCCTTGTTATCCAAGTCTTGCCTAGTTGAATAAGTAGAAGGCCTTGTTGACCAAGTAGAATGCCTTATTGAACAAGTTGAACGCCTTGTTGAACCAGTTGAATGTCTTGTTGACTAAGTCAGATGCTCTTCTGAACAAGTAGAATGCCTTGTTGAACAACTCAAATGCGTTGTTGAACAAGTCGAATGCCTTGTTGTCCAAGTTTTGCCTTGTTGACCAAGTAGAAGGCATTGTTGACCAAGTAGAATGCCTTGTTGAACAAGTCGAACGCCTTGTTGAACCAGTTGAATGCCTTCTTGAACAAGCTAAATGCCTTGTTGACCAATTTAAATGCCTTGTTGACCAAGTCAATGTCTTGTTGAACAAGTCGAATGCCTTGTTGAACAAGTGGAATGCCATGTTGAACAAGTCGAACGCCTTGTTGAACTAGTTGAATGCCTTGTTGACCAAGTCGAATGACGTGTTGACCAAGTCGAATGACTTGTTGACCAACTAATGTCTTGTTGAACAAGTCAAATGCCTTGCTCAACAAGTGGAATGCCTTGTTGACCAAGTAAAGTCTTGTTGTCGAATGCCATGTTGAACAAGTCGAATGCCTTGTTGAACAAGTCGAATGCCTTGTTGAACAAGTCGAATGCATTGGTCAAGTCATGCCTTGTTGACCAAGTGAAAATGCCTTGTTGACCAAGTGAAATGTCTCGTCGAAAAACTAGAATGCCTTTTTGAACAAGTAGAATGCCTTAATGACTAAGTCGAATGCTCTTTTGAACAAGTAGAATGCCTTGTTGAACAACTCAAATGCCTTGTTGAACAAGTCGAATGCCTTGTTGACGAAGTAGAAGGCCTTGTTGATCAAGTAGAATGCCATTTTGAACAAGTCATAGGCCTTGTTGAACATGTTGAATGCCTTGTTGTCCAAGTTTTCCCTTGTTGACGAAGTAGAAGGCCTTGTTGACCAAATAGAATGCTTTGTTGAACAAGTCGAAAGCCTTGTTGAACTAGTTGAATGCCTTGTTGACCAAGTCGAATGACGTGTTGACCAAGTCAAATGACTTGTTGACCAAGTAATGGCTTGTTGAACAACTCGAATGCCTTGTTGAACAAGTTGAATGCCTTGTTCAACAAGTCGAATGCCTTGTTGAACAAGTTAAATGCCTTGTTGAACAAGTCGAATGCATTGGTCAAGTCATGCCTTGTTGACAAAGTGAAATGCCTTGTTGAACCAGTCGAATGTCTCGTCGAAAAAGTAGAATGCCTTTTTGAACAAGTAGAATGCCTTGTTGACTAAGTCTAATGCTCTTTTGAACAAGTAGAATGCCTAGTTGAACAACTCAAATGCCTTGTTGAACAAGTTGAATGCCTTGTTGAACAAGTCGAATGCCTTGTTGTCCAAGTCTTGCATTGTTGACCAAGTAGAAGGCCTTGTTGACAAAGTAGAATGCCTTATTGAACAAGTCGAACGCCTTGTTGAACCAGTTGAATGCCTTGTTGAACATGCTAAATGCCTTGTTAACAAATTTAAATACCTTGTTGAACAAGTCGAACACCTTGCTGAACAAGTCAAGGCCTTGTTCACCAAGTAGAATTCCTTGTTGACCAAGCCATGCTTTATTGACCAATTGAAATGCCTTGTTGAACAAGTATAATGCCCTTTTAACCAAGTCGAATGCCTTATTGAGTAAGTTGAATGTCTTGTTGACCAAGTCAATGCCCTTTTGAACCAGTCGAATGCCTTCTTGAACAAGTCGAATGACTTGTTGACCAAGTCGAATGACTTGCTGACTAAGTAACGTCCTTTTGAACATCTCGAATGGCTTGTTGAACAAGTAGAGTGCCTTGTTGACCAAGTAATGCCATGTTGACCAAGTAATGCCTTGTTGAACAAGTCGAATGCCTTGTTGAACAAGTCGAATGCCTTGTTGAACAAGTCGAATGCCTTCTTGACCACGCATTCCTTGTTGACCAAGTCATGCCTTGTTGAACGAGTCGTTTGTCTTGTCGAACTAATAGAATGCCTTTTTGAACAAGTAGAATGCCTTCTTGAACAACTCAAATGGCTTGTTGACCAAGTCGTATGCCTTGTTGACCAAGTCGAGTGCCTTGTTGAACAAGTTGAATGCCTTTTTGACATGTCGAATTACTTTTTGAAGAAGTAATGCTTGTTGAACAAGTAGAATGCCTTGATTCCTTGTTGACTAAGTCTAATGCCCTTTTAAACAACTAGAATACGTTGTTCAACCCACTCACATGCCCTGTTGACTAAGTTAAATGCCTTGTTGACCAAGTTGAATGCCTTGTTGAACAAGTCGAATTACTTGTTGACCAAGTAATGTCGTGTTGAACAAGTGGAATGCCTTGTTGACAGAGTAATGCCTTGTTGAACAAGTTGAATGCCTTGTTGTACAAGTCATGCCTTGTTGACCAAGTATAATGCCTTCTATGCCTGGTTAACCAAGTCGAATGCCCTTTTTGAACAAGTCGATTGCCTTATTGAACCAGTCGAATGAGTTGTTGACCAAGTAATGTTTTGTTGAACAAGTCGAATGACTTGTTGAAAAGTGGAATGCCTTGTTGACCAAGTAATACCTTGTTGAACAAGTCGAATGCATTGGTCAAGTCATGCCTTGCGGACCAAGTCATGCCATGTTGACCAAGTGGAATGCCTTGTTCAACGAGTCGAATGTCTTGTCGAAAAAGTAGAATTCCTTTTTGAACAAGTAGAATGCGTTGTTGACTAAGTCAGATGCTCTTTTGAACAATTAAAATGCCTTGTTGAACAACTCAAATGCCTTGTTGAATAAGTCCAATGCCTTGTTGAACAAGTCGAATGCCTTGGTGTCCATGTCTTGCCTTGTTGACCAAGTAGAAGTCTTTGTTGACCAAGTAGAATGCCTTGTTGAACAAGTCGAACGCCTTGTTCAACATGTAAAGGCCTTGTTGAACCAATTGAATGCCTTGTTGAACAAGCTAAATGCCTTGTTGACCAATTTGAATGCCTTGTTGAACAAGTCGAACGCCTTGTTGAAAATGTCAAGGTCTTGTTGAATAAGTATAATGCCTTGTTGACCAAGCCATGCCTTGTTGACCAAGTGGAATGCCTTGTTGAACAAGTAGAATGCCCTTTTAACCAAGTCGAATGACTTATTTTCCAAGTCATGCCTTGTTAACAAAGTAGATTGCCATATTGAGTAAGTCGAATGTCTTTTTGAACAAGTCAATGCCCTTTTGAACAAGTCGAATGCCTTATTGAACAAGTTGAATCACTTGTTGACCAAGTAATGTCTTGTGGAACAAGTGGAATGCCTTGTTGAACAAGTGGAATGCCTTGTTGACCAAGGAATGCCTTGTTGAACAAGTCGAATGCCTTGTTGAACAAGTCGAATGCCTTGTTGAACAAGTCGAATGCCTTGTTGACCAAGCATTCCTTGTTGACCAAGTCATGCCTTGTTGAACGAGTCGTTTGTCTTTTGAACAAGTAGAATGCCTTGTTGAACAAATGGCTTTTTGACCAAGTCGTATGCCTTGTTGACCAAGTCGAGTGCCTTGTTGAACAAGTCGAATGCCTTTTTGACCAAGTCGAATTACTTTTTGAACAAGTAATGCTTATTGAACAAGTAGAATGCCTTGTTGACTAAGTCTAATGCCCTTTCGAACAACTAGAATGCCTTGTTCAACCCACTCAAATGCCCTGTTGACTAAGTCAAATGCCTTGTTGACCAAGTTGAATGCCATGTTGACCAAGTCGAATGTCTAGTTGACCAAGTCGAATGTCTAGTTGACCAAGTTGAATGCCTTGTTAACCAAGTCGAATTCCTTCTAGACCAAGTAATGCATTGTTGAACAAGTCGAATGCCTTGTTGATAAAGTCGAATGCTCTTTTGAACAAGTAGAGTGCCTTATCGAACAAGTCGAATAACTTGTTGACCAAGTAATGTCTTGTTGAACAAGTGGAATGCCTTGATGCATTGTTGACTAAGTCTAATGCCCTTTTGAACACCTAAAATGCCTTGTTCAACCCACTCAAATGCCTGGTTGACTAAGTGAAATGCCTTGTTGACCAAGTTGAATGCCTTGTTGACCAAGTCGAATGTCTAGTTGACCAAGTTAAATACCTTGTTAACCAAGTCGAATTCTTTATAGAACAAGTAATGCATTGTTGAACAAGTCGAATTCCTTGTAGACCAAGTAATGCATTGTTGAACAAATCGAATGCCTTGTTGACCAAACCGAATGCTCTTTTGAACAAGTGGGCTGTCTAATCGAACAAGTCGAATTACTTGTTAACCAAATAATGTCTTATTGAACAAGTGGAATGCCTTGTTGACAGAGTAATGCCTTGTTGACCAATTCATGCGTGGTTGACCAAGTCGAATGCATTGGTCAAGTCATGCCTTGTTGACCAAGTCATGCCATGTCGACCAAGTGGAATGCCTTGTTGCACGAGTCGAATGTCTTGTCGAAAAAGTAGAATGCCTTGTTGACTAAGTCGGATGCTCTTTTGAACAATTAGAATGCCCTGTTGAACAACTCAAATTTCTTGTTGAACAAGTCGAATGGCTTGTTGACCAAGGGCGTATGCCTTGTTGACCAAGTCGAGTGCCTTGTTAAACAAGTCGAATGTCTTTTTGACCAAGTCGAATTACTTTTTGAAGAAGTAATGCTTGTTGAACAAGTAAAATGCCTTGATGCGTTGTTGACTAAGTCTAATGCCCTTTTGAATAACTAGAATGCCTTGTTCAACCCACTCAAATGCCCTATTGACTAAGTCAAATGTCTTGTTGACCAAGTTGAATGCTTTGTTGACCTGGTCGAATGTCTAGTGGACCAAGTTAAATGCCTGTTAACCAAGTCGAATTCCTTGTAGACCAAGTAATGCATTGTTGAACAAGTCGAATTCCTTGTAGACCAATTAATGCATTGTTGAACAAGTCGAATGCCTTGTTGACCAAACCGAATGCTCTTTTGAACAAGTGGGCTGCCTATCGAACAAGTCGAATTACTTGTTGACCAAGTAATGTCTTGTTGAACAAGTGGAATGCCTTGTTGAACAAGTGGAATGCCCTGTTGACAGAGTAATGCCTTGTTGAACAAGTCGAATGCTTTGTTGACCATGTCATGCCTTGTTGACCAAGTATAATGTCTTGTATGCCTGGTTGACCAAGTTGAATGCCCTTTTGAACAAGTCGATTGCCTTATTGAACAAGTCGAATAAGTTATTGACCAAGTAATGTCTTGTTGAATCAGTCGAATAACTTGTTGAAAAGTGGAATGCCTTGTTGAACAAGTCGAATGCATTGGTCAAGTCATGCCTTGTTAACCAAGTCATGCCATGTTGACCAAGTGGAATGCCTTGTTGAACGAGTCGAATGTCTTTTCGAAAAAGTAGAATGCCTTTTTGAACAATTAGAATGCCTTGTTGAACAACTCAAATCCTTGTTGAACAAGTCGAATGCCTTGTTGAACAAGTCCAATGCCTTGTTGTCCATGTCTTGCCTTGTTGACGAAGTAGAAGTCTTTGTTGACCAAGTAGAATGCCTTGTTGAACAAGTCGAACGCCTTGTTGAACCAGTTGAATGCCTTGTTGAACAAGCTAAATGCCTTGTTGACCAATTTGAATGCCTTGTTGAACAAGTCGAACGCCTTGTTGAACATGTCAAGACCTTGTTGAATAAGTAAAATGCCTTGTTGACCAAGCCATGCCTTGTTGACCAAATGGAATGCCTTGTTGAATAAGTAGAATGCCCTTTTAACCAAGACGAATGCCTTATTTTCCAAGTCATGCCTTGTTAACCAAGTAGATTGCCATATTGAGCAAGTCAAATGTCTTGTTGACCAAGTCAATGCCCTTTTGAATAAGTCGAATGCCTTATTGAACAAGTCGAATGACTTGTTGACCAAGTCGAATGACTTGTTGACCAAGTCGAATGACTTGTTGACCAAGTAATGCCTTGTTGAACAAGTCGAATGCCTTGTTGAACATGTCGAATGCCTTGTTGAACAAGTCTAATGCCTAGTTGAACAAGTTAAATGCCTTGTTGAAAAAGTCGAATGCCTTGCTGACCAACTCATGCCTTGTTGACCAAGCATTCCTTGTTGACCAAGTCATGCCTTGTTGAACGAGTCGTTTGTCTTGTCGAACTAGTAGAATGCCTTTTTGAACAAGTAGAATGCCTTGTTGAACAACTTAAATGGCTTGTTGACCAAGGGTGTATGCCTTGTTGACCAAGACGAGTGCCTTGTTGAACAAGTCGAATGCCTTTTTGACCAAGTCGAATTACTTTTTGAAGAAGTAATGCTTGTTGAACAAGTAGAATGCCTTGATGCCCTTTTGACTAAGTCTAATGCCCTTTTGACTAAGTCTAATGCCCTTTTGAACAACTAGAATGCCTTGTTCAACCCACTCAAATGCCCTGTTGACTAAGTCAAATGCCTTGTTGACCAAGTTGAATGCCTTGTTGACCAGGTCGAATGTCTAGTGGACCAAGTTGAATGCCTTGTTAACCAAGTCGAATTCCTTGTAGACCAAGTAATGCATTGTTGAACAAGTCGAATTCCTTGTAGACCATGTAATGCATTGTTGAACAAGTCAAATGCCTTGTTGACCAAAGCTAATGCTCTTTTGAACAAGTGGGCTGCCTAATCGAACAAGTCGAATTACTTGTTGAACAAGTGGAATTCCTTGTTGACAGAGTAATGCCTTGTTGAACAAGGCGAATGCCTTGTTGACTAATTCATGCCTGATTGACCAAGTCGAATGCCCTTTGAACAAGTCGATTGCCTTATTGAACAAGTCGAATGAGTTGTTAACCAAGTAATGTCTTGTTGAACAAGTCGAATGCCTTGTTGAAAAGTGGAATGCCTTGTTGACCAAGTAATACCTTGTTTAACAAGTCGAATGCATTGGTCAAGTCATGCCTTGTTGACCAAGTCATGCCTTGTTTAAAAGTGGAATGCCTTGTTGAACGAGTTGAATGTCTTGTCGAAAAAGTAGAATGCCTTTTTGAACAAGTAGAATGCGTTGTTGACTAAGTCAGATGCTCTTTTGAACAATTAGAATGCCTTGTTAAACAACTCAAATGCCTTGTTGAATAAGTCGAATGCCTTGTTGAACAAGTCGAATGCCTTGGTGTCCATGTCTTGCCTTGTTGACCAAGTAGAAGTCTTTGTTGACCAAGTAGAATGCCTTGTTGAACAAGTCGAACGCCTTTTTGAACCAGTTGAATGCCTTGTTGAACAAGCTAAATGCCTTGTTGACCAATTTGAATGCCTTGTTGAACAAGTCGAACACCTTGTTGAACATGTCAATGCCCTTTTGAACAAGTCGAATGCCTTATTGAACAAGTCGAATGACTTGTAGACCAAGTCGAATGACTTGTTGACCAAGTCGAATGACTTGTTGACCAAGTAAAGTCTT
This sequence comes from Linderniella brevidens, assembly GCA_004919715.1. Lineage (NCBI taxonomy): Eukaryota > Viridiplantae > Streptophyta > Magnoliopsida > Lamiales > Linderniaceae > Linderniella > Linderniella brevidens. Next base: position 417,895 of record SWDC01000143.1, on the reverse strand, counting down.
GTTGAACAAGTCGAATGCCTTGTTGACCAAGTAATGCAATGTTGAACAAGTCGAATGCCTTGTTGAACAAGTCTAATGCCTAGTTGAACAACTTAAATGCCTTTTTGAACAAGTCGAATGCCTTGTTGACCAAGTTGAATGCCTTGTTGACCAGGCGAATGTCTAGTTGACCAAGTTGAATGCCTTGTTAACCAAGTCGAATTCCTTGTAGACCAAGTAATGCATTGTTGAATAAGTCGAATTCCTTGTACACCAAGTAATGCATTGTTGAACAAGTCGAATGCCTTGTTGACAAAACCGAATGCTCTTTTGAACAAGTGGGCTGCCTAATCGAACAAGTCGAATTACTTGTTGACCAAGTAATGTCTTTTTGAACAAGTGCAATGTCTTGTTGAACAACTCGAATGCCTTGTTGACCAAGTAGAATGCCTTATTTGCCTGGTTGACATATCGAATGCCCTTCTGAACAAGTCGATTGCTTTATCGAACAAGTCGAATGAGTTGTTGACCATGTAATATCTTGTTGAACAAGTCGAATGACTTGTTGAAAAGTGGAATGCCTTGTTGACCAAGTAATACCTTGTTGAACAAGTCGAATGCATTGGTCAAGTCATGCCTTGTTGACCAAGTCATGCCTTGCTGACCAAGTGGAATGCCTTGTTGACCAAGTGGAATGCCTTGTTGAACGAGTCGAATGTCTTTTCGAAAAAGTAGAATGCCTTTTTGAACAAGAAGAATGGCTTGTTGACTAAGTCGGATGCTCTTTTGAACAACTAGAATGCCTTGTTGGACAACTCAAATGCCTTGTTGAACAAGTCGAATGCCTTGTTGTCCATGTCTTGCCTTGTTGACCAAGTAGAAGTCCCTATTAACCAAGTAGAATGCCTTGTAGAACAAGTCTAACCATTTGTTGAACCAGTTGAATGCCTTGTTGGCCAATTTGAATGCCTTGTTGAACAAGTCGAACACCTTGTTGAACTAGTCAAGGCCTTGTTGAATAAGTAGAATGCCTTGTTGACCAAGCCATGCCTTGTTGACCAAATGGAATGCCTTGTTGAATAAGTAGAATGCCCTTTTAACCAAGTCGAATGCCTTATTTTCCAAGTCATGCCTTGTTAACCAAGTAGATTGCCATATGAGCAAGTCAAATGTCTTGTTGACCAAGTCAATGCCCTTTTGAATAAGTCGAATGCCTTATTGACCAAGTCGAATGACTTGTTGACCAAGTAATGCCTTGTTGAACAAGTCGAATGCCTTGTTGAACAAGTCGAATGCCTTGTTGAACAAGTCGAATGCCTTGTTGTCCATGTCTTGCCTTGTTGACCAAGTAGAAGTCCTTATTAACCAAGTAGAATGCCTTGTTGAACAAGTCGAACGATTTGTTGAACCAGTTGAATGCCTTGTTGGCCAATTTGAATGCCTTGTTGAACAAGTCGAACGCCTTTTTGAACCAGTTGAATGCCTTGTTGAACAAGCTAAATGCCTTGTTGACCAATTTGAATGCCTTGTTGAACAAGTCGAACACCTTGTTGAACATGTCAATGCCCTTTTGAACAAGTGGAATGCCTTATTGAACAAGTCGAATGACTTGTTGACCAAGTCGAATGACTTGTTGACCAAGTAAAGTCTTGTTGAACAAGTCGAATGCCTTGTTGAACAAGTGGAATGCCTTGTTGACCAAGTAATGCCATGTTGAACAAGTCGAATGCCTTGTTGAACAAGTCTAATGCCTAGTTGAACAACTTAAATGCCTTTTTGAACAAGTCGAATGCCTTGTTGACCAAGTTGAATGCCTTGTTGACCAGGCGAATGTCTAGTTGACCAAGTTGAATGCCTTGTTAACCAAGTCGAATTCCTTGTAGACCAAGTAATGCATTGTTGAACAAGTCGAATTCCTTGTAAACCAAGTAATGCATTGTTGAACAAGTCGAACGCCTTGTTGACCAAACCGAATGCTCTTTTGAACAAGTGGGCTGCCTAATCGAACAAGTCGAATTACTTGTTGACCAAGTAATGTCTTTTTGAACAAGTGCAATGTCTTGTTGAACAACTCGAATGCCTTGTTGACCAAGTAGAATGCCTTATTGGCCTGGTTGACATATCGAATGCCCTTCTGAACAAGTCGATTGCCTTATCGAACAAGTCGAATGAGTTGTTGACCATGTAATATCTTGTTGAACAAGTCGAATGACTTGTTGAAAAGTGGAATGCCTTGTTGACCAAGTAATACCTTGTTGAACAAGTCGAATGCATTGGTCAAGTCATGCCTTGTTGACCAAGTCATGCCTTGTTGACCAAGTGGAATGCCTTGTTGACCAAGTGGAATGCCTTGTTGAACGAGTCGAATGTCTTTTCGAAAAAGTAGAATGCCTTTTTGAACAAGAAGAATGGCTTGTTGACTAAGTTGGATGCTCTTTTAAACAATTAGAATGCCTTGTTGGACAACTCAAATGCCTTGTTGAACAAGTCGAATGCCTTGTTGTCCATGTCTTTCCTTGTTGACCAAGTAGAAGTCCTTATTAACCAAGTAGAATGCCTTGTAGAACAAGTCGAACCATTTGTTGAACCAGTTGAATGCCTTGTTGGCCAATTTGAATGCCTTGTTGAACAAGTCGAACACCTTGTTGAACTAGTCAAGGCCTTGTTGAATAAGTAGAATGCCTTGTTGACCAAGCCATGCCTTGTTGACCAAATGGAATGCCTTGTTGAATAAGTAGAATGCCCTTTTAACCAAGTCGAATGCCTTATTTTCCAAGTCATGCCTTGTTAACCAAGTAGATTGCCATATTGAGCAAGTCAAATGTCTTGTTGACCAAGTCAATGCCCTTTTGAATAAGTCGAATGCCTTATTGACCAAGTCGAATGACTTGTTGACCAAGTAATGCCTTGTTGAACAAGTCGAATGCCTTTTTGACCAAGTCGAATGCCTTTTTGACCAAGTCGAATTACTTGTTAACCAAGTACTGTCTTGTTGAACAAGTCGAATGCCTTGTTGAACAAGTGGAATGCCTTGTTAACCAAGTAATGCCTTGTTGAGCAAGTCGAATGCCTTGTTGAGCAAGTCGAATGCTTTGTTGAACAAGTCCAATGACTTGATGACCAACTGATGCCTTGTTGACCACGCATTCCTTGTTGACCAAGTCATGCCTTGTTAACCAAGTAGATTGCCATATTGATTAAGTCGAATGTCTTGTTGAACAAGTCAATGCCCTTTTGAACAAGTCAATGCCCTTTTGAACAAGTCGAATGCCTTATTGAACAAGTCGAATGACTTGTTGACCAAGTAAAGTCTTGTTGAACAAATCGAATGCCTTGTTGAACAAGTGGAATGCCTTGTTGACCAAGCAATGCCTTGTTGAACAAGTCGAATGCCTTGTTGAACAAGTCTAATGCCTAGTTGAACAACTTAAATGCCTTGTTGAACAAGTCGAATGCCTTGCTGACCAACTCATGCCTTGTTGACCAATCATTCCTTGTTGACCAAGTCATGCATTGTTGAACGAGTCGTTTGTCTTGTCGAACTAGTAGAATGACTTTTTGAACAAGTAGAATGCCTTGTTGAACAACTCAAATGGCTTGTTGACCAAGGGCGTATGCCTTGTTGACCAAGTCGAGTGCCTTGTTGAACAAGTCGAATGCCTTTTTGACCAAGTCGAATTACGTTTTGAAGAAGTAATGCTAGTTGAACAAGTAGAATGCCTTGATGCCTTGTTGACTAAGTCTAATGCTCTTTTGAACAACTAGAATGCCTTGTTCAAACCACTCAAATGCCCTGTTGACTAAGTCAAATGCCTTGTTGACCAAGTTGAATGCCTTGTTGACCAGGTCGAATGTATAGTTGACCAAGTTGAATGCCTTGTTAACCAAGTCGAATTCCTTGTACAGCAAGTAATGTATTGTTGAACAAGTCGAATTCCTTGTAGACCAAGTAATGCATTGTTGAACAAGTCGAATGCCTTGTTGACCAAACCGAATGCTCTTTTGAACAAGTGGGCTGCCTAATCGAACAAGTCGAATTACTTGTTGACCAAGTAATGTTTTTTTGAACAAGTGCAATGTCTTGTTGAACAACTCGAATGCCTTGTTGACCAAGTAGAATGCCTTATTTGCCTGGTTGACATATCGAATGCCCTTCTGAACAAGTCGATTGCCTTATCGAACAAGTCGAATGAGTTGTTGACCATGTAATGTCTTGTTGAACAAGTCGAATGACTTGTTGAAAAGTGGAATGCCTTGTTGACCATGTAATACCTTGTTGAACAAGTCGAATGCATTGGTCAAGTCATGCCTTGTTGACCAAGTCATGCCTTGTTGACCAAGTGGAATGCCTTGTTGAACGAGTCGAATGTCTTTTCGAAAAAGTAGAATGCCTTTTTGAACAAGAAGAATGGCTTGTTGACTAAGTCGGATGCTCTTTTGAACAATTAGAATGCCTTGTTGGACAACTCAAATGCCTTGTTGAACAAGTCGAATGCCTTGTTGAACAAGTCGAATGCCTTGTTGAATAAGTCGAATGCCTTGTTGTCCATGTCTTGCCTTGTTGACCAAGTATAAGTCCTTATTAACCATGTAGAATGCCTTGTTGAACAAGTCGAACGATTTGTTCAACCAGTTGAATGCCTTGTTGGCCAATTTGAATGCCTTGTTGAACAAGTCGAACACCTTGTTGAACAAGTCAAGGCCTTGTTGAATAAGTAGAATGCCTTGTTGACCAAGCCATGCCTTGTTGACCAAATGGAATGTCTTGTTGAATAAGTAGAATGCCCTTTTAACCAAGTCGAATGCCTTATTTTCCAAGTCATGCCTTGTTAACCAAGTAGATTGCCATATTGAGCAAGTCAAATGTCTTGTTGACCAAGTCAATGCCCTTTTGAATAAGTCGAATGCCTTATTGAACAAGTCGAATGACTTGTTGACCAAGTCGAATGACTTGTTGACCAAGTAATGCCTTGTTGAACAAGTCGAATGCCTTGTTGAACATGTCGAATGCCTTGTTGAACAAGTCTAATGCCTAGTTGAACAAGTTAAATGCCTTGTTGAAAAAGTCGAATGCCTTGCTGACCAACTCATGCCTTGTTGACCAAGCATTCCTTGTTGACCAAGTCATGCCTTGTTGAACGAGTCGTTTGTCTTGTCGAACTAGTAGAATGCCTTTTTGAACAAGTAGAATGCCTTGTTGAACAACTTAAATGGCTTGTTGACCAAGGGCGTATGCCTTGTTGACCAAGACGAGTGCCTTGTTGAACAAGTCGAATGCTTTTTTGACCAAGTCGAATTACTTTTTGAAGAAGTAATGCTTGTTGAACAAGTAGAATGCCTAGAATGCCTTGTTATACCCACTCAAATGCCCTGTTGACTAAGTCAAATGCCTTGTTGACCAAGTTGAATGCCTTGTTGACCAGGTCGAATGTCTAGTGGACCAAGTTGAATGCCTTGTTAACCAAGTCGAATACCTTGTAGACCAAGTAATGCATTGTTGAACAAGTCGAATTCCTTGTAGACCATGTAATGCATTGTTGAACAAGTCAAATGCCTTGTTGACCAAAGCTAATGCTCTTTTGAACAAGTGGGCTGCCTAATCGAACAAGTCGAATTACTTGTTGAACAACTGGAATTCCTTGTTGACAGAGTAATGCCTTGTTGAACAAGGCGAATGCCTTGTTGACTAATTCATGCCTGATTGACCAAGTCCAATGCCCTTTTGAACAAGTCGATTGCCTTATTGAACAAGTCGAATGAGTTGTTGACCAAGTAATGTTGTGAACAAGTCGAATGCCTTGTTGAAAAGTGGAATGCCTTGTTGACCAAGTAATACCTTGTTTAACAAGTCGAATGCATTGGTCAAGTCATGCCTTGTTGACCAAGTCATGCCTTGTTTAAAAGTGGAATGCCTTGTTGAACGAGTCGAATGTCTTGTCGAAAAAGTAGAAAGCCTTTTTGAACAAGTAGAATGCGTTGTTGACTAAGTCAGATGCTCTTTTGAACAATTAGAATGCCTTGTTGAACAACTCAAATGCCTTGTTGAATAAGTCGAATGCCTTGTTGAACAAGTCGAATGCCTTGGTGTCCATGTCTTGCCTTGTTGACCAAGTAAAAGTCTTTGTTGACCAAGTAGAATGCCTTGTTGAACAAGTCGAACGCCTTTTTGAACCAGTTGAATGCCTTGTTGAACAAGCTAAATGCTTTGTTGACCAATTTGAATGCCTTGTTGAACAAGTCGAACACCTTGTTGAACATGTCAATGCCCTTTTGAACAAGTCGAATGCCTTATTGAACAAGTCGAATGACTTGGTTACCAAGTCTAATGACTTGTTGACCAAGTAAAGTCTTGTTGAACAAGTCGAATGCCTTGTTAAACAAGTGGAATGCCTTGTTGACCAAGTAATGCCATGTTGAACAAGTCGAATGCCTTGTTGAACAAGTCTAATGCCTAGTTGAACAACTTAAATGCCTTTTTGAACAAGTCGAATGCCTTGTTGACCTAGTTGAATGCCTTGTTGACCAGGCGAATGTCTACTTGACCAAGTTGAATGCCTTGTTAACCAAGTCGAATTCCTTGTAGACCAAGTAATGCATTGTTGAACAAGTCGAATTCCTTGTACACCAAGTAATGCATTGTTGAACAAGTCGAATGCCTTGTTGACCAAACCGAATGCTCTTTTGAACAAGTGGGCTGCCTAATCGAACAAGTCGAATTACTTGTTGACCAAGTAATGTCTTTTTGAACAAGTGCAATGTCTTGTTGAACAACTCGAATGCCTTGTTGACCAAGTAGAATGCCTTATTTGCCTGGTTGACATATCGAATGCCCTTCTGAACAAGTCGATTGCCTTATCGAACAAGTCGAATGAGTTGTTGACCATGTAATATCTTATTGAACAAGTCGAATGACTTGTTGAAAAGTGGAATGCCTTGTTGACCAAGTAATACCTTGTTGAACAAGTCGAATGCATTGGTCAAGTCATGCCTTGTTGACCAAGTAGAATGCCTTGTTGACCAAGTGGAATGCCTTGTTGAACGAGTCGAATGTCTTTTCGAAAAAGTAGAATGCCTTTTTGAACAAGAAGAATGGCTTGTTGACTAAGTCGGATGCTCTTTTCAACAATTAGAATGCCTTGTTGGACAACTCAAATGCCTTGTTGAACAAGTCGAATGCCTTGTTGTCCATGTCTTTCCTTGTTGACCAAGTAGAAGTCCTTATTAACCAAGTAGAATGCCTTGTAGAACAAGTCGAACCATTTGTTGAACCAGTTGAATGCCTTGTTGGCCAATTTGAATGCCTTGTTGAACAAGTCGAACACCTTGTTGAACTAGTCAAGGCCTTGTTGAATAAGTAGAATGCCTTGTTGACCAAGCCATGCCTTGTTGACCAAATGGAATGCCTTGTTGAATAAGTAGAATGCCCTTTTAACCAAGTCGAATGCCTTATTTTCCAAGTCATGCCTTGTTAACCAAGTAGATTGCCATATTGAGCAAGTCAAATGTCTTGTTGACCAAGTCAATGCCCTTTTGAATAAGTCGAATGCCTTATTGACCAAGTCGAATGCCTTATTGACCAAGTCGAATGACTTGTTGACCAAGTAATGCCTTGTTGAACAAGTCGAATGCCTTGTTGAACAAGTCGAATGCCTTGTTGAACAAGTCGAATGCCTTGTTGTCCATGTCTTGCCTTGTTGACCAAGTAGAAGTCTTATTAACCAAGTAGAATGCCTTGTTGAACTAGTCGAACGATTTGTTGAACCAGTTGAATGCCTTGTTGGCCAATTTGAATGCCTTGTTGAACAAGTCGAACACCTTGTTGAACAAGTCAGGGCCTTGTTGAATAAGTAGAATGCCTTGTTGACCAAGCCATGCCTTGTTGACCAAATGGAATGCCTTGTTGAATAAGTAGAATGCCCTTTTAACCAAGTCGAATGCCTTATTTTCCAAGTCATACCTTGTTAACCAAGTAGATTGCCATATTGAGCAAGTCAAATGTCTTGTTGACCAAGTCAATGCCCTTTTGAATAAGTCGAATGCCTTATTGAACAAGTCGAATGACTTGTTGAGCAAGTCGAATGACTTGTTGACCAAGTAATGCCTTGTTGAACAAGTCGAATGCCTTGTTGAACAAGTGCAATGACTTGCTGACCAACTCATGCCTTGTTGACAACGCATTCCTTGTTGACCAAGTCATGCCTTGTTGAACGAGTCGTTTGTCTTGTCGAACTAATAGAATACCTTTTTGAACAAGTAGAATGCCTTCTTGAACAACTCAAATGGCTTGTTGACCAAGTCGTATGCCTTGTTGACCAAGTCGAGTGCCTTGTTGAACAAGTCGAATGCCTTTTTGACCAAGTCGAATGCCTTTTTGACAAAGTCGAATTACTTGTTAACCAAGTAATGTCTTGTTGAACAAGTCGAATGCCTTGTTGAACAAGTGGAATGCCTTGTTAACCAAGTAATGCCTTGTTGAGCAAGTCGAATGCCTTGTTGAACAAGTCGAATGCTTTGTTGAACAAGTCCAATGACTTGATGACCAACTGATGCCTTGTTGACCACGCATTCCTTGTTGACCAAGTCATGCCTTGTTAACCAAGTAGATTGCCATATTGATTAAGTCGAATGTCTTGTTGAACAAGTCAATGCCCTTTTGAACAAGTCGAATGCCTTATTGAACAAGTCGAATGACTTGTGGACCAAGTCGAATGACTTGTTGACCAAGTAAAGTCTTGTTGAACAAATCGAATGCCTTGTTGAACAAGTGGAATGCCTTGTTGACCAAGCAATGCCTTGTTGAACAAGTCGAATGCCTTGTTGAACAAGTCTAATGCCTAGTTGAACAACTTAAATGCCTTGTTGAACAAGTCGAATGCCTTGCTGACCAACTCATGCCTTGTTGACCAATCATTCCTTGTTGACCAAGTCATGCATTGTTGAACGAGTCGTTTGTCTTGTCGAACTAGTAGAATGACTTTTTGAACAAGTAGAATGCCTTGTTGAATAACTCAAATGGCTTGTTGACCAAGGGCGTATGCCTTGTTGACCAAGTCGAGTGCCTTGTTGAACAAGTCGAATGCCTTTTTGACCAAGTCGAATTACGTTTTGAAGAAGTAATGCTAGTTGAACAAGTAGAATGCCTTGATGCCTTGTTGACTAAGTCTAATGCTCTTTTGAACAACTAGAATGCCTTGTTCAAACCACTCAAATGCCCTGTTGACTAAGTCAAATGCCTTGTTGACCAAGTTGAATGCCTTGTTGACCAGGTCGAATGTATAGTTGACCAAGTTGAATGCCTTGTTAACCAAGTCGAATTCCTTGTAGACCAAGTAATGCATTGTTGAACAAGTCGAATTCCTTGTAGACCAAGTAATGCATTGTTGAACAAGTCGAATGCCTTGTTGACCAAACCGAATGCTCTTTTGAACAAGTGGGCTGCCTAATCGAACAAGTCGAATTACTGGTTGACCAAGTAATGTCTTTTTGAACAAGTGCAATGTCTTGTTGAACAACTCGAATGCCTTGTTGACCAAGTAGAATGCCTTATTTGCCTGGTTGACATATCGAATGCCCTTCTGAACAAGTCGATCGCCTTATCGAACAAGTCGAATGAGTTGTTGACCATGTAATGTCTTGTTGAACAAGTCGAATGACTTGTTGAAAAGTGGAATGCCTTGTTGACCAAGTAATACCTTGTTGAACAAGTCGAATGCATTGGTCAAGTCATGCCTTGTTGACCAAGTCATGCCTTGTTGACCAAGTGGAATGCCTTGTTGACCAAGTGCAATGCCTTGATGAACGAGTCGAATGTCTTTTCGAAAAAGTAGAATCCCTTTTTGAACAAGAAGAATGGCTTGTTGACTAAGTCGGATGCTCTTTTGAACAATTAGAATGCCTTGTTGGACAACTCAAATGCCTTGTGGAACAAGTCGAATGCCTTGTTGAACAAGTCGAATGCCTTGTTGTCTATGTCTTGCCTTGTTCACCAAGTATAAGTCCTTATTAACCAAGTAGAATGCCTTGTTGAACAAGTCGAACGATTTGTTCAACCAGTTGAATTGAATGCCTTGTTGAACAAGTCGAACACCTTGTTGAACAAGTCAAGGCCTTGTTGAATAAGTAGAATGCCTAGTTGACCAAGCCATGCCTTGTTGACCAAGCCATGCCTTGTTGACCAAATGGAATGCCTTGTTGAATAAGTAGAATGCCCTTTTAACCAAGTCGAATGCCTTATTTTCCAAGTCATGCCTTGTTAACCAAGTAGATTGCCATATTGAGCAAGTCAAATGTCTTGTTGACCAAGTCAATGCCCTTTTGAATAAGTCGAATGCCTTATTGAACAAGTCGAATGACTTGTTGACCAACTCGAATGACTTGTTGACCAAGTAGTGCCTTGTTGAACAAGTCGAATGCCTTGTTGAACAAGTCGAATGCCTTGTTGAACAAGTCGAATGCCTTGTTGAACAAGTCGAATACCTTGTTGAACAAGTCCAATGACTTGCTGACCAACTCATTCCTTGTTGACCACGCATTCCTTGTTGACCAAGTCATGCCTTGTTGAACGAGTCGTTTGTCTTGTCGAACTAATAGAATGCCCTTTTGAACAACTAGAATGCCTTGTTGAACAACTCAAATGGCTTGTTGACCAAGTCGTATGCCTTGTTGACCAAGTCGAGTGCCTTGTTGAACAAGTCGAATGCCTTTTTGACCAAGTCGAATTACTTTTTGAAGAAGTAATGCTAGTTGAAGAAGTAGAATGCCTTGATGCCTTGTTGACTAAGTCTAATGCCCTTTTGAACAACTAGAATGCCTTGATCAAACCACTCAAATGCCCTGTTGACTAAGTCTAATTCCTTGTAGACAAAGTTGAATGCCTTGTTGACCAGGTCGAATGTCTAGTGGACCAAGTCGAATGCCTTGTTCACCAGGTCGAATTCCTTGTAGACCAAGTAATGCATTTTTGAACAAGTCGAAGGCTTGGTTGACCAAGTCGATGCTCTTTTGAATGAGTAGACTGGCTTATCGAAGTAATGTCTTGCTGACCAAGTAATGTCTTGTTGAACAAGTAGAATGCCTTGATGCCTTGTTGACGTAGTCTAATCCCTTTTGAACAAGTAGAATGCCTTGTTCAACCCACTGAAATACCCTGTTGAGTAAGTCAAATGCCTTGTTGACCAAGTTGAATGCCTTGTTGACCAAGTCGAATGTCTAGTTGACCAAGTTGAATGCCTTGTTCACCAAGTAATGCATTGTTCAACAAGTCGAATGCCTTGTTGACCAAGTCGAATGCTCTTTTGAACAAGTAGACTGCCTTATCGAACAACTCGAATTACTTGTTGACCAAGTAATGTCTTGGTAAGAACAAGTGGAATGCCTTGTTGAACAACTGGAATGCCCTGTTGACAGAGTAATGCCTTGTTGAACAAGTCGAATGCCTTGTTGAACAAGTCGAATGCCTTGTTGACCAAGTAGAATGCCCTTCTGAACAACTCGATTGCCTTATTGAACAAGTTGAATGAGTTGTTGACCAAGTAATATCTTGTTGAACAAGTCGAATGCCTTGTTGAAAAATGGAATGCCTTGTTGACCAAGTAATACCTTGTTGAACAAGTCTAATGCATTGGTCAAGTCAAGCCTTGTTGACCAATCCATGCCTTGTTGAAAAGTGGAATGCATTGTTGAACGAGTCGAATGTCTTGTCGAAAAAGTAGAATGCCTTTTTGAACAAGTAGAATGCCTTGTTGACTAAGTCGGATGCTCTTTTGAACAATTAAAATGCATTGTTGAACAACTCAAATCCTTGTTGAATAAGTAGAATGCCTTGATGCCTTGTTGACTAAGTCTAATGCCCTTTTGAACAAGTAGAATGCCTTCTTCAACCCACTGAAATGCCATGTTGACTAAGTCAAATGCCTTGTTGAGCAAGTTGAATGCCTTGGTGACCAAGTCGAATGTCTAGTTGACCAAGTTGAATGCCTTGTTGACCAAGTCGAATTCCTTGTAGACCAAATCATGCCTTGTTGAACAAGTCGAATTCCTTGTTGACCAAGTCGAATGCTCTTTTGAACAAGTAGACTGCCTTATCGAACAAGTCGAATTACTTGTTGACCAAGTAATGTCTTGTTCAACAAGTGGAATGCCTTGTTGAACAAGTGGAATGCTTTGTTGACAGAGTAATGCCTTGTTGAACAACTCGACTGCCTTGTTAACGAAGTCATGCCTTTTTGACCAAGTCGAATGCCCTTCTGAACAACTCGATTGCCTTATTGAACAAGTTGAATGAGTTGTTGACCAAGTAATATCTTGTTGAACAAGTCGAATGCCTTGTTGACCAAGTAATACTTTGTTGAACAAGTCGAATGCCTTGTTGACCAAGTAATACTTTGTTGAACAAGTCTAATGCATTGGTCAAGTCATGCCTTATTTACCAAGTCACGCCTTGTTGACCAGGTGGAATGCCTTGTTAAACGAGTCGAATGTCTTGTTGAAGAAGTAGAATGCCTTTTTGAACAAGTAGAATGCCTTGTTGACTAAGTCGTATGCTCTTTTGAACAAGTAGAATGCATTGTTGAACAACTCAAATGCCTTGTTTTCCAAGTCTGGCCTTGTTGGCCAAGTAGAAGGCCTTGTTGACAGAGTAGAATGCCTTGTTGAACAAGTCGAACGCCTTGTTGAACCAATTGAATGCCTTGTTGAACAAGCTAAATGCCATGTTGACCAATTTGAATGCCTTTTTGAACAAGTCGAGTGCCTTGCTGACCAACTCTTGCCTTGTTGACCAAGCATTCCTTGTTGACCAAGTCATGCCTTGTTGAACGAGTCGTTTGTCTTGTCGAACTAGTAGAATGCCTTTTTAACAAGTAGAATGCCTTGTTGAACAACTCAAATGGCTTGTTGACCAAGTCGAGTGCCTTGTTGAACAAGTCGAATGCCTTTTTGACCAAGTCGAATTACTTTTTGAAGAAGTAATGCTTGTTGAACAAGTAAAATGCCTTGATGCCTTGTTGACTAAGTCTAATGCCCTTTTGAACAACTAGAATGCCTTGTTCAACCCACTCAAATGCCCTGTTGACTAAGTCAAATGCCCTGTTGACCAAGTTGAATGCCTTGTTGACCAAGTCGAATGTCTAGTTGTGTAATACCCGTAAAATTAATACGGGAATAATGCGCAATTAGCGTGAAAATTATTCTGTAATTTTCGGAAAATTATGAAGTTAATTTTCGGACAAAGCGAATTTTCGGGAAATTGAACCGAAAATAAGAAAAATACTCTTTGAGTAAAATAAATAGATATGGGCCCAAATTAATTTAAAGTAGGCCCAATAAGAGATTTCCTTAAGAGAAAGGAAACGTAACTTTCCTTTTAAAGGTTTATCTCAAAAGGTGATAAGGACAAACGAAAATATCAAACGAAAGAAAAAAAGAGAAAGAGAAAGAGGAGAAAACAAACGAAGAAAAGCAGAGAAGAACTAAGCAATTTCGGCCAACTTGGAAGTGAGGTAGGTGGTTTTTAACCCCTACAAACTGTTTTTAAGTTTGATTTATTTAGTTTAACGAATTTGGATGAAAGGTCATCCGAATTCATGAATTTCGGGAGCTTTGAATGATTATGTGTTGTATTTGCGGGTTGAAAAGAATTCGCGGGCCAAAAAGGTTCGTGAAGTGTGAGAGAGGAAAGAAAATCGCGGGCTGCGATAAAATTCGCGGGCCGAAAGATTTGTAAAGATGTGAGTGAGAAAAGAAGGTCGCGGGCCAAATTTTAAATTTCGCCAAATTTCGAAAGGTTGAAATTCGGGCAGAATTTTGATATCTAAGCGAAATATTTAAATTTCGCCGAATTTAAAAGGTTAAATTCGGGCATTATATTTCGCCGAATTTAATATTTCAAATTCGGGCAGAATTTCGATATCTAAGCGAAATATTCAAATTTCGCCGAATTTAAAAGGTTAAATTCGGGCATTATATTTCGCCGAATTTAATATTTCAAATTCGGGCAGAATTTCGATATCTAAGCGAAATATTTAAATTTCGCCGAATTTAAAAGGTTAAATTCGGGCATTATATTTCGCCGAATTTAATATTTCAAATTCGGGCAGAATTTCGATATCTAAGCGAAATATTTAAATTTCGCCGAATTTAAAAGGTTAAATTCGGGTAATAGCCCACATCTTTGAATAAAATTATTTTAAGTTCATTTTATCTTTAAATCAAAGTATATTCATACTTTGACTAGAACTTTCGGGTCAACCCTTATTTTAAGATACGAGAGTATTTTGGGAATATTATTTGAAGGAAATAATATGTGCTATATGTGATTTGATGTTTTACATAATCATGCCATGTGCATATTCACGATAGGGTGAGAGATGATGTGATCGATGATATTATCAATGTGAGAAGGGTAGAGTTGCCGATTTTGGCAGTCAGGTTCAGACTCGATTATGCACTTGGTGGGAGAGGGGGTTTGCGACACCCATCTACTCGGGATTGAGCCACCCGAGGTGTAAACCACCGGATATTATTTGGCTCAGGGACGGCAGACAGATGTGAGATTCCTGTCTACCCGAACTTGTGGTATAACATTCGGGGAAAAAGCCGTCGGGTTGAGATTGTGTGCGGAAGGAGCGACCCGGCGCGGCCGGTGTGGGCTACCGCATGGTTGATGGTGTACTTTGCCATTGCGCGCGTGGGTGCCGAGTCTGACCTAGGGCCCTGTTGAGAATTGAGAATTGATAGATGAGATTTGTCGAGTGTGCATTATATTATATTGTGAGGAACCGGGATTGGGTGGAGTGCACGCACGTATTGCATGTTATGTAATCACCTACTGGGCAATAGCTCAGGGTTCTATCCTATTTTTGTTTGTAGGTAAGAATGAACCCGACACCGACTAGTGTCAGGGTTGAGATTCATGGCGAGCTGGCGGCGGTGACTCCACGGACTTTTGAGGGTGGCGCAGTACATGGGACGCGACCTGTGGAGTGGCATAGTGTTTGATATTGGGTTTGAAATTTTGGGGCTTCGGCCCAAAGTATTAATAGTAGATATTTTTGTAAACCCGATATAATACTATGTAGGTTATTTAAATTAAAAAAAAAAAAAGAAAATTTTATCGGGTCTTCCGCGTGTTCTGTTGCGGGGAAATCCGCCAATTAACTTAATTAGGAAGTAGGGTCGCCACAGGTGGTATCAGAGCTTAGGCTTTAGATTCTGAAGACTGTCCATGTACTGCCACTCAAAAGCCGGGAGAACCAGCCTCGCCTGTAAGTTAAGTGTAATACTTTGATATGATTATGTGATCTCATGTATATTTGTTACATGAATTATCTAGTATTTGGAAAATGCCAAGAGGAAGACCGAGGAACGTGTTCGTTGGAGAGTCCAGTCGGAGGGGCGAATCTGAACCCCCACCCCCGACTCGTGAGCATGACACGATAAATAGGCTGACTGAACTTATCCAAAGACAGTCAGACCAAATTCATGATTTGATAAATCACCAGAGCTCATCTGAGCACCGTCCATCCCCACAGCCTGATCGCGTAGAGATCATAGGGGAGCGATTTCGTAAGTTAAATCCACCAGTTTTCGCCGAAGCTATTAATCCTGCGGCAGCTGAGGACTGGATCGACACAATAGAAGACTTATTTATATACAGTCGTGTGCCGAACAATGAGAAGGTGTTGTGTGCCGTTTCCCTATTTCGGGGAGGCGCGCGTTTTTGGTGGAACACCATAAAGGTGTTAGAAGATCCGGCGACGATGACATGGGAACGCTTCAGGGAACTGTTTTATGATAAGTACTTCACTGCTCACGATCAGGAGCAGCGAATGTATGAATTCATGAACCTGAAACAAGGGCGAATGCCAGTTGCGGAATACATCCGCAAATTTGAAGAATTATCTCGTTTTGCACCTCATCTCGTGGCAACCAATACTCTAAAGGTGACGAGATTTCTTCGAGGGCTGAAGCCCGAATTTTATCGAGATTTAAGTGTGGCGGGAGTACGCCAATTAGAGTTCCGTCAGGCGACGGAGCGAGCGTTGATCGCAGAACAAGCGGAAGGAGTAGTAAGGGAAGCCCAAGAGGCAAGTAGGAAAAGAGAGAGTCAGCAACAGCAAGGAGGAAGCGGCCAAAAGCGACAATTCTTCGGCAAGGACCCGAAGAATAAAGGAAATCGACCGAGTCAACAGATGTGGCGCCCGAATGCTTATCAGAGACCGGCCAATGTTCCCAACCGACCCCCGATACCAGCGCCCCAATGCCAACAGTGTGGACGAAATCACTTTGGCATATGCTACGGATCACGACCGGTGCAGACTCTGCAATGTTTCCGGTGCGGTGAGGCCGGACACATCGCACGGAATTGCCCGAGAGGTCAGCCTCCAGTGCAGACTCAACCGCGTAACCTCATTCGACCTCCACCTGTGCCTGCAAGAGTTTTTACTCTGACTAATGAGGAGGCGGAGGCAAACCCGAATGTAGTTACGGGTACGTTGAGTATATTTCACGTGCCCTCTTCGATCTTGATTGACTCGGGAGCCACACATTCGTTTGTATCGGCTAACTTTGTGGCCAGGGCAGGAATCTATCCCTCCCGTTCATTATGTGATTTCGTGGTATCTTTACCACATGGGGATCCAACTCGATCAAATTTGGTGGTTGAGAAATGTCCCGTAAGAATGAGGGTAGAGAGTTAGATGTGAACCTAATAGTAATCCCGATGAATGATTACGATATTATATTCGGGATGGATTGGCTTTCGAAATACGGAGCCATTATTGATTGTTCAAAAAGGGTAGTTAGGTTTCGATCGCCAGAGGGAGAGGAGTTTGAATTTTCGGGAAGAAATAATAGAAACTCAATCCCTCGGATTTCTGCTTTAAAAGCTCAGCGACTCGTAAATACGGGTTGCGAATCGTTCCTAGTTTTTGCGGTGAATGCTGAGGAATCTTCCCAGCTTAAACTTGAGGAGGTTCCGATAGTGAACGAATATTCCGATGTATTTCCCGAGGATCTTCCGGGATTACCCCCTGATCGGGAGATTAAATTTGCAATCGATCTTGTACCTGGAGCTGCCCCGATCTCTAAATCCCCGTATCGGTTAGCACCGAACGAATTACGAGAATTGAAGGAGAATTGGAAGATTTGTTGCAGAAGGGTTTTATTCAACCCAGTTTCTCACCATGGGGAGCCCCGGTTTTATTTGTGAAGAAAAAGGACGGGTCGATGAGAATGTGTATCGATTATCGTGAACTCAACAAGATCACGATTAAGAATAAATACCCATTGCCAAGGATTGACGATTTATTCGATCAACTCCAAGGAGCAACAGTATTTTCTAAGATCGACCTGCGCTCCGGTTATCATCAGCTGAAGATCCGGGAAGCGGACATTCCAAAAACCGCATTCAGTACGAGGTACGGCCACTATGAATTTTTGGTCATGCCTTTCGGATTGACGAATGCTCCGGCAGCCTTCATGGATTTGATGAACCGAGTATTCAAAAAATTGCTGGACCGATGTGTTATCGTCTTTATCGACGATATTCTCATTTATTCCAAGACAAAAGAAGAACATGAGGAACATTTGAGAGCGGTCCTAGGAATTCTTCGGGAGAAACAATTATTCGCCAAATTTAAAAGTGCGAATTTTGGTTGGATCGAGTAATCTTTCTGGGGCATGTTATTTCGGGAAACGAATTTCAGTAGATCCCAGCAAGATAGAAGCTATAGAAAATTGGCCAAGACCAACCACTCCCACGGAGATAAGAAGTTTTCTCGGGCTAGCTGGGTATTATCGAAAGTTCATTAAGGACTTTTCCAGCATCGCCTCGACGCTCACCAATTTGACAAAGAAAAATGTTCCGTTCAAATGGACGGATGAATGTGAGCAAAGTTTCCAGGAATTAAAGAAAAGGCTAACAACTGCTCCAGTGTTAGCAATACCTTCGGGTACTGGAAATTTTCTGTTTATAGTGATGCCTCTAAATATGGGTTGGGGTGTGTTTTAATGCAAAACGGGAAGGTGATCGCTTATGCCTCCCGACAATTAAAGCCATATGAGAAAAATTACCCCACTCATGATCTCGAACTCGCAGCCGTAGTGTTTGCTCTTAAAACATGGCGACACTATCTTTACGGAGAAAGATGCGAGATCTTCACGGATCACAAGAGTTTGAAGTACTTCTTCACCCAGAAGGAGTTAAATATGAGGCAAAGAAGATGGCTCGAGTTAGTCAAAGACTACGACTGTGTGATAAATTATCATCCAGGAAAAGCGAACGTAGTCGCAGATGCATTGAGCCGCAAAACTGTAAACACTGAATTACGCCAATTCGGAGTTGAAGTAATCAATTTCGGAGAGATTGAAGAAAAGTTGGCAGTGTTGACACTTAAGCCAACACTATTAGACCGAATCATTGAAGTACAAAAGAAAGATGAGTTGTACTTGAAGAAACAAAGAGAACAAGATAAAGAAGTCTCATCGGAATTTGAATTCCGAGAAGACGGGAGTTTACGATTTAAAAGTCGCTTATATGTACCGGAAGATGAAGAAATTCGTCGAACTTTAATGACGGAGGCACATACGACAATATATTCGGTGCATCCCGGTGCAACGAAAATGTATCGTGATTTGCGACTAAATTATTGGTGGCCGGGAATGAAAAAGGATGTTGCTGCATTTGTACATAGATGCCTGACTTGTCAGCAGATCAAAGCAGAACATCAAAGACCGGCAGGAATGTTACAACCTTTGACGATTCCCGAGTGGAAGTGGGACCATATAACAATGGATTTTGTCGTCGGGTTGCCAAGAACGGTGAAAGGTTATGATGCAATTTGGGTGATTGTTGACAGACTGACTAAGTCCGCCCATTTCTTGCCTATTCACCAGACCTATCCCATGGAGAAGTTCGCTGAACTCTACATTCAAGAGATAGTGAGACTCCATGGAATTCCGATATCGATCGTATCAGATCGAGATTCAAGATTTCTGTCCCAGTTCTGGAAAAGCTTACAGAAAGCTCTGGGAACTAAATTATCATTTAGTTCAGCTTATCATCCCCAGACTGACGGACAATCGGAAAGGACGATCCAGACACTCGAAGACATGTTGAGAGCATGTGTCTGGATTTTCAAGGGAGTTGGAGTAAATATCTCCCGTTAATAGAATTTTCATATAACAACAGCTATCAAGCAACGATCGGAATGGCGCCTTACGAAGCCTTATACGGACGTAAATGTCGATCCCCAGTTCATTGGGATGAAATCGGCGAGAAGGCGCTATTAGGTCCCGAGATGGTACGCGAAATGACTGAAGTTGTTAAGAAAATTCGGGAGAAAATGCAAACGGCCCAAAGTCGCCAGAAGAGTTATGCAGACAAGAGACGAAGGTCGTTAGAATTTGAAGAAGGTGATAAAGTATTTTTGAAAGTATCACCTATGAAGGGTGTCAAACGGTTCGGACAAAAAGGAAAGTTGAGTCCGAGATATATAGGACCTTTCAAAATTTTGAAAAGAGTCGGTGAAGTAGCATATCAGCTAGAATTACCGACGTCGTTAGCACAAGTCCATGACGTATTCCACGTGTCTACACTGCGAAAGTATGTGTTGGACCCGTATCATGTGCTAAGAGACAAAAGACTTCACCAACAATTGAAGCCGGACTTGAGTTACGAAGAAAAGCCGGTAGAGATTCTAATGTATGAGGTGAAGCAATTACGAAATAAGAATATTCCCCTCGTGAAGGTCTTATGGCGAAACCAGATATTGGAAGAAGCCACTTGGGAGCGAGAAGACGAAATGAGAGAGAAATACCCCGAGTTGTTTCAGACAACTTAAATTTCGGGGACGAAATTTCTTTTAGGGGGGGAGGATGTAATACCCGTAAAATTAATACGGGAATAATGCGCAATTAGCGTGAAAATTATTCTGTAATTTTCGGAAAATTATGAAGTTAATTTTCGGACAAAGCGAATTTTCGGGAAATTGAACCGAAAATAAGAAAAATACTCTTTGAGTAAAATAAATAGATATGGGCCCAAATTAATTTAAAGTAGGCCCAATAAGAGATTTCCTTAAGAGAAAGGAAACGTAACTTTCCTTTTAAAGGTTTATCTCAAAAGGTGATAAGGACAAACGAAAATATCAAACGAAAGAAAAAAAGAGAAAGAGAAAGAGGAGAAAACAAACGAAGAAAAGCAGAGAAGAACTAAGCAATTTCGGCTAACTTGGAAGTGAGGTAGGTGGTTTTTAACCCCTACAAACTGTTTTTAAGTTTGATTTATTTAGTTTAACGAATTTGGATGAAAGGTCATCCGAATTCATGAATTTCGGGAGCTTTGAATGATTATGTTGTATTTGCGGGTTGAAAAGAATTCGCGGGCCAAAAAGGTTCGTGAAGTGTGAGAGAGGAAAGAAAATCGCGGCTGCGATAAAATTCGCGGGCCGAAAGATTTGTAAAGATGTGAGTGAGAAAAGAAGGTCGCGGGCCAAATTTAAATTTCGCCAAATTTGAAAGGTTGAAATTCGGGCAGAATTTTGATATCTAAGCGAAATATTTAAATTTCGCCGAATTTAAAAGGTTAAATTCGGGCATTATATTTCGCCGAATTTAATATTTCAAATTCGGGCAGAATTTCGATATCTAAGCGAAATATTTAAATTTCGCCGAATTTAAAAGGTTAAATTCGGGCATTATATTTCGCCGAATTTAATATTTCAAATTCGGGCAGAATTTCGATATCTAAGCGAAATATTTAAATTTCGCCGAATTTAAAAGGTTGAATTCGGGCATTATATTTCGCCGAATTTAATATTTCAAATTCGGGCAGAATTTCGATATCTAAGCGAAATATTTAAATTTCGCCGAATTTAAAAGGTTAAATTCGGGTAATAGCCCACATCTTTGAATAAAATTATTTTAAGTTCATTTTATCTTTAAATCAAAGTATATTCATACTTTGACTAGAACTTTCGGGTCAACCCTTATTTTAAGATACGAGAGTATTTGGGAATATTATTTGCAGGAAATAATATGTGCTATATGTGATTTGATGTTTTACATAATCATGCCATGTGCATATTCACGATAGGGTGAGAGATGATGTGATCGATGATATTATCAATGTGAGAAGGGTAGAGTTGCCGATTTTGGCAGTCAGGTTCAGACTCGATTATGCACTTGGTGGGAGAGGGGGTTTGCGACACCCATCTACTCGGGATTGAGCCACCCGAGGTGTAAACCACCGGATATTATTTGGCTCAGGGACGGCAGACAGATGTGAGATTCCTGTCTACCCGAACTTGTGGTATAACATTCGGGGAAAAGCCGTCGGGTTGAGATTGTGTGCGGAAGGAGCGACCCGGCGCGGCGGTGTGGGCTACCGCATGGTTGATGGTGTACTTTGCCATTGCGCGCGTGGGTGCCGAGTCTGACCTAGGGCCCTGTTGAGAATTGAGAATTGATAGATGAGATTTGTCGAGTGTGCATTATATTATATTGTGAGGAACCGGGATTGGGTGGAGTGCACGCACGTATTGCATGTTATGTAATCACCTACTGGGCAATAGCTCAGGGTTCTATCCTATTTTTGTTTGTAGGTAAGAATGAACCCGACACCGACTAGTGTCAGGGTTGAGATTCATGGCGAGCTGGCGGCGGTGACTCCACGGACTTTTGAGGGTGGCGCAGTACATGGGACGCGACCTGTGGAGTGGCATAGTGTTTGATATTGGGTTTGAAATTTTGGGGCTTCGGCCCAAAGTATTAATAGTAGATATTTTTGTAAACCCGATATAATACTATGTAGGTTATTTAAATTAAAATAAAAAAAAAAAGAAAATTTTATCGGGTCTTCCGCGTGTTCTGTTGCGGGGAAATCCGCCAATTAACTTAATTAGGAAGTAGGGTCGCCACAAGTTGACCAAGTCGAATGTCTAGTTGACCAAGTCGAATGCCTTGTTAACCAAGTCGAATTCCTTGTAGACCAAGTAATGCATTGTTGAACAAGTCGAATGCCTTGCTGACCAAGTCGAATGCTCTTTTGAACAAGTAGACTACCTTATCGAACAAGTCGAATTACTTGTGTACAAAGTAATGTCTTGTTGAACAAGTAATACCTAGTTGAACAAGTCGAATGCATTGGTCAAGTCAAGTCTTGTTGTCCAATTCATGCCTTGTTGAAAAGTGGAATGCCTTGTTGAACGAGTCGAATGTCTTGTCGAAAAAGTATAATGCCTTTTTGAACAAGTAGAATGCCTTGTTGACTAAGTCGGATGCTCTTTTGAACAATTAGAATGCATTGTTGAACAACTCAAATCCTTGTTAAATAAGTAGAATGCCTTGATGCCTTGTTGACTAAGTCTAATGCCCTTTTGAACAAGTAGAATGCCTTGTTGTTCTTTGATTGTCGCTTCTCGAGACGCTGTTTGAGGCTTTTGAGCCGCCAGATTAGATGGAGATGGCCGTTTCGTGAGTGGCGTGTTGACGTCATATGGGCAGCGGCTAAGTGGCGAGGGCATCATCTTTACCATGTAGCCTATCGTCATGTTTTGTCGTCGCTTGTTTATCACATTTGGCAGGAACGGAATACACGGTGGAAGGAGCATAGACGCGGCTCCTTTGAGCAAGTGATTGCTTTGGTTCTGGGGAATGCTTGTTTACGATTGGACACATGTAGCACATAGATGTCCTTAAAAGTAGCTGCTATTCTGCTGTGCTGTGGCGGGTGTGTCGATGTAGTTGATGTCGTTGTTATTCGATAGCTGTTATCGATTGTTTGCGGCATGAGTTTCTACTCATACGTGCTATTTTGTATTTTTCTCTTCATATATATATATAATGGGACATTTATACAAAAAAAAAGTAGAATGCCTTGTTCAACCCACTGAAATGCCATGTTGACTAAGTCAAATGCCTTGTTGACCAAGTGGAATGCCTTGGTGACAAAGTCGAATGTCTAGTTGACCAAATTGAATGCCTTGTTGCCCAAGTCGAATTCCTTGTAGACCAAGTCATGCCTTGTTGAACAAGTCGAATGCCTTGTTGACCAAGTCGAAAGCTCTTTTGAACAAGTAGTGCCTTATCGAACAAGTCGAATTACTTGTTGACCAAGTAATGTCTTGTTGAACAAGTGGAATGCCTTGTTGAACAAGTGGAATGCCTTGTTGACAGAGTAATGCCTTGTTGAACAAGTCGACTGCCTTGTTGACGAAGTCATCCCTTGTTGACCAAGTCGAATGCCCTTCTGAACAACTCGATTGCCTTATTGAACAAGTTGAATGAGTTGTTGACCAAGTAATATCTTGTTGAACAAGTCGAATGCCTTGTTGACCAAGTAATACTTTGTTGAACAAGTCTAATGCATTGGTCAAGTCATGCCTTATTGACCAAGTGGAATGCCTTGTTAAACGAGTCGAATGTCTTGTCGAAAAAGTAGAATGCCTTTTTGAACAAGTAGAATGCCTTGTTGACTAAGTCGGATGCTCTTTTGAACAAGTAGAATGCATTGTTGAACAACTCAAATGCCTTGTCGAACAAGTCGAATGCCTTGTTTTCCATGTCCGGCCTTGTTGGCCAAGTAGAAGGCCTTGTTGACAGAGTAGAATGCCTTGTTGAACAAGTCGAACGCCTTGTTGAACCAATTGAATGCCTTGTTGAACAAGCTAAATGCCATGTTGACCAATTTGAATACCTTTTTGAACAAGTCGAGTGCCTTGCTGACCAACTCTTGCCTTGTTGACCAAGCATTCCTTGTTGACCAAGTCATGCCTTGTTGAACGAGTCGTTTGTCTTGTCGAACTAGTAAAATGCCTTTTTAACAAGTAGAATGCCTTGTTGAACAACTCAATGGCTTGTTGACAAAGTCGTATGCCTTGTTGACAAAGTCGTGTGCCTTGTTGAACAAGTCGAATGCCTTGTTGACCAAGTCGAATGCCTTTTTGACCAAGTCGAATTACTTTTTGAAAAAGTAATGCTTGTTGAACAAGTAGAATGCCTTGATGCCTTGTTGACTAAGTCTAATGCCCTTTTGAACAACTAGAATGCCTTGTTCAACCCACTCAAATGCCCTGTTGCTTAAGTCAAATGCCTTGTTGACCAAGTTGAATGCCTTGTTGACCAAGTCGAATGTCTAGTGGACCAAGTCGAATGTTTAGTTGACCAAGTCGAATGCCTTGTTAACCAAGTCGAATTCCTTGTAGACCAAGTAATGCATTGTTGAACAAGTCGAATGCCTTGCTGACCAAGTCGAATGCTCTTTTGAACAAGTAGACTACCTTATCGAACAAGTCGAATTACTTTTGTACAAAGTAATGTCTTGTTGAACAAGTAATACCTTGTTGAACAAGTCGAATGCATAGGTCAAGTCAAGCCTTGTTGACCAATTCATGCCTTGTTGAAAAGTGGAATGCCTTGTTGAACGAGTCGAATGTCTTGTCGAAAAAGTATAATGCCTTTTGAACAAGTAGAATGCCTTGTTGACTAAGTCGGATGCTCTTTTGAACAATTAGAATGCATTGTTGAACAACTCAAATCCTTGTTGAATAAGTAGAATGCCTTGATGCCTTGTTGACTAAGTCGAATGCCCTTTTGAACAAGTAGAATGCCTTGTTCAACCCACTGAAATGCCATGTTGACTAAGTCAAATGCCTTGTTGACCAAGTGGAATGACTTGGTGACCAAGTCGAATGTCTAGTTGACCAAGTTGAATGCCTTGTTGACCAAGTCGAATTCCTTGTAGACCAAGTCATGCCTTGTTGAACAAGTCGAATGCCTTGTTGACCAAGTCGAATGCTCTTTTGAACAAGTAGACTGCCTTATCGAACAAGTCGAATTACTTGTTGACCAAGTAATGTCTTGTTGAACAAGTGGAATGCCTTGTTGACAGAGTAATGCCTTGTTGAACAAGTCGACTGCCTTGTTGACGAAGTCATGCCTTGTTGACCAAGTCGAATGCCCTTCTGAACAACTCGATTGCCTTATTGAACAAGTTGAATGAGTTGTTGACCAAGTAATATCTTGTTGAACAAGTGGAATGCCTTGTTGACCAAGTAATACTTTGTTGAACAAGTCTAATGCATTGGTCAAGTCATGCCTTATTGACCAAGTCATGCCTTGTTGACCAAGTGGAATGCCTTGTTAAACGAGTCGAATGTCTTGTCGAAAAAGTAGAATGCCTTTTTGAACAAGTAGAATGCCTTGTTGACTAAGTCGGATGCTCTTTTGAACAAGTAGAATGCATTGTTGAACAACTCAAATGCCTTGTTGAACAAGTCGAATGCCTTGTTTTCCAAGTCTGGCCTTGTTGGCCAAGTAGAAGGCCTTTTTAACAGAGTAGAATGCCTTGTTGAACAAGTCGAACGCCTTGTTGAACCAATTGAATGCCTTGTTGAACAAGCTAAATGCCATGTTGACAAATTTGAATGCCTTATTGAACAAGTCGAGTGCCTTGCTGACCAACTCTTGCCTTGTTGACCAAGTCATGCCTTGTTGAACGAGTCGTTTGTCTTGTCGAACTAGTAGAATGCCTTTTTAACAAGTAGAATGCCTTGTTGAACAACTCAAATGGCTTGTTGACCAAGTCGTAAGCCTTGTTGACCAAGTCGAGTGCCTTGTTGAACAAGTCGAATGCCTTTTTGACCAAGTCGAATTACTTTTGAAGAAGTAATGGTTGTTGAACAAGTAAAATGCCTTGATGCCTTGTTGACTAAGTCTAATGCCCTTTTGAACAACTAGAATGCCTTGTTCAACCCACACAAATGCCCTGTTGACTAAGTCTAATGCCTTGTTGACCAAGTTGAATGCCTTGTTGACCAAGTCGAATGTCTAGTTGACTAGTCGAATGTCTAGTGGACCATGTCGAATGCCTTGTTAACCAAGTCGAATTCCTTGTAGACCAAGTAATGCATTGTTGAACAAGTCGAATGCCTTGCTGACCAAGTCGAATGCTCTTTTGAACAAGTAGACTACCATATCGAACAAGTCGAATTACTTGTGTACAAAGTAATGTCTTGTTGAACAAGTAATACCTTGTTGAACAAGTCGAATGCATTGGTCAAGTCAAGCCTTGTTGACCAATTCATGCCTTGTTGAAAAGTGGAATGCCTTGTTAAACAAGTCGAATGTCTTGTCGAAAAAGTATAATGCCTTTTTGAACAAGTAGAATGCCTTATTGACTAAGTCGGATGCTCTTTTGAACAATTAGAATGCATTGTTGAACAACTCAAATCCTTGTTGAATAAGTAGAACGCCTTGTTGACTAAGTCTAATGCCATTTTGAACAAGTAGAATGCCTTGTTCAACCCACTGAAATGCCATGTTGACTAAGTCAAATGCCTTGTTGACCAAGTGGAATGCCTTGGTGACCAAGTCGAATGTCTAGTGGACCATGTCGAATGCCTTGTTAACCAAGTCGAATTCCTTGTAGACCAAGTAATGCATTGTTGAACAAGTCGAATGCCTTGCTGACCAAGTCGAATGCTCTTTTGAACAAGTAGACTACCATATCGAACAAGTCGAATTACTTGTGTACAAAGTAATGTCTTGTTGAACAAGTAATACCTTGTTGAACAAGTCGAATGCATTGGTCAAGTCAAGCCTTGTTGACCAATTATGCCTTGTTGAAAAGTGGAATGCCTTGTTGAACAAGTCGAATGTCTTGTCGAAAAAGTATAATGCCTTTTTGAACAAGTAGAATGCCTTATTGACTAAGTCGGATGCTCTTTTGAACAATTAGAATGCATTGTTGAAACACTCAAATCCTTGTTGAATAAGTAGAATGCCTTGTTGACTAAGTCTAATGCCATTTGAACAAGTAGAATGCCTTGTTCAACCCACTGAAATGCCATGTTGACTAAGTCAAATGCCTTGTTGACCAAGTGGAATGCCTTGGTGACCAAGTCGAATATCTAGTTGACCAAGTTGAATGCCTTGTTGACCAAGTCATACCTTGTTGAACAAGTCGAATGCCTTGTTGACCAAGTCGAATGCTATTTTGAACAAGTAGACTGTCTTATCGAACAAGTCGAATTACTTGTTGAACAAGTAATGTCTTGTTGAACAAGTGGAATGCCTTGTTGACAGAGTAATGCCTTGTTGAACAAGTCGACTGCCTTGTTGACGAAGTCATGTCTTGTTGACCAAGTCGAATGCCCTTCTGAACAACTCGATTGCCTTATTGAACAAGTTGAATGAGTTGTTGACCAAGTAATATCTTGTTCAACAAGTCGAATGCCTTGTTGAAAAATGGAATGCCTTGTTAACCAAGTAATACTTTGTTAGACAAGTCTAATGCATTGGTCAAGTCCATGCCTTATTGACCAAGTCATGCCTTGTTGACCAAGTGGAATGCCTTGTTAAACGAGTCGAATGTCTTGTCGAAAAAGTAGAATGCCTTTTTGAACAAGTAGAATGCCTTGTTGACTAAGTCGGATGCTCTTTTGAACAAGTAGAATGCATTGTTGAACAACTCAAATGCCTGTTGAACAAGTCGAATGCCTGTTTCCAAGTCTGGCCTTGTTGGCCAAGTAGAAGGCCTTTTTAACAGAGTAGAATGCCTTGTTGAACAAGCGAACGCCTTGTTGAACCAATTGAATGCCTTGTTGAACAAGCAAATGCCATGTTGACAAATTTGAATGCCTTATTGAACAAGTCGAGTGCCTTGCTGACCAACTCTTGCCTCGTTGACCAAGTCATGCCTTGTTGAACGAGTCGTTTGTCTTGTCGAACTAGTAGAATGCCTTTTTAACAAGTAGAATGCCTTGTTGAACAACTCAAATGGCTTGTTGACCAAGTCGTAAGCCTTGTTGACCAAGTCGAGTGCTTGTGAACAAGTCGAATGCCTTTTTGACCAAGTCGAATTACTTTTGTGAAGAAGTAATGGTTGTTGAACAAGTAAAATGCCTTGATGCCTTGTTGACTAAGTCTAATGCCCTTTTGAACAACTAGAATGCCTTGTTCAACCCACACAAATGCCCTGTTGACTAAGTCTAATGCCTTGTTGACCAAGTTGAATGCCTTGTTGACCAAGTCGAATGTCTAGTTGACTAAGTCGAATGTCTAGTGGACCATGTCGAATGCCTTGTTAACCAAGTCGAATTCCTTGTAGACCAAGTAATGCATTGTTCAACAAGTCGAATGCCTTGCTGACCAAGTCGAATGCTCTTTGAACAAGTAGACTACCATATGGAACAAGTCGAATTACTTGTGTACAAAGTAATGTCTGTTGAACAAGTAATACCTTGTTGAACAAGTCGAATGCATTGGTCAAGTCAAGCCTTGTTGACCCAATTCATGCCTTGTGAAAAGTGGAATGCCTTGTTGTGAACAAGTCGAATGTCTTGTCGAAAAATATAATGCCTTTTTGAACAAGTAGAATGCCTTATTGACTAAGTCGGATGCTTTTGAACATTAGAATGCATTGTTGAAACACTCAATCCTTGTTGAATAAGTAGAATGCCTTGTTGACTAAGTCTAATGCCATTTTGAACAAGTAGAATGCCTTGTTCAACCCACTGAAATGCCATGTTTGACTAAGTCAAATGCCTTGTTGACCAAGTGGAATGCCTTGGTGACCAAGTCGAATATCTAGTTGACCAAGTTGAATGCCTTGTTGACCAAGTCGAATTCCTGTAGACCAAGTCATACCTTGTTGAACAAGTCGAATGCCTTGTTGACCAAGTCGAATGCTATTTTGAACAAGTAGACTGTCTTATCGAACAAGTCAAAGTCAAACTTGTTGAACAAGTAATGTCTTGTTGAACAAGTGGAATGCCTTGTTGACAGAGTAATGCCTTGTTGAAAGTCAAGTCTGCCTTGTTGACGAAGTCATGTCTTGTTGACCAAGTCGAATGCCCTTCTGAAAACCTATTGCCTTATTGAACAAGTTGAATGAGTTGTTGACCAAGTAATATCTTGTTGAACAAGTCGAATGCCTTGTTGAAAAATGGAATGCCTGTTAACCAAGTAATACTTTGTTGGACAAGTCTAATGCATTGGTCAAGTCATGCCTTATTGACCAAGTCATGCCTTGTTGACCAAGTGGAATGCCTTGTTAAACGAGTCGAATGTCTTGTCGAAAAAGTAGAATGCCTTTTTGAACAAGTAGAATGCCTTGTTGACTAAGTCGGATGCTCTTTTGAACAAGTAGAATGCATTGTTGAACAACTCAAATGCCTTGTTGAACAAGTCGAATGCCTTGTTTTCCAAGTCTGGCCTTGTTGGCCAAGTAGAAGGCCTTTTTAACAGAGAAGAATGCCTTGTTGAACAAGTCGAACGCCTTGTTGAACCAATTGAATGCCTTGTTGAACAAGCTAAATGCCATGTTGACAAATTGAATGCCTTATTGAACAAGTCGAGTGCCTTGCTGACCAACTCTTGCCTTGTTGACCAAGTCATGCCTTGTTGAACGAGTCGTTTGTCTTGTCGAACTAGTAGAATGCCTTTTTAACAAGTAGAATGCCTTGTTGAACAACTCAAATGGCTTGTTGACCAAGTCGTAAGCCTTGCTGACCAAGTCGAGTGCCTTGTTGAACAAGTCGAATGCCTTTTTGACCAAGTCGAATTACTTTTGAAGAAGTAATGGTTGTTTGAACAAGTAAAATGCCTTGATGCCTTGTTGACTAAGTCTAATGCCCTTTTGAACAACTAGAATGCCTTGTTCAACCCACTCAAATGCCCTGTTGACTAAGTCTAATGCCTTGTTGACCAAGTTGAATGCCTTGTTGACCAAGTCGAATGTCTAGTTGACTAAGTCGAATGTCTAGTGGACCATGTCGAATGCCTTGTTAACCAAGTCGAATTCCTTGTAGACCAAGTAATGCATTGTTGAACAAGTCGAATGCCTTGCTGACCAAGTCGAATGCTCTTTTGAACAAGTAGACTACCATATGGAACAAGTCGAATTACTTGTGTACAAAGTAATGTCTTGTTGAACAAGTAATACCTTGTTGAACAAGTCGAATGCATTGGTCAAGTCAAGCCTTGTTGACCAATTCATGCCTTGTTGAAAAGTGGAATGCCTTGTTGAACAAGTCGAATGTCTTGTCGAAAAAGTATAATGCCTTTTTGAACAAGTAGAATGCCTTATTGACTAAGTCGGATGCTCTTTTGAACAATTAGAATGCATTGTTGAAACACTCAAATCCTTGTTGAATAAGTAGAATGCCTTGTTGACTAAGTCTAATGCCATTTTGAACAAGTAGAATGCCTTGTTCAACCCACTGAAATGCCATGTTGACTAAGTCAAATGCCTTGTTGACCAAGTGGAATGCCTTGGTGACCAAGTCGAATATCTAGTTGACCAAGTTGAATGCCTTGTTGACCAAGTCGAATTCCTTGTAGACCAAGTCATACCTTGTTGAACAAGTCGAATGCCTTGTTGACCAAGTCGAATGCTATTTTGAACAAGTAGACTGTCTTATCGAACAAGTCAAATTACTTGTTGAACAAGTAATGTCTTGTTGAACAAGTGGAATGCCTTGTTGACAGAGTAATGCCTTGTTGAACAAGTCGACTGCCTTGTTGACGAAGTCATGTCTTGTTGACCAAGTCGAATGCCCTTCTGAACAACTCGATTGCCTTATTGAACAAGTTGAATGAGTTGTTGACCAAGTAATATCTTGTTGAACAAGTCGAATGCCTTGTTGAAAAATGGAATGCCTTGTTAACCAAGTAATACTTTGTTGGACAAGTCTAATGCATTGGTCAAGTCATGCCTTATTGAACAAGTCATGCCTTGTTGACCAAGTGGAATGCCTTGTTAAACGAGTCGAATGTCTTGTCGAAAAAGTAGAATGCCTTTTTGAACAAGTAGAATGCCTTGTTGACTAAGTCGGATGCTCTTTTGAACAAGTAGAATGCATTGTTGAACAACTCAAATGCCTTGTCGAACAAGTCGAATGCCTTGTTTTCCAAGTCTGGCCTTGTTGGCCAAGTAGAAGGCCTTTTTAACAGAGTAGAATGCCTTGTTGAACAAGTCGAACGCCTTGTTGAACCAATTGAATGCCTTGTTGAACAAGCTAAATGCCATGTTGACAAATTTGAATGCCTTATTGAACAAGTCGAGTGCCTTGCTGACCAACTCTTGCCTTGTTGACCAAGTCATGCCTTGTTGAACGAGTCGTTTGTCTTGTCGAACTAGTAGAATGCCTTTTTAACAAGTAGAATGCCTTGTTGAACAACTCAAATGGCTTGTTGACTAGGTCGTAAGCCTTGTTGACCAAGTCGAGTGCCTTGTTGAACAAGTCGAATGCCTTTTTGACCAAGTCGAATTACTTTTTGAAGAAGTAATGGTTGTTGAACAAGTAAAATGCCTTGATGCCTTGTTGACTAAGTCTAATGCCCTTTTGAACAACTAGAATGCCTTGTTCAACCCACTCAAATGCCCTGTTGACTAAGTCTAATGCCTTGTTGACCAAGTTGAATGCCTTGTTGACCAAGTCGAATGTCTAGTTGACTAAGTCGAATGTCTAGTGGACCATGTCGAATGCCTTGTTAACCAAGTCGAATTCCTTGTAGACCAAGTAATGCATTGTTGAACAAGTCGAATGCCTTGCTGACCAAGTCGAATGCTCTTTTGAACAAGTAGACTACCATATCGAACAAGTCGAATTACTTGTGTACAAAGTAATGTCTTGTTGAACAAGTCGAATGCATTGGTCAAGTCAAGCCTTGTTGACCAATTCATGCCTTGTTGAAAAGTGGAATGCCTTGTTGAACAAGTCGAATGTCTTGTCGAAAAGTATAATGCCTTTTTGAACAAGTAGAATGCCTTATTGACTAAGTCGGATGCTCTTTTGAACAATTAGAATGCATTGTTGAAACACTCAAATCCTTGTTGAATAAGTAGAATGCCTTGTTGACTAAGTCTAATGCCATTTGAACAAGTAGAATGCCTTGTTCAACCCACTGAAATGCCATGTTGACTAAGTCAAATGCCTTGTTGACCAAGTGGAATGCCTTGGTGACCAAGTCGAATATCTAGTTGACCAAGTTGAATGCCTTGTTGACCAAGTCGAATTCCTTGTAGACCAAGTCATACCTTGTTGAACAAGTCGAATGCCTTGTTGACCAAGTCGAATGCTATTTTGAACAAGTAGACTGTCTTATCGAACAAGTCAAATTACTTGTTGAACAAGTAATGTCTTGTTGAACAAGTGGAATGCCTTGTTGACAGAGTAATGCCTTGTTGAACAAGTCGACTGCCTTGTTGACGAAGTCATGTCTTGTTGACCAAGTCGAATGCCCTTCTGAACAACTCGATTGCCTTATTGAACAAGTTGAATGAGTTGTTGACCAAGTAATATCTTGTTGAACAAGTCGAATGCCTTGTTGAAAAATGGAATGCCTTGTTAACCAAGTAATACTTTGTTGGACAAGTCTAATGCATTGGTCAAGTCATGCCTTATTGACCAAGTCATGCCTTGTTGACCAAGTGGAATGCCTTGTTAAACGAGTCGAATGTCTTGTCGAAAAAGTAGAATGCCTTTTTGAACAAGTAGAATGCCTTGTTGACTAAGTCGGATGCTCTTTTGAACAAGTAGAATGCATTGTTGAACAACTCAAATGCCTTGTTGAACAAGTCGAATGCCTTGTTTTCCAAGTCTGGCCTTGTTGGCCAAGTAGAAGGCCTTTTTAACAGAGTAGAATGCCTTGTTGAACAAGTCGAACGCCTTGTTGAACCAATTGAATGCCTTGTTGAACAAGCTAAATGCCATGTTGACAAATTTGAATGCCTTATTGAACAAGTCGAGTGCCTTGCTGACCAACTCTTGCCTTGTTGACCAAGTCATGCCTTGTTGAACGAGTCGTTTGTCTTGTCGAACTAGTAGAATGCCTTTTTAACAAGTAGAATGCCTTGTTGAACAACTCAAATGGCTTGTTGACCAAGTCGTAAGCCTTGCTGACCAAGTCGAGTGCCTTGTTGAACAAGTCGAATGCCTTTTTGACCAAGTCGAATTACTTTTTGAAGAAGTAATGGTTGTTGAACAAGTAAAATGCCTTGATGCCTTGTTGACTAAGTCTAATGCCCTTTTGAACAACTAGAATGCCTTGTTCAACCCACTCAAATGCCCTGTTGACTAAGTCTAATGCCTTGTTGACCAAGTTGAATGCCTTGTTGACCAAGTCGAATGTCTAGTTGACCAAGTTGAATGTCTAGTTGACCAAGTCGAATGTCTTGTTAACCAAGTCGAATTCCTTGTAGACCAAGTAATGCATTGTTGAACAAGTCGAATGCCTTGCTGACCAAGTCGAATGCTCTTTTGAACAAGTAGACTACCTTATCGAACAAGTCGAATTACTTGTGTACGAAGTAATGTCTTGTTGAACAAGTAATACCTTGTTGAACAAGTCGAATGCATTGGTCAAGTCAAACCTTGTTGACCAATTCATGCCTTGTTGAAAAGTGGAATGCCTTGTTGAACGAGTCGAATGTCTTGTCGAAAAAGTATAATGCCTTTTTGAACAAGTAGAATGCCTTGTTGACTAAGTCGGATGCTCTTTTGAACAATTAGAATGCATTGTTGAACAACTCAAATCCTTGTTGAATAAGTAGAATGCCATGATGCCTTGTTGACTAAGTCTAATGCCCTTTTGAACAAGTAGAATGCCTTGTTCAACCCACTGAAATGCCATGTTGACTAAGTCAAATGCCTTGTTAACCAAGTGGAATGCCTTGGTGACCAAGTCGAATGTCTAGTGGACCAAGTTGAATGCCTTGTTGACCAAGTCGAATTCCTTGTAGACCAAGTCATGCCTTGTTGAACAAGTCGAATGCTTTGTTGACCAAGTCGAATGCTCTTTTGAACAAGTAGACTGCCTTACCGAACAAGTGGAATTACTTGTTGACCAAGTAATGTCTTGTTGAACAAGTGGAATGCCTTGTTGACAGAGTAATGCCTTGTTGAATAAGTCGACTGCCTTGTTGACGAAGTCATGCCTTGTTGACCAAGTCGAATGCCCTTCTGAACAACTCGATTGCCTTATTGAAAAAGTTGAATGAGTTGTTGACCAAGTAATATCTTGTTGAACAAGTCGAATGCCTTGTTGAAAAATGGAATGCCTTGTTGACCAAGTAATACTTTGTTGAACAAGTCTAATGCATTGGTCAAGTCATGCCTTATTGACCAAGTCATGCCTTGTTGACCAAGTGGAATGCCTTGTTCAACGAGTCGAATGTCTTGTCGAAAAAGTAGAATGCCTTTTTGAACAAGTAGAATGCCTTGTTGACTAAGTCTGATGCTCTTTTGAACAAGTAGAATGCATTGTTGAACAAGTCAAATGCCTTGTTGAACAAGTCGAATGCCTTGTTTTTCAAGTCTGGCCTTGTTGGCCAAGTAGAAGGCCTTGTTGACAGAGTAGAATGCTTTGTTGAACAAGTCGAACGCCTTGTTGAACCAATTGAATGCCTTGTTGAACAAGCTAAATGCCATGTTGACCAATTTGAATGCCTTTTTGAACAAGTCGAGTGCCTTGCTGACCAACTCTTGCCTTGTTGACCAAGCATTCCTTGTTGACCAAGTCATGCCTTGTTGAACGAGTCGTTTGTCTTGTCGAACTAGTAAAATGCCTTTTTAACAAGTAGAATGCCTTGTTGAACAACTCAAATGGCTTGTTGACAAAGTCGTATGCCTTGTTGACAAAGTCGTGTGCCTTGTTGAACAAGTCGAATGCCTTGTTGACCAAGTCGAATGCCTTTTTGACCAAGTCGAATTACTTTTTGAAAAAGTAATGCTTGTTGAACAAGTAAAAAGCCTTGATGCCTTGTTGACTAAGTCTAATGCCCTTTTGAACAACTAGAATGCCTTGTTCAACCAACCGAAATGCCATGTTAACTAAGTCAAATGCCTTGTTGACCAAGTGGAATGCCTTGGTGACCAAGTCGAATGTCTAGTTGACCACGTTGAATGCCTTGTTGACCAAGTCGAATTCCTTGTAGACCAAGTCATGCCTTGTTAAACAAGTCGAATGCCTTGTTGACCAAGTCGAATGCTCTTTTGAACAAGTAGACTGCCTTATCGAACAAGTCGAATTACTTGTTGACCAAGTAATGTCTTGTTGAACAAGTGGAATGCCTTGTTGAACAAGTGGAATGCCTTGTTGACAGAGTAATGCCTTGTTGAACAAGTCGACTGCCTTGTTGACGAAGTCATGCCTTGTTGACCAAGTCGAATGCCCTTCTGAACAACTCGATTGCCTTATTGAACAAGTTGAATGAGTTGTTGACCAATTAATATCTTGTTGAACAAGTCGAATGCCTTGTTGACCAAGTAATACTTTGTTGAACAAGTCTAATGCATTGGTCAAGTCATGCCTTATTGACCAAGTCATGCCTTGTTGACCAAGTGGAATGCCTTGTTCAACAAGTCGAATGTCTTGTCGAAAAAGTAGAATGCCTTTTTGAACAAGTAGAATGCCTTGTTGACTAAGTCGGATGGTCTTTTGAACAAGTAGAATGCATTGTTGAACAAGTCAAATGCCTCGTTGAACAAGTCGAATGCCTTGTTTTCCAAGTCTGGCCTTGTTGGCCAAGTAGAACGCCTTGTTGACAGAGTAGAATGCCTTGTTGAACAAGTCGAACGCCTTGTTGAACCAATTGAATGCCTTGTTGAACAAGCTAAATGCCATGTTGACCAATTTGAATGCCTTTTTGAACAAGTCGAGTGACTTGCTGACCAACTCTGGCCTTGTTGACCAAGCATTCCATGTTGACCAAGTCATGCCTTGTTGAACGAGTCGTTTGTCTTGTCAAACTAGTAGAATGCCTTTTTAACAAGTAGAATGCCTTGTTGAACAACTCAAATGGCTTGTTGACCAAGTCGTATGCCTTGTTGACCCAGTCGAGTGCCCTGTTGAACAAGTCGAATGCCTTTTTGACCAAGTCGAATTACTTTTTGAAGAAGTAATGGTTGTTGAACAAGTAAAATGCCTTGATGCCTTGTTGACTAAGTCTAATGCCCTTTTGAACAACAAGAATGCCTTGTTCAACCCTCTCAAATGCCCTGTTGACTAAGTCAAATGCCTTGTTGACCAAGTTGAATGCCTTGTTGACCAAGTCGAATGTCTAGTTGACCAAGTCGAATGCCTTGTTAACCAAGTCGAATTCCTTGTAGACCAAGTAATGCATTGTTGAACAAGTCGAATGGCTTGCTGACCAAGTCGAATGCTCTTTTGAACAAGTAGACTACCTTATCGAACAAGTCGAATTACTGGCGTACAAAGTAATGTCTTGTTGAACAAGTGGAATGCCTTGTTGAACAAGTGGAATGCCTTGTTGACAGAGTAATGCCTTGTTGAACAAGTCAAATGCCTTGTTGACCAAGTCGAATGCCTTTTTGAACAAGTCGATTGCCTTATTGAACAAGTCGAATGAGTTGTTGACCAAGTAATGTCTTGTTGAACGAGTCGAATGCCTTGTTGACCAAGTGGAATGCCTTGGTGACCAAGTCGAATGTCTAGTTGACCACGTTGAATGCCTTGTTGACCAAGTCGAATTCCTTGTAGACCAAGTCATGCCTTGTTAAACAAGTCGAATGCCTTGTTGACCAAGTCGAATGCTCTTTTGAACAAGTAGACTGCCTTATCGAACAAGTCGAATTACTTGTTGACCAAGTAATGTCTTGTTGAACAAGTGGAATGCCTTGTTGAACAAGTGGAATGCCTTGTTGACAGAGTAATGCCTTGTTGAACAAGTCGACTGCCTTGTTGACGAAGTCATGCCTTGTTGACCAAGTCGAATGCCCTTCTGAACAACTCGATTGCCTTATTGAACAAGTTGAATGAGTTGTTGACCAATTAATATCTTGTTGAACAAGTCGAATGCCTTGTTGACCAAGTATACTTTGTTGAACAAGTCTAATGCATTGGTCAAGTCATGCCTTATTGACCAAGTCATGCCTTGTTGACCAAGTGGAATGCCTTGTTCAACAAGTCGAATGTCTTGTCGAAAAAGTAGAATGCCTTTTTGAACAAGTAGAATGCCTTGTTGACTAAGTCGGATGGTCTTTTGAACAAGTAGAATGCATTGTTGAACAAGTCAAATGCCTCGTTGAACAAGTCGAATGCCTTGTTTTCCAAGTCTGGCCTTGTTGGCCAAGTAGAACGCCTTGTTGACAGAGTAGAATGCCTTGTTGAACAAGTCGAACGCCTTGTTGAACCAATTGAATGCCTTGTTGAACAAGCTAAATGCCATGTTGACCAATTTGAATGCCTTTTTGAACAAGTCGAGTGACTTGCTGACCAACTCTGGCCTTGTTGACCAAGCATTCCATGTTGACCAAGTCATGCCTTGTTGAACGAGTCGTTTGTCTTGTCAAACTAGTAGAATGCCTTTTTAACAAGTAGAATGCCTTGTTGAACAACTCAAATGGCTTGTTGACCAAGTCGTATGCCTTGTTGACCCAGTCGAGTGCCCTGTTGAACAAGTCGAATGCCTTTTTGACCAAGTCGAATTACTTTTTGAAGAAGTAATGGTTGTTGAACAAGTAAAATGCCTTGATGCCTTGTTGACTAAGTCTAATGCCCTTTTGAACAACTAGAATGCCTTGTTCAACCCTCTCAAATGCCCTGTTGACTAAGTCAAATGCCTTGTTGACCAAGTTGAATGCCTTGTTGACCAAGTCGAATGTCTAGTTGACCAAGTCGAATGCCTTGTTAACCAAGTCGAATTCCTTGTAGACCAAGTAATGCATTGTTGAACAAGTCGAATGGCTTGCTGACCAAGTCGAATGCTCTTTTGAACAAGTAGACTACCTTATTGAAAAGTGGAATGCCTTGTTGACCAAGTAATGTCTTGTTGAACAAGTGGAATGCCTTGTTGAACAAGTGGAATCACTTGTTGAAATAGTAATGCCATGTTGAACAAGTCGAATGCCTTGCTGACCAAATCATGCCTTGTTGACCAAGCATTCCTTGTTGACCAAGTCATGCCCATTTGATAGAGTCATTTGTCTTGTCAAACTAGTAGAATGCTTTTTGAACAAGTAGAATGCCTTGTTGAACAACTCAAATGCGTTGTTGACCAAGTCGAATGCCTTGTGGACCAAGTCGAGTGCCTTGTGGAACAAGTCGAATGCCTTTTCGACCAAGTCGAATGCCTTTTTGACCAAGTCGAATTACTTGTTGAACAAGTAATGCTTGTTGAACAAGTAGAATGCCTTGATGCCTTGTTGACTAAGTCTAATGCCCTTTTGAACAAGTAGAATGCCTTGTTCAACCCACTGAAATGCCATGTTGACTAAGTCAAATGCCTTGTTGACCAAGTTGAGTGCCTTGGTGACCAAGTCGAATGTCTAGTTGACCAAGTTGAATGCCTTGTTGACAAAGTCGAATTCCTTGTAGACCAAGTCATGCCTTGTTGAACTAGTCGAATGCCTTGTTGACCAAGTCGAATGCTCTTTTGAACAAGTTAGACTGCCTTATCGAACAAGTCGAGTTACTTGTTGACCAAGTAATGTCTTGTTGAACAAGTGGAATGTCTTGTCGACAGAGTAATGCCTTGTTGAACAAGTCGAATGCCTTGTTGACCAAGTCGAATGCCCTTCTGAACAACTCGATTGCCTTATTGAACAAGTGGAATGAGTTGTTGACCATGTAATATCTTGTTCAACAAGTCGAATGCCTTGTTGAAAAATAGAATGCCTTGTTGACCAAGTAATACTCTGTTGAACAAGTCGAATGCATTGGTCAAGTCATGCCTTGTTGACCAAGTGGAATGCCTTGTTAAACGAGTCGAACGTCTTGTCGAAAAAGTAGAATGCCTTTTTTAACAAGTAGAATGCCTTGTTGACTAAGTCTGATGCTCTTTTGAACAAGTAGAATGCATTGTTGAACAACTCAAATGCCTTGTTGAACAAATCGAACGCCTTGTTTTCCAAGTCTTGCCTAGTTGGCCAAGTAGAAGGCCTTGTTGACAGAGTAGAATGCCTTGTTGAACAAGTCGAACGCCTTGTTGAACCAATTGAATGCCTTGTTGAACATGTCGAATGCCTTGCTGACCAACTCTTGCCTTGTTGACCAAGCATTCCTTGCTGACCAAGTCATGCCTTGTTGAACGAGTCGTTTGTCTTGTCGAACTAGTAGAATGCCTTTTTAACAAGTAGAATGCCTTGTTGACATAGTAATGTCATGTTGAACAAGTCGAATGCCTTGCTAACCAAATCATGCCTTGTTGACCAAGCATTCCTTGTTGACCAAGTCATGCCCATTTGATAGAGCCATTTGTCCTGTCAAACTAGTAAAATGCCTTTTTGAACAAGTAGAATGCCTTGTTGAACAACTCAAATGCGTTGTTGACCAAGTCGAATGCCTTGTTGACCAAGTCGAGTGCCTTGTTGAACAAGTCGAATGCCTTTTTGACCAAGTCGAATGCCTTTTTGACCAAGTCGAATTACTAGTTGAACAAGTAATACTTGTTGAACAAGTAGAATGCCTTGATGCCTTGTTGACTAAGTCTAATGCCCTTTTGAACAAGTAGAATGCCTTGTTCAACTCCCTGAAATGCAATGTTGACTAAGTCAAATGCCTTGTTGACCAAGTTGAATGCCTTGGTGACCAAATCGAATGTCTAGTTGACCAAGTTGAATGCCTTGTTGACAAAATCTAATTCCTTGTAGACCAAGTCATGCCTTGTTGAACAAGTCGAATGCCTTGTTGACCAAGTCAAATGCTCTTTTGAACAAGTTAGACTGCCTTATCCAACAAGTCGAATTACTTGTTGACCAAGTAATGTCTTGTTGAACAAGTGGAATGCCTTGTTGACAGAGTAATGCCTTGTTGAACAAGTCGAATGCTTTGTTGACCAAGTCGAATGCCCTTCTGAACAACTCGATTGCCTTATTGAACAAGTGGAATGAGTTGTTGACCAAGTAATATCTTGTTCAACAAGTCGAATACCTTGTTGAAAAATGGAATGCCTTGTTGACCAAGTAATACTTTGTTGAACAAGTCGAATGCATTGGTCAAGTCATGCCTTATTGACAAAGTCATGCCTTGTTGACCAAGTGGAATGCCTTGTTAAACGAGTCGAACGTCTTGTCGAAAAAGTAGAATGCCTTTTTCAACAAGTAGAATGCCTTGTTGACTAAGTCGGATGCTCTTTTGAACAAGTAGAATGCAATGTTGAACAACTCAAATGCCTTGTTGAACAAGTCGAACGCCTTGTTTTCCAAGTCTTGCCTAGTTGGCCAAGTAGAAGGCCTTGTTGACAGAATAGAATGC
The DNA here is from genome assembly GCA_004919715.1 of Linderniella brevidens. Lineage (NCBI taxonomy): Eukaryota > Viridiplantae > Streptophyta > Magnoliopsida > Lamiales > Linderniaceae > Linderniella > Linderniella brevidens. The sequence goes on along the minus strand of SWDC01000143.1, from coordinate 377,698 downwards.
CTTGTTGAACAAGTCGAACGCCTTGTTGAACCAATTGAATGCCTTGTTGAACAGGCTAAATGCCATGTTGACCAATTTGAATGCCTTGTTGAACAAGTCGAATGTCTTGCTGACCAACTCTTGCCTTGTTGACCAAGCATTCCTTGTTGACCAAGTCATGCCTTGTTGAACGAGTCGTTTGTCTTGTCGAACTAGTAGAATGCCTTTTTAACAAGTAGAATGCCATGTTGACATAGTAATGTCATGTTGAACAAGTCGAATGCCTTGCTAACCAAATCATGCCTTGTTGACCAAGCATACCTTGTTGACCAAGTCATTCACATTTGATAGAGCCATTTGTCCTGTCAAACTAGTAGAATGGCTTTTTGAACAAGTAGAATGCCTTGTTGAACAACTCAAATGCGTTGTTGACCAAGTCGCATGCCTTGTTGACCAAGTCGAGGGCCTTGTTGAACAAGTCGAATGCCTTTTTTACCAAGTCGAATGCCTTTTTGACCAAGTCGAATTACTAGTTGAACAAGTAATGCTTGTTGAACAAGTAGAATGCCTTGATGCCTTGTTGACTAAGTCTAATGCCCTTTTGAACAAGACAATGCCTTGTTCAACCCCCTGAAATGCAATGTTGACTAAGTCAAATGCCTTGTTGAACAAGTTGAATGCCTTGGTGACCAAGTCGAATGCCTTGTTGAACAAGTTGAATGCCTTGCTGACCAACTCTTGCCTTGGTGACCAAGCATTCCTTGTTGACCAAGTCATGCCTTGTTGAACGAGTCGTTTGTCTTGTCGAACTAGTAGAATGCGTTTTTAACAAGTAGAATGACATGTTGAACAACTCAAATGGCTTGTTGACCAAGTCGTATGCCTTGATGACCAAGTCGAGTGCCTTGTTGAACAAGTCGAATGCTTTTTTGACCAAGTCCAATTACTTTTTAAAGAAGTAATGCTTGTTGAACAAGTAGAATGCCTTGATGCCTTGTTGACTAAGTCTAATGCCCTTTTGAACAACTAGAATGCCTTGTTCAACCCACTCAAATACCGTGTTGACTAAGTCAAATGCCTTGTTGACCAAGTTGAATGCCTTGTTGACCAAGTCGAATGTCTAGTGGACCAAGTCAAATGTCTAGTTGACCAATTGAATGCCTTGTTTACCAAGTCGAATTCCTTGTAGACCAAGTAATGCATTGTTGAACAAGTCGAATGCCTTGTTGACCAAGTCGAATGCTCTTTTGAACAAGTAGACTACCTTATCAAAGAAGTCGAATTATTTGTGTACAAAGTAATGTCTTGTTGAACAAGTGGAATGCCTTGTGGAACAAGTGGAATGCCTTGTTGACAGAGTAATGCCTTGTTGACCAAGTCGAATGCACTTTTGAACAAGTCGATTGCCTTATTGAACAAGTCGAATGAGTTGTTGACCAAGTAATGTCTTGTTAAACAAATCGAATGCCTTGTTGAAAAGTGGAATGCCTTGTTGACCAAGTAATACCTTGTTGAACAAGTCGAATGCATTGGTCAAGTCATGCCTTGTTGACCAAGTCATGCCTTATTGAAAAGTGGAATGCCTTGTTGAACGAGTCGAATGTCATGTCGAAAAAGTAGAATGTCTTTTTGAACAAGTAGAATGCCTTGTTGACTAAGTCGGATGCTCTTTTGAACAAGTAGAATGCCTTTTGAACAAGTCGAATGCCTTGTTGAACAAGTCGAATGCCTTGTTGAACAAGTCGAATGCCTTGCTGTTCAAGTCTTGCCTTGTTGACCAAGTAGAAGGCCTTATTAACCAAGTAGAATGCCTTGTTGAACAAGTCGAACGCCTTGTTGAACCAGTTGAATGCCTTGTTGAACAAGCTAAATGCCTTGTTGACCAATTTGAATGCCTTGTTGAACAAGTCGAACGCCTTGTTGAACAACTCAAGGCCTTGTTGAATAAGTAGAATGCTTTGCTGACCAAGCCATGCCTTGTTGACCAAGTGGAATGCCTTGATGAACAAGTAGAATGCCCTTTTAACCAAGTCGAATGCCTTATTTTCCAAGTCATGCCTTGTTAACCAAGTAGATAGCCATATTGAGTACGTCGAATGTCTTGTTGAGGGTTCACTATCTGCCCGCCGAGTTACCTCACCATGATTCCGCGCACTAGCATGATTTGCCCTCTCAGTGGACTCCACCCTAACAGCCTTGCCCTTTGCACCCACCTGTCGCCACTCAACCCGGGATCGAGTTGCCATTATCCCGCCTTTGCTATCTCGAGCCCTGACTGCCGGACCGGGCCTGCGAGACTGTTGGCCCGTTACTTGTAAACCACCCATAGGAGTATTCGACAACTATGTAGGCGGACGACAACCTTGCACTTGCTGCCCGGCTGGAGATGTCGGGCATGCCACAGCCGTGTGAGTCCATGACTTGCACTTCGAACATTTTGTTGGTCTCCATTCGTACTCCACCCGTACGCTAACCACACCCCCTGAACCCCCATCTTCCAACGGCATCCGTATGTTAAATTGCTCGACAAACGGATCAGCAAGTGTCTTAAGCACACAAACTCTCGCGAAATCAATGCGCTCGCCTGTAGTAGTAACGCCATCAGCAAACAACGGCCGCCCCACCGCACTGGCCATGATTCCTAGTCCCGCCTGAGTCCAAAACTCGCTCGGTACATTCCATAACTTAATCCAGAGTGGCACATCAACAATGTCTCGTTTCGCAAATGACATACCTGGCCACCAAACCTCCAAGAATAATGGCTGCCCTTGCATGAGTCATGGACCTCCATCAAGAGCCCCGTGCATTGCATTCTCCGATTTAAATCGGAATTTGAAAAACCCATTAATGGTTGCCCTAACCTCCACGAAATCGGCCCAGATCGAGCGCACAAACCGTTCCACAAAAGGAAAGTATGGTTTTCTTCCCAAAAAATAGCCCACTAGAGTGTGTTCCCACCGGGCAAACCCTTGACGTGCTACCTCCCATGTTGGGCAGACTTCGGCTATTCCATCAACTATCATTGGTGCCGTGTAATCCAACGAGACCGCTTCATTGCGGGTCGTGTACGTCGTGCCGATCCTTTGGTCACATTTGCATAAGTTGGTACGGTACGTTTCTCAGGAGTAGTTCCGATGACCGCACGCGAAAGATTTATATGTGCTGCAATAGTCGGCTTCGGCGTCGTACCCGTCCCCATGCGAATCTTTTCCATCGTGGCAGACACCTTTGTCGTCGGTCGTTGCTCATCCATACGTTCATTTGACGGCGTAGATTGCATTGCCTGTTCCGCAATCGAGGCGACCCCACAATCCTCCAAAGACAGGATATCAAAACCGGGATCTTTTCCATTAATGTCGAGATCTTTGCCATTAAATTCCTCCAAGGGCAAGATATCAAAGCCGGGATCTTTTCCATTAAAATCATCCACGGGCAGGATATCAAAATCGGGATCTTTTCCATTAATGTCGGGATCTTTGCCATTAAATTCCTCCAAGGGCAGGATATCAAAGCCGGGATCTTTTCCATTAATGTCGGGATCTTTTCCATTAAAATCCTCCACGGGCAGGATATCAAAACCGGGATCTTTTCCATTAATGTCGGGATCTTTGCCATTAAAATCGAGATATCCTGGCAAGCTTAATTCCTGACGAAGATATGTTAAGATCTTTGCCATAATAGGATGATCCCCAGAATGATTGGCCAAAAAATCAAGATCCTCTCCCGAAATAGATTCAACGATCGGGAACGGAGATGTCGTTGTGGAAACCCTACCCGCCATAATTTCCGTTTGCTTCCCTGCTTCAACCACCACTTGATCCTGTCGATTGGATCGTTCATTTTCAGATTCCTCATCCACCACTCGTCGCAGCGGTGGAGGTGTACCCGGTCATCGTCGGAAACTCGCCCTCGTATCAGATTCCGCATGCAAAGGAGCAGTAACCGTAGTGTCACGTCGTGTTTTCCCACCATCGACACACACCGAGAATCAGATCGTCTCACAGCCACTACATCCCGGCCATGCACTCTATCAAGAAGATTGTTAAATCGCGGACCATCAAAACGCTCCGCAAACGCCGGGTAATCCCGGGACAGTAACTCCACATTAACACAATTCAGATCATATTCCAGCGACTGCGATGAAGATCCACTCATTGTTGATCCACATGAGAGAAGTCGAAGCCATCTTCATGCAAATTCGAAATAAAAACGAAAACTAAAAGATGAAACCCTCCAAAGCCGTTTGATCCCGGCGATAGAGGCGCGCCACCTTGTATCGCCGCCCTTCAATCCGCCGTGTAGATTTAGAGAAAAATATAATGAATCTGGACTGAATTATTGATGAAATTCGTGTAGGAATCCTAGAGAGAGGAGAGAGCAAAAACGCCTAGAGAGAGAGAGCATTCCATTTGTTTTTTTATTCCACAAATGGCTTGTTGACCAAGTCGTATGCCTTGTTGACCAAGTCGAGTGCCTTGTTGAACAAGTCGAATGCCTTTTTGACCAAGTCGAATTACCTTTTGAAGAAGTAATGTTTGTTGAACAAGTAGAACGCCTTGATGCCTTGTTGACTAAGTTTATCGCCCTTTTGAACAACTAGATTGCCTTGTTCAACCCCCTCAAATGCCCTGTTGACTAAGTCAAATGCCTTGTTGACCAAGTTGAATGCTTTTTTGACCAAGTTGAATGTCTAGTTGACCAAGTTGAATGCCTTGTTCACCAAGTCGAATTCCTTGTAGACCAAGTAATGCATTGTTGAACACGTCGAATTCCTTGTAGACCAAGTAATGCATTGTTGAACAAGTCGAATGCCTTGTTGACCAAAGCGAATGCTCTTTTGAACAAGTGGGCTGCCTAATCGAACAAGTCGAATTACTTGTTGACCAAGTAATGTTTTGTTGAACAAGTGTAATGCCTTGTTGAACAAGTGGAATGCCTTGTTGACCATGTCCAATGCCCTTTTGAACAAGTCGATTGCCTTATTGAACAAGTCGAATGAGTTGTTGACCAAGTAATGTCTTGTTGAACAAGTCGAATGCCTTGTTGACCAAGTAATACCATGTTGAACAAGTCGAATGCATTGGTCAAGTCATGCCTTGTTGAAAAGTGGAATGCCTTGTTGAACGAGTCGAATGTCTTGTCGAAAAAGTAGAATGCCTTTTTGAACAAGTAGAATGAATGCCTTGTTGACTAAGTCGGATGCTCGTTTGAACAAGTAGAATGCCTTGTTGAACAACTCAAATGCCATATTGAACAAGTCGAATGCCTTGTTGAACAAGTCGAATGCCTTGTTGAACAAGTCGAATGCCTTGTTGAACAAGTCGAATGCCTTGTTGAACAAGTCGAATGTCTTGTTATCCAAGTCTTGCCTTCTTGACCAAGTAAGAAGGCCTTGTTGACCAAGTGGAATGCCTTGTTGAACAAGTCGAACGCCTTGTTGAACCAGTTGAATGCCTTGTTGAACAAGCTAAATGCCTTGTTGACCAATTTGAATGCCTTGTTGAACAAGTCGAATGCCTTGTTGAACAACTCAAGGCCTTGTTAAAAAGTAGAATGCCTTGTTGACTAAGTGGAATGCCTTGTTGAACAAGTAGAATGCCCTTTTAACCAAGTCGAATTGCTTATTTTCCAAGTCATGCCTTGTTAACCAAGTAGATTGCCTTATTGAGTAAGTCGAATATCTTATTGAACAAGTCAATGCCCTTTTGAACAAGTCGAATGTCTTATTGAAAAGGTCTAATGACCTGTTGACCAAGTCGAATGACTTGTTGACCAAGTAATATCTTGTTGAACAAGTGGAATGACTTGTTGACCAAGTAATGCCCATTTGAACAAGTCGAATGCCTTGTTGAACAAGTTACATGCCATGTTGAACAAGTCGAATGACTTGCTGACCAAGTCATGCCTTGTTGACCAAGCATTCCTTGTTGACCAAGTCATGCCCATTTGAACGAGTCGTTTGTCTTGTCGAACTAGTAGAATGCTTTTTGAACAAGTAGAATGCCTTATTGAACAACTCAAATGCTTTGTTGACCAAGTCGAGTGCCTTGCTGAACAAGTCGAATGCCTTTTTGACGAAGTCGAATTACTTGTTGAACAAGTAATGCTTATTGAACAAGTAGAATGCCTTGATGCCTTGTTGACTAAGTCTAATGCCCTTTTGAACAAGTAGAATGCCTTGTTCAATCAACTAAAATGCCATGCTGACTAAGTCAAATGCCTTGTTGACCAAGTTGAATGCCTTGTTGACCAAGTCGAATGTCTAGTTGACAAAGTTGAATGCCTTGTTGACCAAGTCGAATTCGTTGTAGACCAAGTCATGCCTTGTTGAACAAGTCGAATGCCTAGTTGACCAAGTGGAATGCCTTGTTGAACAAGTGGAATGCCTTGTTGACAGAGTAATGCCTTGTTGAACAAGTCGAATGCCTTGTTGACGAAGTCATGCCTTGTTGACCAAGTTGAAGGCCCTTCTGAACAACTCGATTGCCTTATTGAACAAGTCGAATGAGTTGTTGACCAAGTAATATCTTGTTGAACACGTAAAATGCCTTGTTGAAAAGTGGAATGCCTTGTTGAACATGTCGAATGCATTGGTCACGTCATGCCTTATTGACCAAGTCATGCCTTGTTGACCAAGTGGAATGCCTTGTTGAACGAGTCGAATGTCTTGTCGAAAAAGTAGAATGCCTTTTTGAACAAGTAGAATACCTTGTTGAGTAACTCAGATGCTCTTTTGAACAAGTAGAATGCCTTGTTGAACAACTCAAATGCCTGGTTGAACAAGTCGAATGCCTTGTTGACCAAGTCATGCCTTGTTGGCCAAGTAGAAGGCCTTGTTGACCAAGTAGAATGCCTTGTTGAACAAGCTAACTGCCTTGTTGACCAATTTGAATGCCTTGTTGAACAAGTCGAACGCCTTGTTGAACAACTCAAGGCCTTGTTGAACAAGTAGAATGTCTTGTTGACCAAGCCATGCCTTGTTGACTGAGTGGAATGCCTTGTTGAACAAGTAGAATGCCCTTTTAACCAAGTCGAATGCCTTATTTTCCAAGTCATGCCTTGTTAACCAAGTAACATGTCTTATTGAGTAAGTCGAATGTCTTGTTGAACAAGTGGAATGCCTTGTTGAACAACTAAAATGCCTTGTTGAACAACTCAAATGCCTTGTTGAACAAGTCGAATGCATTGGTGAACAAGTCGAATGCCTTGCTGACCAAGTTATGCCTTGTTGACCAAGTACAATGCCTTGTTGAACGAGTCGTTTTTCTTGTCGAACTAGTAGAATGCCTTTTTGAACAAGTAGAATGCCTTGTTGAACAACTCAAATGCTTTGTTGAACAACTCAAATGCCTTGTTGACCAAGTCGAATGCCTAGTTGACCAAGTCGAGTGCCTTGTTTAACAAGTCGAATGCCTTTTTGACGAAGTCGAATTACTTGTTGAACAAGTAATGCTTGTTGAACAAGTTGAATGCCTTGTATGCCTTGTTGACTAATTATAATGCCCTTTTGAACAAGTAGAATGCCTGTTCTACCGACTCAAATGCCCTGTTGACTAAGTCAAATGCCTTGTTGACCAAGTGAATGCCTTGTTGACCAAGTCGAATGTCTAGTTGACCAAGTTGAATACATTGTTTACCAAGTCGAATTCCTTGTAGACCAAGTAATGCATTGCTGAACAAGTCGAATGCCTTGTTGACCAAGTCAATGCTCTTTTGAACAAGTCGATTGCCTTATCGAACAAGTCGAATTACTTGTTGACCAAGTAATGTCTTGTTGAACAGGTGTATGTCTTGTTGAACAAGTGGAATGCCTTGTTGACAGAAAATGCCTTGTTGAACAAGTCGGGTGGTGGAGATGCGGCATCGAGATCGAGAGTTGGATCGGGATCGAGATTGGCCGTTGACGATAGGCAATGGCCCGACTGGACGTGGCGGTGCAAACGGAGGTCGGGGGCATTTTAACATTGAAAACTAACCCTAGGGTTTTGCCTAGGGTTTTGCATGGGCCGCGGGCCGACGGTGTCGTTAAGTTTCCACGTAACGACGATGCTAATGGGTCGTGCGAACATCTAGTGGATGGCAGTGGTGGGGTGACGTTAGCGGAAGGCCTGCGTGGGATCCGCGATCACATTGGCGAGATGGCGGGGAAAGAGCGTGACGTTGATCATGGATCGGATAAATGCCCCAAGTCTTTTAGGGTTTCTAATGGGCCGCACCATACGGCAGTGAGCAATGGTGACGCAGATCCAAGAAGGGTCAGGTTGACGGCAGCAAGGGTGAACGGCGGTGACCGGGGCTCGGAGAATAAATCTCGAGCTCTTAGGGTCTCTAATGGGCCGCCAGCAGTGGATCGTGATGGCGGGCGGAGCGTGTGGAAGGCAAGCACGAGATTGGCGATCATAACGGCGTGGCGGCGGGGATATTGAGCGGCGGTGGAACGAAAAGAAACCCTAGGCCTATTAGGGTTTCTAATGGGCTAGGGTTTATAATGGGCCGCGTCATCCGACGATGGGTGATGGTGGGGACGAGCGCGTGACGGCGGTAATGGCGCCCGGCGGCGCGTCTTTTTCGGCGAATAGCCCTAGGGCTTCTAATGGGCCGTGAGTGGCGGCAGATCACAGCGGGGCGGAACGAGAGGATGGCAAGCTGCCGGGCAGCGGGCGACCGCGGGGTGTCCCGACACTTCTCCGCGGGCATACACGTCCTCTCTTACCGAGGCGTGGTATTGATAGTGCGGGTATACGTGAGGATAATTCCAAGCGTACATTCACATCTGCGCTTATGGGCGGTTCTGGTCGATCGGAGCGTATTAAGCTTACGTACACACCTCCTGTGCTAGTAGACGGGGTGGTGGAGGTATCACCCTCTTGGGAGATTGCGGAAAAGGGTTGTCAAGGTGGGAACATACGTTAGTTGGATAATTCTTGGGACGCAAGCCGTACTTCCGTTCGTGGAAAAGTACTTTCGATCTCTATGGGCAAATTTGGTGGAAGTGCGGCCCACTGGAACGGGATTCTTTAAGTTCCGTTTTTCTTCATCGGAGGCAATGAGGGGAGTTCTGGAGGGCGGGCCGTGGTTGATGAACGGGAAACCCTTGTTTTTGGAAGAGTGGAGGTGCGGGATGACGATGGAGAAGAAGAAACATACGGAAGTGCAAACATGGGTGCGCTTTTCGTATGTACCGTTTGAGTTCTGGACTCCGGAAGGATTAAGGGTCATTGCGAGTGCGGCAGGGAAACCTTTGTATCCGGATTCGTTCACGACTTCGATGGAACGAATTTATTTTGCAAGGATATGTGTTCTGAAGAACCTTGCCGAACCATACATCGAGCGATTCAACTTACGACTCCCGATGGAAGACGGAAGTGTTTCTCATGTGATCTCGATCAAAGTTGCGTATGAATGGAAACCAGCCAAGTGTGATATTTGCTCTGAATATGTCATGCCGCGGTGGTGTGCCCAAAGGCTGCTCCGCTCCTCGCCCAACGCCGAGTACTGGGGACATCATTAGGCCAACCGCGCGAAATGGGGCATCAGTATGCCCAAAGGCGATGGAATGGCGACATGTGGGCCACGCTCTAGCACCTATCTCAGCACCTCATTCGGCGAATCATGATGAGCCGGAGCCTAAGGAGCTTGAGGGTAATGTGTTTGCGGTTTTGAGCTTGCTACACGATGATACTACATCTGAGGGTCCTGAAAGCAACCCGACCCTGCCCCTGGTGTCTTAGTGATACGCATCGATACGTGGAATGTCCGTGGTCTCAATAAAAGGGATCACGGCCGAGCGGCTGGCGACCTGATTCGCCGGTTTGATCTGAAGCTTATTGGTTTGTTGGAGACGCGGGTGACTGAGTCCAATGCAGATTTGATTGCAAATCAGATTCAACATTGGACATGGTTTTTCGATTATGACACGGGACCCGGGAAGAGAAGTTGGTTGGGGTGGGATGCGAGATATGTTAGCGTTGTCATCGAGCAGCTGGCGGAGCAAGTGATTCATTGTAAGGTAACAGCGTTGGAGTCCCGTGATGAGTTTTACGTCTCTTTTCTTTATGGCTCGAATCAGCGCGACATTAGGCAGGCCTTATGGGACGATATATTAAGATTGTCTGAATATCGGGTTCTGGCAGCATGGCTAGTCCTTGGGGATTTTAATGCTATCGCTGATCCAAATGATGTGCGGGGGGCTCACCGCAACTGGGCGACTATTCGGACCTCCCTCTTCTTCTTATAAAAGCTGATTTACATGGGTTACCAACTTGGTTTAATCAGCGTCACGGCGAGGTTGGGATTTGGCGTCGACTTGACCGGATGGTGGAAAACCCGACGTGGTTTGCTCGTTATGGGGATCTGCAGTATCATTGCGAGCTTCCAACCACTTCTGATCATTCTCCCCTTATTCTGATGTCTGATGGTCCGATGAGGGCGCGGGGCACGAGCTTTCGTTTTGATAATTTCATTACCAAAGATACTAGGTTTGGGGCTACAGTGGCTGCATACTAGCGAGCTCATATCCCGGGCTATCCTATGTACAAAGTGGTAGGACGATTGAAGCTTCTAAAAAGGGCCTTCAAGGAGCTACGACGTACGAAGGGTAATCTACAGCGTAATGTGCTGGAGGCGAAGGCGTTTCTTGCAACGGCCCTGGAATTTGTCTCTTTGTATCCGTCCGATGATCGGTTCAAGGTGCTCCAATCTCTATGTCGGGTTTTGTATGTTGTTGCCATAGAAATGGAGCACTCAGCGCCTGCCCAACGGGTAAAAATGGTGTGATTAAAGTATGGGGATCGATGCTCATCATTTTTTTTCAAGAAGGTTGCTATACGGCGTGCGGCCAACCGTATTTTCTCACTTGAAGACGCAAATGGGACATTACTTGAAGGCGAGGTCGCTGTGAAAGCCGAGCTCATACGTCATTACTAGTCTATTTTGGGTACTACTCGGGTAGGGCCTCTTGATCGGGCGGTTGTTCACTTGGCTTTTTGCTTCTTTTTATTTTTTCGTTTGATCCTCATCCTGCTTTACACGGGGTTCTTGCAACGTACGACGAGTACATGCTCAATATATGACGACATCATCAATGGTGGCGACGTCACAAGCAGCAGAGCGGGAGGTACACGCCGATCAACCTCCCGATCTTGAGATTTTGGGCAAGGATTACCCGTCGTTTGGTGAGAAGTTTGATGGATCAAGTTTTGTTCAATTGATGAAACGTGTTAATGGATCTGAATCGCAACCGGGAGGAGAAGAATCGAATTTGGATGTGACGGGAGCGGCACGACATCATGAAGGAGGCAGGCAGAACAAGGCCACGTACACTACTTCAGCTGCTACGTGATGAACGGATTCCGGGAGCGGCCTATATCGCACACGTCCCGGCACACCGCCGCCGTCAAGACTGGCCGGAAACGTGCGATCGCGGCATGGTGCGGTTTTTTCGGGGGGTATTGCACGTCATTCAATAACGGCTAGGGTTTCGCCTATAATGGGCCCTAATCCTAACGCTAAGCCTGATAGCATAATTAGGGTTCCAATGCAAGTGACGGCCGCAAATATGCCACGTGGGATCCAAATCTTGTGTCTACCATAACCGCACACTTGAGGCCTCCGGCAGCTTCCTTGTCGGCGAATGGAGGCCCCGTCGCACAGCCACCACACCCTATGGTGGCTAGGGTTTCGGATGAAAGAGTAAAGGGTCACCACCCTAAGCCCGATAGTGGTTCTAGGGTTTCTAACCGGCGACAACGAAATCGTTTGTGGAAATACTCAAAGGCGGACACGGACACATACAACCCAAACATCGTGTAGATCGGGTACCCTTACACTATACGGCCCCGGTTCCTGTCGATGGCGTAATTGAAGTCCAGCCAACTGAATAGATTGCGTCGATGGGCTACACCAGGTGGTCACATACAGTGGTTGGGTACTTTCTTGGCCGTAATCCTTATTTCCCACATGTTGACCGCCACTTTCGTAAAATCTGGACGGACTTAGTTGAAGTGCGTGCTACGGCAAATAGTTTTTTCAAATTCCGATTTGGCTCAAGTGATGCGATGGCTGATGCTTTAGAGGGTGGTCCATGGTTACTAAATGGTCAACCCCTCTTTCTGGATGAGTAGAGACAAGGGATGACGCTCGAACGACGGCCACATGATGAGGTCCCGACACGGGTTCAATTTCGACGCTTTTACAATCAACATGGAGCGCATCGACTTTGCGCGCGTTTGCGTTATGAAGAAGCTCGATGATCCATATGTGGAAGCTTTCAACCCCCCGACTACCCAATGCAGACAGGGTGATCACGATTCGAGCGGAATATGAATGGAAACCGCCGACATGCTCGAAGAGTTCGACTATGGGTCATTCGTCTGGTGCATGTCCCATGACCGTCCCAACGGCCCTGAAGGCCCGAAGGCTACGACAAATCGGGTAGCCCCGACTCTTACGCGGATCTGGCGTCCAATCACGAAGGCCAAGTCTACGGGTGAGACACGCCGCGTAGCCCAAAGTAGGCCTTTCTTACCTATTGTCTCCAACGAGCAGCAGGGAGAATGTTCCAGGAAACCTCATCATGAATCCTCTCGAGACTCGGCGAGTACGGGAGGCATGATTCGGCCAACCATCGACAATAGCATGGTGGTGGTGCCAAGCCCTGCTCAGACGACACCACCTCCTACGAACCCGTTTGACATGCTTCACCTCATTGATGAAGATGGGGACTTCCTACATCCCGGCCCTGAAAGTGACGCAGCCCTTCATGGGATTGTTTTATGATACCATTTGGCTGCTAGAATGTACGTGGTCTCAACAAGAGAGACCATGGGAGAGCGGTGGGGGATTTGATTCGTCGTTTTGACCTTAAGCTTGTTGGATTGCTAGAGACACGAGTAACAACAGTGGCAAATGCTGATTCGATTGCCACCAGTATTAAGCAGTGGACATTGTTCTTCGATTATGATATGGGCCCCGGAAAGCGTATCTGGCTAGGATGGGATGCGCGTTATATTCGTGTTGATGTTATCGGGATGCCAACGCAAGTCCTAACACTACAGAGTTCTATCGTTGGCGACTCGTCTGGTTTTCTTTATTACATTCATATATGGGCTCAATCAGCGGGAGGAGCGCTGCGCATTATGGGATGAGTTAGTTACGATCTCTGAAGCTCGCACGGAAGACGCTTGGTTAGTGGTCAGTGATTTCAATGCGATAGTGGAACCTAATGAAGCAGGGGAGGATCTCCACATCCAGCAGACTATCAGCATCTAACTCGATGTCTCATCTCGGCTGATCTCCATAACTTACCATGCTCAGGTCAATATTTCATGTGGTTTAATCAACGGCGAGGTGATGCGGGTATTTTGCGCCGTTTGGACAGGATGGTTGCTAACCCAACGTGATTTGCTAAGGTTGGGGATCTTGGATATTGATGTGAACTACCAGCACTTCTGATCTCTTATTCTGGAGCGGGGCGATCGACGGTTTCTCGAGGTACAATGTTTAGATTCGATAATTTTCTCACATCGGATCCACAGTTTGGCTATGTCGTAAGCTCAGGATTGCAGCTTCCTATTTCGGGCTACCCGATGTTTCGGGTCCTTGCACGTCTGAATTCCCTCAAGCGAGCGTTCCAGGATATGAGGCGTGCTATAGGGAATCTGGCGCGTAACGTGGTGGATGCACGAAATTTCCTCGACATTGCCCAGGAGTTTGTCTCATTGTACCCGCATAATGGTCGTTTTCTGGTACTACAATCTATATGTCGACGTCTCTACGCAGCTGCGATACCAACAGAGCAATCGGCCCTAGCACAACGGGCCAAAATGACTTGGCTCAAAGAAGGCGACCGCTGCTCCGAATTTTTCATCAAGAAGGTAGCCATACGCCGAGTGGCAAACCGTATTTTCTCGCTTGAGGATGATGCTCGGAACTTAATTGAAGGGGAGCCACAGGTGAAGGGCGAACTCATTAGACACTACAAGCACCTCTTGGGTACGACAGCTCGGAGCGGCCCGCTGGATCGTTCTGCTATCTATGCGGCCATATCTCGCACATTACCCACTCACGCACCGGGAGATCTACTTTGGCTCATCGACGAAGGTGAGATTAAGCTGGCGCTTTCTTCTATTTTGGATGACAAAGCACCGGGTCCGGATGGTTTCACTTTGGCTTTCTATAAAGCCGCTTGGCCTACTATTGGAGGGGACATCATTTCTGCTATTCATGAATTTTTTCGTACAGGCCATCTTCTGAGGAAGCTGAATACTACACTTCTTATGCTGATCCCTAATCGGGACTCTCCACGATGACCTGCTGACTTTTGGCCTATATCGTGTTGTAATGTGTTATACAAGATTGAAGATATTGGCTAATCGTTTGAAGACTTATCTCCCAGGCTTAGTGGAAGTCTCCCAGACTGCATTTATCCCTGGTCGCAGGATCAGTGATAATATCGTCCTTTCTCAGGAGTTATGCTCTGGCTACCGGAATCAGAGCTTACCGGTACGGGCTATGCTGAAGGTTGACTTGGCAAAGGCATACGATCATGTCGAGTGGGACTTTTTAGTTTGTGTGCTGGAGGCCATGGGTTTTCCTTCGCAGTTCGTTGCATGGATCAAAGTGTGTTTGACGACTCCTTATTACTCGATCAATATCAATGGTCGAGCGGAGGGGTATTTTCCGGGACGGCGTAGTCTTTGTCAGGGCGATCCTATATCTCCGTATCTTTTTACGTTGGCCATGGAGGTGCTTCATGGTATTCTTCGGAACAAGATTCTTTCGGAGGGGAGATTTATTTTCCATTGGAGATGCGAGCCTTCCCGTATTTTCATGCTGACATTTGCCGACGATCTTCTTCTTTTCAGTCACGCGGACACTGAATCCATCCAGACTTTCCGAGCGGGGTTGGATGAATTTGCGATACTTTCGGGGTTAAGGGCTAACCCTGGAAAGAGCGAGATGTTTTTCTCCAAACGGGCGAGCGGCTGCCAAACCTTATTATCTATTATGGGTTTTCCTTTAGGCCATTTACCAGTGAGGTATTTGGGTGTTCCGTTACTTACAGTACGACTGACTATTCAGGACTGTACTCCACTTCTACAGCGCATTGACCAACGCTTAGGCTCATGGCGCAATCGCTCTCTTTCATATGCTGGGAGGGTACAATTGATCCGTTCAGTCCTTGCTGCGCAGCATGGGTATTGGTCCGGGGTGTTCATCCTGCCCAAATGCGTTATTAAAGTAATTGAGCAACGATTCAGATCGTTCCTCTGGGCGGGTTCTGTTGCCAATGTTGCTTTGGATGATGTATGTCTCCCGGTGGATGAGGGTGGTTTGGGCATTCGCTCGCTTGTGGACGATAACAAGGCCCTCCTTCTTAAGCACCTATGGAGTATTCTGACCAAGGATAATTCTATTTGGGTATCGTGGCTTCTCCAGACGGGGACCGATGATTATGGGCCTTTCTGATGATTCACGTTTGAGTCGAGTCATTGCTAGTGACGATTGGAGGTGGCCGGCGACTTCCTTGATGGAATTTTTTATGATTGAACCCATGCTCCCGGAGGTTCACCCATTGGAAGCGGACTCTTACCGATAGCTACCGTCTCCCTCAGGCCTTTTCACTACGGCTTCTGCTCGGGATGCGTTTCGGCAGCAATGCTTGCCAGTTCATTGGGCAGCCCTATTCGGGAGGTGCTTAGGGTCACAAGCGATGAATTACTTATGGCTTGCTATTCGTGAACGCCTAGCTACCAGAGATAAGCCTTGGGTTGCCCTCAAGGCCGCGTCGAGTGCTTGCTTATTGTGTGACGCGGATGAGACGGAGACGATCAATCACCTTTTCTTTGATTACCCGTTCACATCTCGATGCTTACGACTTCTTCGACGACAGATTTGATTTCTCTGGCCTTACCGCAATTGGCAGGAGGGGATTAGGTGGGCTGCCCTGCGCTGGAAAGGTATGTACCTCCAGCATCTGGCATATCGACATGTTATGCCTTCGACGATTCGCCACATTTGGACTGAGCGAAACCACCGTTGGACTAATGGCAGACAGCAGCATCCCCAGCAGCTCGTTGAGGATATTGTGAGGTATTGGTTATGCACCTGTCGTTACTACCGTCTCTATATGAGTTACAATATTGTGCCCTGCGTCGCCTGTGGCACATTGCTTGGTAGATATATCATCGTTTATTTACGGTAGTTATTTACAGTAGTTTGTTTGGTGGATAGATATTTAGATCCATCTTGTACACAGTGGTATGTCACTGGTCTTTGAGACATGAATCCTATCACGCGCTTTACTGTCCATTTTTCCATTTATTTAGTGAAAGTTCCCAAAAAAAAGGATACGGGAGGGTGGCCTGGGCATTCGATCGATTATGGATGATAATAGAGCTCTCCCTCTTAAACACCTTTAGAGCGTTCTGACAGGTGACCGAAACTCTATTTGGGTAATTTGGCTACTAGGAACGAGGCTACATACTCAAGCGCTCTGGACTATTATGGCGGCTTCTCAGTCGGCTTGGAGATGGAAGAAACTTCTTAAGTTGCGGCCTCTTCTACGATCTTTGATTCATTTCCGGATTGGCAATGGCGAATCTATTTGGTTATGGCAGGAATCATGGCTTATACACGGGCCGTTGTTGCGGCAATTTTCACGGGGCCCGATGGTGATGGGTCTCCCAGCTGATGTGCGCTTGAGTAGGGAGAAGGGTGGCGATGGCCTTCTCAATCTTCGATGGAGTATATTATGATCCAACCGCTGCTACCGAAAATTACGCCGATGGCAACCAATTCGTATTGTTGTCTCGGAACCTCTAGTGGACTCTTTACCACTACATCTGCCTGAAATGCTACACGGATATGGCGTGATCCAGTGCATTGGTCCGGGCTGTTTGGGGACGTATTGAGAGTCCCTCGTTATGAGTTTATCCGTTGGCTTGCTATACGGGAACGTTTCGCAACAAGGGATAAACCATGGGTTGTATGCAAGGCCAATTCGAATGCATGTCTGTTGTGTGATTCTGGTGCCCTTGAGACAGTCAATCACTTGTTTTTTTATTGTCCTTATTCTACCAGGTGCTTACGGCTACTTAGACAGAAGATACGGATGCCCTGGCCATATAAGGACTGGCAGATTGGTATTCGTTGGGCTGCCTTACGCTGGAAGGGGAGGCATTTACAGGCGCTTGCATATCGGCATGTCCTGGCGTCTCTTATTTGTCACATTTGGGCATAGAGAAATCATAGATGGACAGATGCTCGGAGGAAGGACCCGGATGATCTTGTTGACGATGTTTTGAGTGTACTTCTTATGCATTTATCCTTATTACCGAATCGCTTTTTATTGCAGTGTTGTGCTCTACGTCGTGTGTGGCGTATTGCTTGGTATTATTGTTGTGTTCTGTAGAAGTTTGAGAGAGGATGGATGATGTAATGCTTTGCCTATTTATTTAGTGACCTTTTCCCCAAAAAAACAAGTCAAATACCTTCTTGACCAAGTGATGCGTTGTTGTCCAAGTAGAATGCCTTGTTGAAAAAGTTCAAAGCCTTGTTGACAAAGTCGAATGCCCTTTTGAACAAGTGGAATGCCTTACTGAACAAGTCGAATTACTTGTTGACTAAGTAATGTCTTGTTGAACAAGTCGAATGCTTTGTTGAACAAGTGGAATGCCTTGTTGACCAAGTAATGCCTTGTTGAACAAGTCGAATGACTGCTGACCAAGTAATGCCTTGTTGACCATGTAATACCTTGTTGATTAAGTAGAATGGTTTGTTGAACGAGTCGAATGTCTAGTCGAACAAGTAGAATGCCTTCTTAAACAACTCAAATGCCTTGTTGAACAACTCAAATGCCTTGTTGACCAAGTTGAATGCCTTGTTAACCAAGTCGAATGCATTGTTGAACAAGTCGAATGCCTTGTTGACCAAGTCGAATTACTTGTTGAACAAGTCGATTGCCTTGTTGAACAAGTAGAATGCCTTGTTGACCAAGTGGAATGCCTTGTTGAACAAGTAGAATGCCTTGTTCACCAATTCGAACGCCTTGTTGTCCAAGTCACGCCTTGTTGACCAAGTAGATTGCCTGCCTGTTAAGTAAGTCGAATGCCTTGTTGAACAAGTCGAATGCCTTGTTGTCCAAGTCTTGCATTGTTGGCCAAGTAGAAGGCGTTGTTGACCAAGTAGAATGCCTTGTTGAACCAGTCGACTCCCTTGTTGAACCAGTCAAATGCCTTGTTGAACAAGCTAAATGCCTTGTTGACCAATTTTAATACCTTGTAGAACAAGTCGAATGCATTCTTGACAAGGTCATGCCTTGTTAAACAAGTAGAATACCTTTTTGAACATGTTTAACACCTTGTTGAACAGGTCAAGGCCTTGTTGAACAAGTAGAATGCCTTGTTAGTTAACCAAGCCATGCCTTGTTGACCAAGTGGAACCCCTTGTTGAACAAGTTGAATGCCCTTTTAACTAAGTCGAATGCCTTGTTTTCTTAGTCATGCCTTGTTGACCAAGAAGATTGCCCTGTTGAGTAAGTCGAATGCCTTGTTGACCAAGTAATGCCTTTTTGAACAAGTCGAATGCCTTGTTGAACGTACGACAAACCCATTGTCCCTAGCGAGCAGCAGGGAGAATGTTCCAGGAAACATCATCATGGATCCCCTCCAGACTCGGCAAGTACGATAGGCGTAATTCGGCCAACCATCAAGAATTGCAAGGTGGTGGTACCAAACGTAGCTCAGAAGACACCACCTCCTACGAACCCGTTTGACATGCTTCACCTCATTGATGAAGATGGGGACTTCCTACATCCGGGCCCTGATAGTGACGCAGCCCTTCATGGGGTTGTTTTATGATACCATTTGGCTACTAGAATGTACGTGGTCTCAACAAGAGAGACCATGGGAGAGCGGTGGGGGATTTGATTCGTCGTTTTGACCTTAAGCTTGTTGGATTGCTAGAGACACGAGTAACAGTGGCAAACGCTGATTCGATTGCCACCAGTATTAAGCAGTGGACATGGTTCTTCGATTATGATATGGGCCCCGGGAAGCGTATCTGGCTAGGATGGGACGCGCGTTATATTCGTGTTGATGTTATCGGGATGACAACGCAAGCCCTACACTACAGAGTTCTATCGTTGGCGACTCGTCTGATTTTCTTTATTACATTCATATATGGGCTCAATCAGCGGGAGGAGCGCTGCGCATTATGGGATGAGTTAGTTACGATCTCTGAAGCTCGCGTGGATGAGACTTGGTTAGTGGTCGGGGATTTCAATGCGATAGTGGAACCTAATGAAGTACGGGGAGGATCTCCACATCCAGCGGCCTATCAGGACCTGAGTCGATGTCTCATCTCGGCTGATCTCCATACCTTATCATCGGGTCAATATTTCACGTGGTTTAATCAACGGCGAGGTGATGCGGGTATTTGGCGCCTTTGGACATGATGGTTGCTAACCCGATGTGGTTTGCTAAGTTTGGGGATCATGGATATCGATGTGAACTACCAGCCACTTCTGACAATTCTCCTCTTATTCTGGAGCCGGGGCGATCGACGTTGTCTTGCGGTACGGTATTTCGATTTGATAATTTTCTCACGTCGTATCCACAGTTTTGCTCTGTTGTAAGCTCAGGATGACAGCTTCCTATTCTGGGATACCCGATGTTCCGAGTCATTGCATGTCTGAAGGCCCTCAAGCGAGCGTTCAAGGATATGAGACGTGTTAAAGGGAATCTGGCGCGCAATGTGGTGGAGGTGGAGAACAAGGCGCTGATGATGCGTCTTATTTGGAACATTCTCAGGGGAGATGAGTCTTCGATATGGGCCACATGGATACGACGGACGCGGCTGCACAACATCCTTCTGGACCATCAGAGCCACGGCTAATACCTCATGGAGCTGGAAGAAGCTCCTCAAGCTCAGACCCATCATCCGGCCACTTCTAGAGTTCCGCATTGGGAATGGAGCGAATACACGCCTCTGGACTGACCCATGGCTACTCACGATTCCGCTGGTGGAACGGTACCCGCGTGGTCCATCTGTTATGGGCCTCCCACTTGATTCACGATTGAGCGCGGTGATTGATGAGTCGGGATGGCATTGGCCAGGACAGACAACGGTGGAGTTCATGGATTTTGTTGGTCTCCTACCTCCCATCAACACGGTGAGATGGACACGATTCGATGGCGGGGGACTCCCAATGGCGTCTTCTCTACTCACTCCGCGAGAAATTGCATACGCCACATTCTCCGCCTGCATTCTGGACCAACCTGTTCGGAGGCCCTATCTCGATACCACGGCATGAAGTCATTTTATGGCTGGCGATTAGGGAACGCCTGGCGACGGGACAAGCCATGGGTGGCCGCGGCAGCAGGAAGTTTAGCTTGCCTCTTGTGTGATGATGGCCATGCTATAGAGACAACACGGCATCTTTTCTTTGAGTGTTCATTTTCCAGACATTGCCTACAGTCTTTGCAGGGAAAGTTACGTTTTGGATGGCCTTACACGGACTGGATCGAAGGGGTTCACTGGGCTGCTCAAAGGTGGCGGGGCAAGCACCTCGCATGGATGGGGCCCCGACGAGCGCAACCGACGATGGCGGGAAGGAAGACGAAGACCTCCTACTCATATCGTTGCGGACGTCGAGACTACACTCTGTATACGGCTCTCTACCCTTGGAGGGAAGTATCAGCTACAGTCCTGTGCGCTTCGACGTGTTTGGTGCATTGCGTGGCCGAGCACGTAGTCACTTGCTTACAGTTTGCTTGCTTGCTTTTGATGTTTGCTTGCTCGATTGGATTGCTTGCGTTGTTTATAGGTAGCATGTTACCGAGCGGTGCAGCTTATTGCTGCTGAACATTGTATCTTTCCACATTTTATTTTAATGACCTTTTCCCAAAAAAAAAAAAATATGGTGGAGGCGCGAAATTTTCTCGACATTGTCCAGGAGTTTGTCTCATTGTACCAGCATGATGATCGTTTTCTGGTACTCCAATCTATATGTCGACGTCTCTACGCAGCTGCGGTAGCTATGGAGCAATCGCCCTAGCACAACGTGCAAAAATGACTTGGCTCAAATAAGGTGACCGATGCTCCGCATTTTTCTTCAAGAAGGTAGCCATACGCCGAGTGGCAAACCGTATTTTCTCACTTGAGGATGATGCTGGAAATTTAATCGAAGGGGCGCCACAGGTAAAGGAAGAGCTTATTAGACACTACAAGCACCTATTGGGTACGACAGCTCGGAACGGCCCGCTGGATCGCTCTGCTATCTATGCGGCCTTATGCGACATTGCCCACTCACGCACCGAGAGATCTACTTCGGCCATTGACGAGGGAAAGATTAAGCTGGCGCTTTCTTCTATCTCGGATGCCAAAGCACCGGGTCCCGATGGATTCACTTCGGCTTTCTTTAAAGCCGTTTGGCCTGCTATTGGAGGGGACATCATTTCTGCTATTCAGGCCATCTTCTGAGGGAGCTGAATACTACACTTATTACGCTAATCCCTAAGCGGGACTCTCCAAGACGACCTGCTGACTTTCGGCTCATTTCGTGCTGTAATGTCTTATACAAGATTATTTCGAAGATCTTGGCGAACCGTCTGAAGAACTTTCTCCCAGGCTTAGTGGATGTCTCCCAGACTGCATTTATCCCTGGTCACAGGATCAGTGATAATATTCTCCTCGCTCAGGAGTTATGCTCTAGCTACCAAAATCGGAGCTTACCGACAGGAGCTACGCTGAAGGTTGACTTGGCAAAGGCATACGATCATGTCGATTGGGACTTTTTAGTTTGCGTGCTGGAGGCCATGGGTTTTTCTTCGAATTTCGTTGCATGGATCAAGGTGTATTTGACGACTCCTTATTACTCGATCAATATCAATGGTCGTGCGGAGGGGTATTTTCCGGGACGGCGGGATCTTCGGCAGGGCGATCCTATATCTCCGTATCTTTTTACGTTGGCCATGGAGGTGCGGTATTCTTCGGAACAAGATTCATTCGGAGAGGAGTTTTACTTTCCATTGGAGATATGAGGCTGCCCGTATTTTCATGCTGACATTTGCCGACGATCTTCTTCTTTTCAGCCACGTGGACACTGCATCTATCCAGACTTTTCGAGCGGGGTTGGATGCATTTGTGATACTTTCAGGTTAAGGGCTAATCCTGGAAAGAGCGAGATGTTTCTTTCCAAACGGGCGAGCGGCAGCCAATCATTATTAATCTATTATGGGTTTTCCTTTAGGCCATTTACCAGTGAGGTATTTGGGTGTTCCGTTACTTACATCACGATTGACTATTCAGGACTTTACTCCACTTATACAGCACATTGACCAACGCTTAGGCTCTTGGCTCAATCGCTCTCTTTCAGTCCTTGCTGCGCTGCATGGGTATTGGTCCGGGGTGTTCATCTTGCCCAAAGGCGTTATTAGAGTGATTGAGCAACGATTCAGCCTCTGGGCGGGTTCTGCAGCCACGGTTGCTTGGGACGATGTATGTCTCCCGGTGGATGGGGGTGGTCTAGGCATTTCTTCGCTTGTGGACGATAACAAGGCCCTTCTTCTTAAGCACCTATGGAGTATCCTGATTAAGGATCCCAATTCTATTTGGGTATCATGGCTTCTCCAGACGCGGCTGCAAAATCACTCGTTGTGGACTATATCCGGAACTGCCCAATCGGTTTGGGGTTGAAGGAAACTCTTACAACTACGCCCTATGCTTCGGTCGAAGGTTAGTATCCGTATTGGTAATGGAGACACTATTTGGTTGTGGCAGGACCCATGGATCGATGACAGGGCGCTTCTGGAGCGTTTTCCACGGGAACCGATGATCATGGGCCTTTCTGATGATTCATGTTTGAGTCGAGTCATTGCTAGTGACGGTTGGAGGTGGCCGGCGACATCCTCAACGGAATTTCTGATGATTGAACCCATGCTACCGGAGGTTCACCCATTGGAAGCTGACTCTTACCGATGGCTACCATCTCCAACAGGCCGTTTCACCACGACTTCTACTCGGGACGCGTTCCGACGAACCGCTCGCCAGTTCATTGGGCAGCCTTTTTTTGGGAGGGGAGGGTACTTAGGGTCCCAAGCTCTGAATTCATCTTATGGCTTGCTATTCGTGAACGCTTAGCTACCAGCGATAAGCCTTGGGTTGCCCTCAAGGCCGCGCGAGTGCTTGCGTATTATGTGATGCGGATGAGACGGAGACGATCAATCACCTTTTATTTGATTGCCCGTACACATCTCGATGCTTACGACTTCTTCGGCGGCAGATTCGATTTCTCTGGCCCTATCGCAATTGGCAGCAGGGGATTAGGTGGGCTGCCCTGCGGTGGAAAGGCACCTTCAGCATCTGGCAAATCGACATGTTCTGGCTTCGACGATTTACCATATTTGGACTGAGCGAAACCACCGTTGGAGTGATGGCAGACAGCAGCATCCCCAGTAGCTTGTTGAGGATATCGTGAGGGTATTGCTTATGCACTGTCCTTACTACCGTGTCGATATGAGTTACAGTTTTGTGCCTTGCGTCGCATGTGGCACATTGCTTGGTAGATATATCATTGTTATTTATTTATGGTAGTTATTAACGGTAGTTTGTTTGGTGGATAGAGATTAGATCCATCTTGTACACAGTGGCATGTCCCTGTTCTTTGCGACATGAATCATATCATGTGCGCTATCCTGTCCTATTTCCCATTTATTTAGTGAAAGTTCCCCAAAAAACAAAAGAATGTCTTGTTGAACAAGTCGAATGCCTTCTAGCCGAGGTCATGCCTTTTGACCAAGTAGAATGCCTTCTAGACAAGGTCATGCCTTGTTGACCAAGTAAAATGCCTTAGTAAATAGGTAGAATGCCTTATTGAACAATTCAAACGCCTTGTTGAACAAGTCGAATGCCTTCTAGCCGAGGTCATGCCTTTTGACCAAGTAGAATGCCTTCTAGACGAGGTCATGCCTTGTTGACCAAGTAGAATGCCTTAGTAAATAGGTAGAATGCCTTATTGAGCAATTCAAACGCCTTGTTGAACAAGTCGAATGCATTGTTGACCAAGCCATGCCTTGTTGTCCAAGTAGAATGCCTTGTTGAACAAGTCGAATGCCTTGTTGACCAAGTCGAATGCCTTGTTGAGTAAGTCGAATGCCTTGTTGAACAAGTCGAATGCCTTGTTGTCCAAGTCTTGCATTGTTGACCAAGTAGAATGCCTTGTTGAACCCGTCGACCGCCTTGTTGAACCAGTCGAATGCCTTGTTGAAGAAGCTAAATGTCTTGTTGACCAATTTAATACCCTGTTGAACAAGTCGAATGCCTTCTTAACGAGGTCATGCCTTGTTAAACAAGTAGAATGCCTTTTTTAACTAGTCAAACGCCTTGTTGAACAAGTTTAGGCCTTGTTGAACAAATAGAATGCCTTGTTAACCAAGCCATGCCTTGTTGACGAAGTGGAACGCCTTGTTGAACAAGTAATATGCCCTTTTAACCAAGTCAAATGCCTTGTTTTCTTAGTCATGCCTTGTTGACCAAGTATATTGCCATGTTTAGTAAGTCGAATGCCTTGTTGACCAAGTAATGCCTTTTTGAACAAGTAGAATGTAGCTTGCAGCATTCATAGCAAGGAAGTTATCTGATGAAGCTGCTACTGATATGATTCGGAAGGTGGAGGCTTTAGAGATTAAGGAGGCACTTTTCTCGATGGGGGATGAAAAGGCCCCGGGACCGGATGGCTATTCGGCAGGGTTTTTCAAGGCAGCGTGGGGAGTTATTGGTGATGCCTTGATTCAGGCCGTCCAGGAGTTTTTTTCTTCAGGCCATTTGCTAAAAGGACTGAATAGCACTCTTCTTACACTTATTCCAAAGGCTGATTCTCCGAGGAAAGCGTCGGATTTTCGGCCAATTTCGTGCTGTAATGTTCTCTTCAAGGTTATCTCGAAGATTATGGCCAATCGGCTCAAGCCATGGTTAGGAAGTTTGGTTCACTCTTCTCAGATGGCGTTTATCCCAGGGCGACACATTAGTGATAATATCTTGTTAGCACAGGAGATTTGTTCAGGCTATCGATGCAATAAGAGCCCTCCTCGTGTAACCTTCAGGATTGGCCTGGCTAAGGCTTATGATAAGGTTGAGTGGAGCTTTGTGTTAGCCACGCTCACGGCTATGAAGTTTCATCCTACCTTTATCCATTGGGTGTGATGTTGTATGACCACGACGACTTTCTCGATTAATATCCATGGACACCTAGCGGGATACTTTGCAGGGAAGCGTGGTCTTCGGCAAGACGATCCTATATCGCCGTATATATTTACATTAGTCATGGAGGTGCTACATGGCATCGTCACACATCGGATCAGCAGTGAGCCTCAGTTCCGTTATCATTGGCGATGCGAGGCAAATAGACTTTCTATGCTCTCTTTTGCTGACGATCTCCTCATGTTCTGTCACGTCGATCTTGTGTCGGCCGGAGTTATCAAGGAAGCATTGGTGGAATTTGCAATGCTTTCTGGGCTTCATCCGAACCTGGCCTTGCAAATGACCTCCACGGTCTCATGGGTTTTCTAAGGGGACAGTTACCTGTACGATATCTAGGAGTTCCGCTACTTCACTCTCGATTGACGCTAGCAGATTGTAACCCATTGTTACACAAGGTTGATGCGCGATTGGGATCATGGCTTAACCGCTCCCTGTCATATGCGGGGCGGGTACAACTTATCAAGTCGGTACTGGCTGCCACGCATACGTATTGGTCGGGGGTCTTCCTATTGCCGAAAGGGATCATTGCGGCTTTGGAGGCTCGTTTTCGACGCTTTCTCTGGGCAGGGTCGTCGGCAAAAGTTGCATTGGTGGACATTTGCTTACCTGTTGCTGAGGGAGGCCTTGGAATTCGTTCGATTGCAATGGATAACAAGGCCCTCCTTTTGTGGCATTTATGGAGTGTTGTCTCCCGAGAGGAGAACTCGATTTGGGTGGAATGGTTGCTTCTCAATCGACTCCGCTCCAATTCTTTTTGGGTGGTGCGTCCTGCACCTAATGACGCTTGGAGCTGGAAGAAGATGCTGAAGTTACGGCCTCTACTTAGGTCACTCATTTCATTTAATATAGGGAATGGTTCTTCCATTTCCCTATGGAAGGACCCCTGGTTGTTTTCATATCCATTGATGGATCGTTTTCCACGAGGCCCGCTGGTTATGGGACGACCACATGATGCTCCTCTTAGCGCTGTTATCTCGACACATGGGTGGATGTGGCCTGCTCAATCTACTGTTGAGTTCATTGAGCTTAGTCCACATCTACCGGCAGTGGACCCGTCACGTAGTGACTTACTGCGGTGGGAAGGCACTCCAAATGGTCATTTCTCGACAAAATCAGTGCGAGAAGCGATCCGGTAGATTGGGCTATGCTATTTGGCGGATGTTTACGAGTTCCACGCTACGAATTCATTCTATGGCTGGCGATTCTGGGACGTCTTTCGACTCGAGAATTTGCATGGGTGGAACAGCGAGCGGGAACAGATACATGCATGTTGTGTGACAATAACATACGAGAGACACATAACCATTTGTTCTATGATTGTCGCTTCTCGAGACGCTGTTTGAGGCTTTTGAGCCGCCAGATTAGATGGAGATGGCCGTTTAGGGAGTGGCGTGTTGATGTCATATGGACAGCGGCTAAGTGGCGAGGGCATCACCTTTACCATGTAGCCTATCGTCATGTTTTGTCGTCACTTGTTTATCACATTTGGCAGGAACGGAATACACGGTGGAAGGAGCATAGACGCGGCTCCCCTGAGCAAGTGATTGCTTTGGTTATGGGGAATGCTTGTTTACGATTGGACACTGTAGCACATAGATATCCTTTACAAGTAGCTGCTATTCGCCGTCTGTGGCGAGTTGCATGGTAGCTTGTTTCGAGCTGTAGTTGCCGTCGATGTCGTAGTTGATATCGTTGTTATCCGATAGCTTGTTATCGGTTGTTTGCGGCATGAGTTTCTACTCATACGTGCTATTTTGTATTTTTTCTCTTCATATATATATATATATATATAATGGGACATTCATCCAAAAAAAAATATGTCTTGTTGAACAAGTCGAATGCGTTCTAGATGAGGTCATGCCTTGTTGACCAAGTAGAATGTCTTGTTAAACAAGTAGAATGCCTTATTGAACAAGTCAAACGCCTTGTTGAACAAGTCGAATGCCTTATTGACCAAGTCATGCCTTGTTGTCCAAGTAGAATGCCTTGTTGAACAAGTTGAATGCCTTGTTGACGAAGTCGAATGCCCTTTTGAACAAGTGGAATGCCTTACTATACAAGTCGAATGACTTGTTGACCAAGTAATTTCTTGTTGAACAAATGGAATGCCTTGTTAAACAAATGGAATGCCTTGTTGAACAAGTGGAATGCCTTGTTGACCAAGTAATGCTTGATGAACAAGTGGAATGCCTTGTCGAATGCGTTGTTGAACAAATGGAAGGCCTTTTTGACCAAGTCATGCCTTGTTGACAAAGTAGAATGCCTTTTTGAACGACTCAAATGTGTTGTCGAACAAGTAGAATGCCTTTTTGAACAAGTAGAATACCTTGTTGAACAACTCAAATGCCTTATTGAACAACTCAAATGCCTTGTTCACCAAGTCGAATGCGTTGTTGAACAAGTCGAATGTCTTGTTGTCCAAGTCGAATTACTTGTTGAACGAGTGGAATGCCTTGTTGACCAAGTGGAATGCCTTGTTGAACAACTAGAGTGCCTTGTTAACCAATTCGAATGCCTTCTTGTCCAAGTCATGCCTTGTTGACCAAGTAGATTGCCCTGTTGAGTAAATCGAATGCCTTGTTGAACAAGTCGAATGCCTTGTTGTCCAAGTCTTGCATTGTTGACCAAGTAGAATTCCTGGTTGCCAGTCGAATGCCTTGTTGAACAAGCTAAATGCCTTGTTGACCCATTTGAATACCTTATTTAACAAGTCGAATGCCTTGTTAAATAAGTAAAATGCCTTTTTGAACAAGTCAAACGCCTTGTTAAACTAGTCAAGTCCTTCTTCAACAAGTAGAATGTCTTGTTAACCAAGTCATGCCTTGTTGACAAAGTGGAACGCCTTGTTGAACAAGTAGAATGCCCTTTTAACCAAGTCGAATGCCTTGTTTTCTTAGTCATGCCTTCTTGACCAAGTAATGCCTTGTTGACCAAGTAATGCATTGTTGAACCAGTCGAATGCCTTGTTGAACAAGTTGAATGCCGTCTAAACGAGGTCGTGCATTATTGACCATGTAGAATGCCTTGTTAAACAAGTAGAATGCCTTATTGAATAAGTCAAACGCCTTGTTGAACAAGTCGAATGCCTTGTTGACCAAGTAGAATGCCTTATTGATCAAGTCTAATATCTTGTTGACCAAGTCAAATGCCCTTTTGAACAAGTGGAATGTCTTACTAAACAAGTCGAATGACTTATTGGCCAAGTAATGTCTTGTTGAACAAGTCAAATGCCTTGTTGACCAAGTAATACCTTGTTGAACAAGTTGAATGCCTTGTTGAACAAGTCGAATGCCTTGTTGAACAAGTCGTATGCCTTGTTGAACAAGTGGAATGCATTGCTGACCAAGTAAGGCCTTATTGAACTAGTAGAATACCTTATTGAACAAGTTAAATGTCTTGTCGAACAAGTAGAATGCCTTTTTTAACAACTCAAATGCCTTGTTGAACAACTCAAATGCCTTGTTGACCAAGTAGAATGCCTTGTAGACCAAGTCAAATGCCTTGTTAACCAAGTCGTATTACTTATTGAACAAAGTCGAATGCCTTGTTGAACAAGTAGAATGACTTGCCGACCAAGTGGAATGCCTTATAGAACAAGTAGAATGCCTTGTTCTCCAAGTCGAATTCCTTGTTGTCCAAGTCATGCCTTGTTGACCAAG
Source organism: Linderniella brevidens (assembly GCA_004919715.1). NCBI lineage: Eukaryota > Viridiplantae > Streptophyta > Magnoliopsida > Lamiales > Linderniaceae > Linderniella > Linderniella brevidens. The sequence continues at coordinate 348,800 of SWDC01000143.1, read as the reverse complement.
TAGATTGCCCTGTTGAGTAAGTCGAATGCCTTGTTGAACAAGTCGAATGCCTTTTTGAACAAGCAAACGCCTTGTTGAACAAGTTTAGGCTTTGTTAAACAAGTAGAATGCCTTGTTGACCAAGTGGAATGCCTTGTTGAACAAGTAATATGCCCTTTTAACCAAGTCGAATGCCTTGTTTTCTTAGTCATGCCTTGTTGACCAAGTATATTGCCCTGTTGAGTAAGTCGAATGTCTTGTTGACAAAGTAATGCCTTTTTGAACAAGTCGAATGTCTTGTTGAACAAGTCGAATGCCTTCTAGACGAGGTCATGTCTTGTTGACCAAGTGGAATGCGTTCTAGAAGAGCTCATGCCTTGTTGACGAAGTAGAAGGCCTTGTTGAACAAGTCGAACGCCTTATTGAACCAGTCGAATGCCTTGTTAAACAACCTAAATGCCTTGTTGACCAATTTGAATGCGTTTTTGAACACGTCGAATGCGTTGTTGACCAGGTCATGTCTTGTTAAACAACTAGAATGCCTTTTTGAACAAGTCAAACGACTTGTAGAACAAGTAGAATGCCTTGTTGACCAAGCCATTCCTTGTTGACCAAGTGGAATGTCTTGTTGACCAAGTGGAATGCCTTGTTCAATAAGTAAAATTGCCCTTTTAACCAAATTGAATGCCTTGTTTTCTTAGTCATGCCTTGTTAACCAACTAGATTGCCCTGTTGAGTAAGTCGAATAACTTGTTGACTTACTATTTCCTTTTTTAACAAGTCGAATGACTTCTAGATGAGGTCATGTCTTGTTGACCAAGAAGAATGTCTTGTTAAACAAGTAGAATGCCTTATTGGAGAAGTCGAACGCCTTGTTGAACAAGTCGAATGCCTTGTTGACCAGGTCATGCTTTGTTGTCCAAGTAGAATGCCTTGTTCAGCTAGTCGAATGCCTTTTTGACAAATTCGAATGCCCTTTTGAACAAGTGGAATGCCTTACTAAACAAGTCGAATGACTTGTTGACCAAATAATGTCTTGTCGAACAAGAAGAATGCCTTGTTGAAAAAGTGGAATGCCTTGCTGACCAAGTAATGCCTTGTTGATCATGTAGAATGCCTTGTTAAACGAGTCGAATGTCTAGTCGAGCAAGTAGAATTTGAACAAGTAGAATGCCTTGTTAAACAACTTAAATGTCTTGTTGAACAACTCAAATGCCTTGTTGACCAAGTTGAATAACTTGTTGACCAAGCCAAATGTCTTGTTGAACAAGTTGAATGCCTTGTTGTCCAAGTCATGCATTGTTGACCAAGTAGAAGGCCTTGTTGACCAAGTAGAATGCCTATTTGAACCAGCCGACCGCCTTGTTGAACCACTCGAATGCCTTGTTAAACAAGGTAAATGCCTTGTTGACCAATTTGAATACCTTGTTGAACAAGTCGAATGCCTTCTAGATCAGGTCATGCCTTGTTAAACAAATAGAATACCTTTTTGAACATGTCAAACGCCTTTGTGAACAAGTCAAGGCTTTGTTGAACAAGTAGAATGCCTTGTTGACCAAGTGAAACGCCTTGTTGAACAAGTATAATGCCCTTTTAACCAAGTCGAATGCCTTGTCTTCTTAGTCATGCCTTGTTGTCCACGTATATTGCCTGCTTGAGTAAGTCGAATGCCTTGTTGACCAAGTAATCCCTTTTTGAATAAGTCAAATGTCTTCTTGAACAAGTTGAATGCCTTATAGACGAGGTCATGCCTTGTTGATCAAGTAGAATGCGTTCTAGACGAGGTCATGCCTTGTTAAACAAATAGAATGCCGTATTGAACAATTCAAACGCCTTGTTGAACAAGTCGAATGCCTTGTTGACCAAGTCGAATGCCCTTTTGAACAAGTGGAATGCCTTACTAAACAAGTCGAATGACTTGTTGACCAAATAATGTCTTGTCGAACAAGAAGAATGCCTTGTTGAACAAGTGGAATGCCTTGTTGAACAAGTAGAATGACCTTTTAACCTAATCGAATGCCTTGTTTTCTTAGTCATGCCTTGTTAACCAAGTAGATTGCCCTGTTGAGTAAGTCGAATAACTTGTTGACTAACTATTTCCTTTTTTAACAAGTCGAATGACTTCGAGACGAGGTCATGTCTTGTTGACCAAGTAGAATGTCTTGTTAAACAAGTAGAATGCCTTACTAAGAAGTCGAACGCCTTGTTGAACAAGTCGAATGCCTTGTTGAACAAGTCGAATGCCTTGTTGACCAGGTCATGCCTTGTTGTCCAAGTAGAATGCCTTGTTCAGCTAGTCGAATGCCTTTTTGACAAATTCGAATGCCCTTTTGAACAAGTGGAATGCCTTACTAAACAAGTCGAATGACTTGTTGACCAAGTAATGTCTTGTCGAACAAGAAGAATGCCTTGTTCAACCAGTGGAATGCCTTGTTGAATAAGTAGAATGCCCTTTTAACCAAATCGAATAGCTTGTTTTCTTAGTCATGCCTTGTTAACCAAGTAGATTGTCCTGTTGAGTAAGTCGAATAACTTGTTGACCAACTATTTCCTTTTTTAACAAGTCGAATGACTTCTAGACGAGGTCATGTCTTGTTGACCAAGTAGAATGTCTTGTTAAACAAGTAGAATGCCTTAATGAAGAAGTCGAACGCCTTGTTGAACAAGTCGAATGCCTTGTTGACCAGGTCATGCCTTGTTGTCCAAGTAGAATGCCTTGTTCAGCTAGTCGAATGCCTTTTTAACAAATTCGAATGCCCTTTTGAACAAGTGGAATGCCTTACTAAACAAGTCGAATGACTTGTTGACCAAGTAATGTCTTGTCGAACAAGAAGAATGCCTTGTTGAACAAGTGGAATGCCTTGCTGACCAAGTAATGCCTTGTTGACCAAGTAAGACCTTGTTGATCATGTAGAATGCCTTGTTGAACGAGTCTAATGTCTAGTCGAGCAAGTAGAATTTGAACAAGTAGAATGTCTTGTTAAACAACTTAAATGCCTTGTTGAACAACTCAAATGCCTTGTTGACCAAGTTGAATGCCTTGTTGACAAAGTCAAATGTCTTGTTGAACAAGTCGAATGCCTTGTTGTCCAAGTCTTGCATTGTTGACCAAGTAGAAGGCCTTGTTGACCAAGTAGAATGCCTATTTGAACCAGTCGACCGCCTTGTTGAACAACTCGAATGCCTTGTTGAACAAGGTAAATGCCTTGTTGACCAATTTGAATACCTTGTTGAACAAGTCGAATGCCTTCTTGACCAGGTCATGCCTTCTTAAACAAATAGAATACCTTTTTGAACAAGTCAAACGTGTTGTTGAACAAGTAAAGGCTTTGTTGAACAAGTAGAATGCCTTGTTAACCAAGCCATGCCTTGTTGACCAAGTGAAACGCCTTGTTGAACAAGTAGAATGCCCTTTTAACCAAGTCGAATGCCTTGTCTTCTAAGTCATGCCTTGTTGTCCACGTATATTGCCTGCTTGAGTAAGTCGAATGCCTTGTAGACTAAGTAATCCCTTTTTGAACAAGTCAAATGTCTTCTTAAACATGTTGAATGCCTTATAGACGAGGTCATGCCTTGTTGATCAAGTAGAATGCGTTCTAGACGAGGTCATGCCTTGTTAAACAAATAGAATGCCTTATTGAACAATTCAAACGCCTTGTTGAACAAGTCGAATGCCTTGTTGTCCAAGTAGAATGCCTTGTTCACTAAGTCGAATGCCTTGTTGGCTAAGTCGAATGCCCTTTTGAACAAGTGGAATGCCTTACTAAACAAGTCGAATGACTTTTCGAACAAGAAAAATGCCTTGTTGAACAAGTGGAATGCCTTGTTGAACAAGTGGAATGCCTTGCTGACCAAATAATACCTTGTTGACCAAGTAATACCTTGTTGACCAAGTAGAATGGCTCGTTTAAGGAGTCGAATGTCTAGTCGAGAAAGTAGAATGCATTTTTGAACAAGTAGAATGCGTTGTTAAACAACTCAAATGCCTTGTTGAATAACTCAAATGCCTTGTTGACCAAGTCGAATGCCTTGTTGTCCATGTCTTGCATTGTTGACCACGTAGAAGGCCTTGTTGATAAAGTAGAATGCCTTGTTAACCAATTTGAATACCTTGTTGAACAAGTCGATTACCTTTTTGACCAGGTCATGCCTTGTTAAACAAGTAGAATGCCTTTTTGAACAAGTCAAACGCCTTGTTGAACCAGTCAAGAGTTTGTTGAACAAGTAGAATGACTTTTAAACAAGCCATGCCTTGTTGACCAAGTGAAATGCCTTGTGGAACAAGTTGCATGCCCTTTTAACCAAGTCGAATGCTATGTTTTCTTAGTCATGCCATGTTGACCAAGTATATTGCCCTGTTGAGTAAGTCGAATGCCTTGTTGACCAAGTAATGCCATTTTGAACAAGTCGAATGTCTTCTTGAACAAGTCGAATGCCTTCTAGACGAGGTCATGCCTTGTTGACCAAGTAGAATGCGTTCTAGACGAGGTCATGCCTTGTTAAACAAGTAGAATGCCTTGTTGAACAAGTCAAATGCGTTGTTGAACAAGTCGAATGCCTTGTTGACCAAGTCATGCCTTGTTGTCCAAGTAGAATGCCTTGTTGAACAAGTTGAATGCCTAGTTGACCAAGTCGAATACCCTTTTTTTTTTGGATTAATGTCCCTTTATATATATATATATATATGAAAAGAAGAATACAAAAGAGCGCGCAGGAGAAAAACTCATGCCGCATCAAACGATAACATACTATCGGGTACAACTACGATATCAACAACGACATCTACAACTAGCTCCCCCACCGCCCTTCCGTGGTCCCTCTTATTGAGACCACGCACATTCTACACACCTACAGGGATCATGGATCACCCCCTGTTGGGGCTGCCGTTGCTAAAGGAGGATCATTATCCTCATCCGTAACGAGTGCAAAATAGCGAAAGAGTTAGAGGCCAACCCAACCTCCTCATGCACGGGCACCACCCGCGAATGTGGCTCTGTGGTCCGAGACGATGTCGACAATCCTCTAGCACACTCTGTTGACCGGGCCAGTTTTCTACCATTAGCTGCCCCATCCCGTGGTTCCACCCTCACGACTTTGCCCTTTGCGCCCACATGCATCCACTCTACACGTGCGCTAGGAATCACCGCCCCTCCATTTCCCGCTCGAACCCCATCTGCCCCAACATGTGACTCCACCCGTGCTGCTTTGCCCTTTGCTCCCACCTGACGCCCCTCTACTCGTGGCTTATTGCCACCCACCCGAACAGCCCTCAGCCGAGGATCCGGTCGTTTTCCCGGTGCGCTTTGTCCATCGGAGGACATCGGACACGCCGTCGACGCATGATTCCAAGAAGCACACTTCAGACATTTGGTTGGTCTCCATTCGTACTCCACCCGCACAGTTGCCACACCCGATGTACCCCCACACTCTAACGGCAGTCGAATATTAAAGTGCTCCACAAACGGGTCAGCAAGCTTCTTAAGTACACAAACACGTGCAAAATCAATACGCTCTCCACTTGTTGTAACGCCATCAGCAAACAAGGGCTGCCCCACAGCACTAGCAACGATCCCCAAACCAGCCTGAGTCCAGAATTCGCTTGGGACATTCCATAACTTAACCCATAGAGGTACTTCTACGAGATCCCGCTTCGCAAACGACATTCCTGGCCTCCAAACCTCCAAGAAGAGTGGCTGCCCTTGGAAGAGCCAAGGTCCCCCTTCAAGGACCCCATGCATTGCATCCGCCGACATAAAACGAAACTTAAAGAAACCATTAATGGTAGCCCTGACCTCGGCAAGGTCAGCCCAATTCGCCCGCACAAATCGCTCCACAAAGGGAAAATATGGCTTCTTTCCCAAAAAATAGCCGACCAGTGTATGCTCCCATCGAGCAAAACCTTGACGGGCCACCTCCCACGTAGGTCGAACCTCCGCCATCCCATCTATGACTGCCGGCGCAGTGTAAACCAACGGAAGTCGCCGCACTCTGGTGCGGAAGTCGAATACCCTTTTGAACAAGTGGAATGCCTTATTGAACAAGTCGAATGACTTGTTGACCAAGTAATGTCTTGTTGAACAAGTGGAATGCCTTGTTGAACAAGTGGAATGCCTTGTTGAACAAGTAATGCCTTGATGACCATGTATGCCTTGTCGAACCGAAGGCCAAGTCTACGGGTGAGACACGCCGCGTAGCCACTGAGCAACAGAATAGGCCTCTCGTACCCATTGTCTCCAACAAACAGCAGGGAGAATGCTCCAGGCAACCTCATCACGGATCCTCTCCAGACTCGGCGAGTACGGGAGGCGCGATTCGGCCAACCATCGAGAATAGCATGGTCGTGGTGCCAAGGCATGCTCAGACGCCACCACCTCCTACGAACCCGTTTGACATGCTTCACCTCATTGATGAAGATGGGGACTTCCTACATCCGGGCCCTGATAATGACGCAGCCCTTCATGGGGTTGTTTTATGATACCATTTGGCTGCTAGAATGTACGTGGTCTCAACAAGAGAGACCATGGGAGAGCGGTGGGGGATTTGATTCGTCGTTTTGACCTTAAGCTTTCTGGATTGCTAGAGACACGAGTAACAGTGGCAAACGCTGATTCGATTGCCACCAGTATTAAGCAGTGGACATGGTTCTTCGATTATGATATGGGCCCCGTGTTAGGGATATGCCCTCGAATGCTATACGAGGATTGGATATGTATAGGGCATTAACTTATTTATCATTCAATTGTCAATGTAATCAAACATTGTTTTGCGTATTAATAAAGGCATTATTCGTTTATTGGTTATATGAGTTCTTTACTTAGCATCGGATAAAGTAATAAATGAATAAATCAAAATGTGTCGAGTTGAGTCACTGTTCTCGATGGGTACGAGATAGGAAGGCACCAGTGGACTCTTAACCTCGAACATAAAATATCCAAAAGCCTTAGGTTTCAGTTGGGTGCTGGAAAACCAATCATGGCTTATTTGTAGATGACTTACCGTGTGCCGATATACCGCTTGGAAGCGGAAGTCATGACTTGTGATACGAGTCGAATCAAGGGATTGAATCGTTTCATGGACACTGACTCGCAGGTCGTACGATCAAACATGGCTTATTACTCAAGGAGTGTCAATGATCGACGACAAAACTATAGTAGTCTGCTTGAACCTTAGACCGAAAGGGGCTTTGACGGAGTTGACTTTGAAGTCTTGACTATCACTGGTTTCGCTAGATCCGATTTGCTATTGCATGGGTCAGCGGGACAGATGCGGTCTTGATGGATATTTGTGATTGCCGGGCTTAGACCGCCGAGTACGGATTCACAATGTCCTATGAGAATGACGACGGGAAATTACAAAATCCTTGGCCAAGGTATTAAACTAACTCATGTTAGACATGGAGGGTAGTTTGGTAATTTGCCTCGTGTCATTTTATCATAGTATCGAGTTTAGTGAGTTTGACAAATACCATGGCTCTCACTCGATCGGGACACAGCTGAAGGGTTTGTACGTAGTACTATAATCTATAGTTAGGTTCTGGAATGAGACTAGTTCGAAATTCGTGCTCAAGTCGGGATCTGTCCGGTACTGCGGGATTGGCTAGGCACCTACCGGACTCTTGGATTCCTCCCTTGCCGATTGAGTCGAACCTAGAGAGTCGGGCTTAAAAAGGATCATCAATGTGTACCGAGAAGGAGAGATTGTGTTTTGGGCCTTAACGGGCCTGGGTCGTTATGCCACGCCTTATTGGGCCTCGGGGTCATTAAGTGGACCGAAGTCGGACTTCATATGAAACTAACTTTAAGACTTAGGCTTGGCTAAGTGCTTAGAAAGACTTGAGGGAAGAATTGGAATTCAACCCTAAGCCGAGAAATTCGAAAAATGCCTTAAAGGGTATTTTCGTAATTTACAAATATGGTAATAAAAATATTTTGAATATTATTTATTAAAACTAAAATTCGAATTTATATTTTATATAAATTTCGAAATTTATTTACCATATTTGAAGATATTTTAATATCTTAGTTAGTTTTCTATTTATAGTATGTTCCTTTAATAGAATTTGAATTCAATTAGGAGAGATATTTTGGCAAGAATATCTCTCATATTTAGGAACAAATATTTCGAGATTTTAGCCTTGTTTAGGGCTGAAAATTTCGTCCTCCCCTACTATAAATAAGGGTGAGACCCTCGTCAAAGAAAAAGACACGGGAAGAGAATCGACGCGAAATTTCTCGACCCGAGATTCGAAACACGAACACACAAACGCAAACCACTCTCCCGAGCGACGGATCAATTCTCTCTAGCCATCTTCGGGAATCGAAACCGTGGTACACTGCGAGGTCGGCGTGACGATCTAGACGATACCCAACACGATCGCGGCCGACGACGCAATCGACGAGGAGCTGCCACTCGCTTCAAAGGTAATCTCTCACGGGTATGACCCCCCTATTACGTGTCAACGTGATTAGAGTTTTCGATCCGAGCTGCGAAGGAACCCGGAAAAAATTTTATTCCGCACCGTATCCCGGGGCGTTGCGTCTCGGGTACAACCGGGTACCTTTCCCAACAGTGGTATCAGAGCCAGGGCTCGTGATCGGAATGATAACATGATTAAATCGAAACGAGGCTCGTGGGAGACGATAGAAAAGCCAACGCACTAGGCGCGTGGGGCTGCTCGATGCGTCGCTTGCCAACCCACGACTACCATACCGCTCGACGGGGTCGAAGGCACCACCGCCGAGACGCTACAACACGCAGACAGCCGCACGCGCAACCGCACCGTGCGACGGCGTATCCGCTGCCGCGGGTTCGGGCAACGAAGACCCGAACCACCGCACCGCTGCCTCGGGCAGCGGCACACCGCTGTCCGATGGTGGTGCCACCTCTGACGGCAGTGCCAGCGGCGCGCGGACAGCTGCGCAACCGCGCGGACAGCCGCGTACCCGCACGAAACTGCAGTCTCCGGGACACGACGGTCGCCTAGGGTTTTTCGCCCAAAAACCCTAACAGGCCTTTTTATCGGGCCTGGCCCATTTAAGGCCCAAATGTCGGTTTCGGTTAGAATTCATGAAATTGTCAACGTGCTCGTTATGATTATGATTTAAGGCACACTTACGGGTTTAGAATTTCTATTTGGTTTTCCAGGTTATTTGTTAAGGGCCTCGTCCCCCCGGGTTGTATTTGTCTTTTACGGGTTGTTTGGGACTGATGATCCCCCCGTGTTGTACTTCAAAGTCTTTATTAGATTAGGCTTAGTTTAGAATACACGAAGCTGTTCGACGGTTGACGACTCCCCGGGAGAAGATGACTTGGTGGATGATCGACGACTTGGAGGCCGTTCGAATGATGAAGGGCGATTGTCGACTTCAAAGCCCATACGGAGACCGATGATTTTTTAAAGCCACATACACATAATTCACGTAATAGGGCTAGAATATAAATAACCCGTTCGTGTTGCCTTGTAGTTTATTTTCCTAGGGTTTATTTACTACTTACGTGCGTGTCGATTTGTGAAATGATATGCATGCTTTATGTGCTCTTATGTGAAAAAGGTTTTTTCTCCCGTTTGATAAATACTAAGTGAGAAAAGGAATTGGGTTCCTGTCTTCTATCATGCTTGAGATGTCTGGTGTTAGGGAGTTTGTACGGTTTGTTCCGAGTAAGTTGGTGCCGTACATCAACCCTAACATTAGCGTTTCGGGTTCGTTTGACGACGCTCACCATAGCATATTCCGCCCCACGAAGCGTAAGGCAGCAAGGCGGAATTCAAATGTGCGGTTAGAGCATAAGTTGATTAGGTTGCACTTAGACAGTTATACCCAAAATGCAGGGTTAGCCGTGAGGGTCACTGACTGAGACAAAGATAGTTGAAATACTCATAGGATGGGTTCGAGTGAAACTCGACTTCGATCGATTAGGCAGGCCAAATATTGCGTTAAAGGCTGAGGCATGTCTAATCGAGTCGGGGACCTCAACTCCACTATGAAACTACTCAACGAAGTTTCCGAAATTCTTAAATCGGGAGAATAGAATTTTCGAGAAAAATAGTGGGAGTCAAGCGAAACGAAAAGTGTGTGTTTGCGCTTGATGAATGATAGAATAAATCTAATTATGTGATCTTTATCTTCTGCAGAGTTATTTTCTTTCTAGTTACTATGACGAATCTTTTAAACATGCTGCTTGAAAAGAACCGTTTGGTAGGACCAAACTACGTGGACTGGCTCCGTAACCTCAGGATAGTTCTAGGTATGGAGTCCTTGACTTATGTCCTCGATTCCCCTACACCCCAAGTCCCAGGGACTGATGCGAGTGACGACGACCGAGCTGCGTATGTCAAGTGGCAAATAGACGAGCCAAAGGTCAAGGGCTATATACTCCTATCCATGAGCAATGAGTTGCAGCGAAACCACTCGGAAATGGAAGTGGACACCATTTTGCTTCATTTGAAGGAGCTCTTTGGTGAACACTCCAGGAGTGCTCGCTACTCTTTGACAGAGCAACTGTTTCATTGCAAAATGGATGAGGGCAGGGACGTTAGAGAACATGGGCTGAAAATGATCGGTTTGATCGAGAGACTCGATGCACTCGACTTCCTCATGGACAATGAGCTCCAAAACGATCTTGTGCTCCAGTCACTGCAGGCTTCCTTTAATCCCTTCATTGTGAATTATAATCTGAATAGGGTCGAGATGAGATTAACTGAGTTGATGAACCAGCTGTCAACGGCCCAAACTCAGATGAAAAAGATAAAGGGAAAGGAAGTGGCTCTTGTTGCGACTTATAAGACTCGGAAGTCGATTAGAAAGAAAAATTCGGACAAGCCCATTAAGCCCAAGGGAGGAGTTTCAAAATGCAAGGCCAAGAAAAACGTGTCTAAAGGTGCCAAGCCCACGGACAAATGCCTTCACTGCAATGAGCTCGGCCATTGGAAGCGCGATTGCCCGAAGCTAGCCGCCTCAGGTAAAGAACTTTATGTTTTAGAAACTAATTGTTCTATGACTGTGTACTCCACTTCATGGATCCTAGACTCAGGAGCTAGCGCTCACATTTGTGTTTCAAACCAGGGTCTGGAACGAAGTAGGAGGTTGGCGGATCGAGAGGTCATGATCAACGTAGGAAGCGGACATAGTGTGCCGGCGACCCACATTGGATCAAGAACTCTTGTTTTATCTAGTAGACATAAGTTATTGCTTTCTGATTGTTTAGTATTGCCCAGAGGGCTTAAGAATATTATTTCTATTCCCGTTTTGAGCGGAAACGGATATGAGTTCCTTTAGTAATAATATTTGCGATATTTATTTTGGAAATAAATGCGTCGGAAGTGCAACTTTACTTAACGGATTATATTATCTAAATGTCAAAGATAAAACTGAATCTGTGAACACAATTACCAACAAACGAAAATTAGAGACCAATATGAGACAATTGTGGCATCTTCGACTTGGTCATGCAGGAGATCAAAAAATTCGTGAGTTGGAGAAAAATGGCATGATTAAGCCGTTGGGTTCGGACCCTTATCCGACTTGCGAATCGTGTATCCTTGGAAAGATGACTAAGTCTCCCTTTACCGGGACTTTCCAAAAAGCCACAGAACTTCTCACTTTGATTCATACAGACGTTTGTGGGCCATTCGGGGAAGCGGCTCGAGGTAATTTCCACTACTTTATTACCTTCACCGACGATCATTCAAGATTTGGGAAGGTATATCTTATGAGATACAAGTCTGAAGCCCTTGATAAGTTCAGGAATATAAGGCTTTAGTAGAAAAACAAACTGGGAATCATATAAAGGCCATTCGATCTGATCGAGGTGGCGAGTACATGAGTCTCGAGTTTGACGAGTTCTTGAAAGAGAACGGGATCATTTCACAGATGACACCGCCGGGAACACCACAATTAAATGGTGTGTCTGAACGCAGAAATCGAACGCTGTTGGACAAGGTTCGATCAATGCTAAGTTACACAGACCTGCCACTGTCGCTGTGGGGTCATGCGTTATTAACCGCAACGCACGTTTTAAACCGAATCCCTTCTAGTTCTGTCGACCAGATCCCTTATGAAATATGGACTGGTAGAAAGCCGAGCTTGAACCGCATAAGAATATGCGGTTGCCCCGCTTTTGTGAAAAAGCTCAAGACAGAAAAATTGGAATCGAGAGCTGTGAAAGGACGTTTTGTCGGGTATCCTGAGGATTCCATGGGATACCAATTTTACTTCCACGACGATCAGAAAATCGTTGTAGCCCTTCAGGCTCACTTTCTCGAAGAAGAGTTCGTTAGTGGAGTGGGTCGTGAAGTAACTCTTGGAGAAACGACAGAAACGATTTCACAAACTCCAGTGTTATAAGACACCGTAGAGCAGTCCAAGACGCAATCAGAGTTGCGCAGGTCTGGTAGAGTATCTCGCCAGCCTGAGAGATATGGAATGGTACACGTCGAACACGGGGATGCTGCGACGGGGGGTAACGTCGGGGACGACCCCGCTACCTATGACCAGGCAATGACGGATATAGACTCCGTAAGATGGCTTGAAGCTATGCAAGTCGAAATGGATTCAATGCACGAAAATCAGATCTGGACACTTGTTGATCTCCCCGATGGTTTTAGACCCATTGGGTGTAAGTGGATCTTCAAGAAAAAGATTGGATCAGACGGACTGGTGGATACATACAAAGCTAGGCTTGTAGCGAAAGGTTATAGTCAAAAAGAAGGAATTGACTATGAGGAACCTTTTCGCCCGTTGCGATGATGAAGTCCATTCGGATATTACTTGCGATAGCAGCGTATAACGATTATGAGATCTGGCAGATTGATGTGAAAACCGCGTTCCTAAATGGATACCTCAAGGAGGAAATATATATGGAACAGTCAAAGGGTTTTACATCACAAAAGAATGCTCATAAAGTATGCAAATTGAATAAGTCAATTTACGGACTTAAACAAGCCTCTAGGATCTGGAATCTTCGGTTTGATGAAGTAGTTAAGAGCTACAGATTCATAAAGAACGAAGATGAACCATGCATCTACAGAAAAAGCAGTGGGAGCAAGATATCGTTCCTCGTTTGTACGTCGATGACATCCTTTTGATAGGAAACGATATTGGGATGATCTCGATGGTGAAAGCATGGCTTTCGACCGAATTCTCCATGAAAGACTTGGGAGAAGCGACCTACATCCTAGGAATTCGTGTCTATAGGGATAGAACGAATAAGATGTTAGGGCTCTCCCAAGCCCTATACTTAGAAAAGGTCCTGAAACGATATAACATGGACAATTCTAAGAAAGGGTTCTTACCTATGGGGCATGGGATACATCTCTCCAAAGCTATGTGTCCTCAAAGTGAGGCAGATAGAAAAGAGATGAATGAAATCCCCTATGCATCCGCAGTGGGTAGCTTGATGTACGCGATGCTTTGCACGCGACCGGACATAGCATACGCTGTGAGCGTAGTCAGTCGATTTCAAGCCAACCTGGGTAAAGAACACTGGACAGCAGTCAAGAATATCCTCAAGTATCTTAGAAGAACAAAGGATATGATGCTGGTCTATGGAAATGGAGAATTAGAAGTGGAAGGATATACGGATTCGGATTTCCAGTCAGACGTGGACGACCGAAAATCCACTTCAGGTTTCGTCTTTACACTCAACGGTGGAGCAGTATCTTGGAAAAGTTCCAAGCAGAGCACAACTGCTGATTCCACCTGCGAGGCTGAGTACATAGCCGCCTCAGAGGCAGCTAAAGAAGAGTTTGGATGAGAAAGTTCTTGAAGAACTGCAAGTGGTTCCGATTGCCGAAAAACCACTGCCACTGTGGTGCGACAATAGTGGTGCAATCGCGCAAGCGAAGGAACCAAGATCTCACAGTAAATCCAAACACATAGAAAGAAAATACCACGTGTTACGTGGATTCGTGGAGAGTGGCTACATAGCCGTCCAGAAGATTGCGACTGCGGACAACGTGGCCAACCCATTCACCAAGCCTTTATCTCAGGCAGTGGTGAACAAACATCTCGAGAAGATGGGTATTAGATACAACAGCGCATGTCATTGATTGCAAGTGGGAGATTGTTAGGGATGCCCTCGAATGCTATACGAGGATTGGATATGTATAGGGCATTAGCTTATTTATCATTCAATTGTCAATGTAATCAAACATTGTTTTGCGTATTAATAAAGGCATTATTCGTTTATTGGTTATATGAGTTCTTTACTTAGCATCGGGTAAACAATAAATGAATAAATCAAAATGTGTCGAGTTTAGTCACTGTTCTCGATGAGTACGAGATAGGAAGGCACCAGTGAACTCTTAACCTCGAACATAAAATGTCCATAAGCCTTAGGTTTCAGTTGGGTGCTGGAAAACCAATCATGGCTTATTTGTAGATGACTTACCGTGTGCCGATATTCGCTTGGAAGCGGAAGTCATGACTTGTGATACGAGTAGAATCAAGGGATTGAATCGTTTCATGGACACTGACTCGCAGGTCGTACGATCAAACATGGCTTATTACTCAAGGAGTGTCAATGATCGACGACAAAACTATAGTAGTCTGCTTGAACCTTAGACCGAAAGGGGCTTTGACGGAGTTGACTTTGAAGTCTTGACTATCACTGGTTTTGCTAGATCCGATTTGCTATTGCATGGGTCAGCGGGACAGATGCGGTCTTGATGGATATTTGTGATTGCCGGGCTTAGACCGCCGAGTACGGATTCAGTCTCGCAAGTAATCGAGATAAGTGTCCTATGAGAATGACGACGGGAAATTACAAAATCCTTGGCCAAGGTATTAAACTAACTCATGTTAGACATGGAGGGTAGTTTGGTAATTTGCCTCGTGTCATTTTATCATAGTATCGAGTTTAGTGAGTTTGACAAATACCATGGCTCTCACTCGATCGGGACACAGCTGAAGGGTTTGTACGTAGTACTATAATCTATAGTTAGGTTCTGGAATGAGACTAGTTCGAAATTCGTGCTCAAGTCGGGATCTGTCCGGTACTGCAGGATTGGCTAGGCACCTACCGGACTCTTGGATTCCTCCCTTGCCGATTGAGTCGAACCTAGAGAGTCGGGCTTAAAAAGGATCATCAATGTGTACCGAGAAGGAGAGATTGTGTTTTGGGCCTTAACGGGCCTCGGGTCGTTATGCCACGCCTTATTGGGCCTCGGGGTCATTAAGTGGACCGAAGTCGGACTTCGTATGAAACTAACTTTAAAACTTAGGCTTGGCTAAGTGCTTAGAAAGACTTGAGGGAAGAATTGGAATTCAACCCTAAGCCGAGAAATTCGAAAAATGCCTTAAAGGGTATTTTCGTAATTTACAAATATGGTAATAAAAATATTTGGAATAGTATTTATTAAAACTAAAATTCGAATTTATATTATATAAATTTCGAAATTTATTTACCATATTTGAAGATATTTTAATATCTTAGTTAGTTTTCTATTTATAGTATGTTCCTTTAATAGAATTTTGAATTCAATTAGGAGAGATATTTTGGCAAGAATATCTCTGATATTTAGGAACAAATATTTCGAGATTTTAGCCTTGCTTAGGGCTGAAAATTTCGTCCTCCCCTACTATAAATAAGGGTGAGACCCTCGTCAAAGAAAAAAACACGGGAAGAGAATCGACGCGAAATTTCTCGACCCGAGAATCAAAACACGAACACACAAACGCAAACCACTCTCCCGAGCGACGGATCAATTCTCTCTAGCCATCTTCGGAGAATCGAAACCGTGGTACACTGCGAGGTCGGCGTGACGATCTAGACGATACCCAACACGACCGCGGCCGGCGACGCAATCGACGAGGAGCTGCCACTCGCTTCGAAGGTAATCTATCACGGGTATGACCCGCCCTATTACGTGTCAACGTGATTAGAGTTTTCGATCCGAGCTGCGAAGGAACCCGGAATAAATTTTATTCCGCACCGTATCCCGGGGGGTTGCGTCTCGGGTACAAACCGGGTACCTTTCCCAACATAGATGTTATTCGGAATTCCTTGCATTAGGAAAGTTTTGGCTCCTAGATCTGCTTTGGCTCTTGATCGCTCCCCCTCGGTGTATTCACTTGGATATTTGAGTCTTCTAGTGGCGGGAATGGGAGGATTATTAGTGGCATCGCCTTTTTGGATAAGCCAAAATTGAGTGGGACCTTCTTGAAGAGAAGCTATCAAATTTGTAGCTTGATCTTTTGTCTCCAAGAAGTTCATGAATCGACTTCTCCAAACGGTGTATTCGCCTCTTCGTAGAATTGGAAGGCGGACGTCGTTTCCATGTGAGTAAGCATCAATTGGTAGTTGATTGGTAGGATCTCGTGAAAGTTTGGAATTGAAATGTTAAACGTGCTTCACAAGTGACAAATTTCGTTAGTAATGTTTAGCTCGTACTTTAGCAATTTCCTTTTCGAACCTATTTTTCGGTTTAAAAAAAAAAAGAAATTGTTTTTATTGCGAAAAAATTTTTGATATAAGAAATGATACTTCAAAATTTTTCCACGAATTTTGAATTTATGATCGAAAATTTTGAGTATCGAAGAAGATTATTCGGAGAGAAATATTTTTCGTAAGTTTTTAAAATTTTGATTAAAATCAGTGTAAAATGTGTGTGTGTGTTTGATGGTTATGTAGTCGAAGAAAAAAAAATTCGAGCAGTAAGTTTTCCAATTTGAAAATTTTTCCTGGTATATTTGTTAGGAAATTTTAATTGTGTTCAAATGTATATGTTATCTTAGTCTTGTAGTATAAGTAGTAGTTTGGGCTTAATTGTAATTAAGCCATAGATTAGGCTACTTTGCCAATATACCAAACTAATTTGGTATATAAGGAACCCTATGTGATGTATTAGGGTGAAGAATTCATTTTAATTGAAAACCGAGCTTTACAACGTAAAGAACGCTCTCAAGCTTCCGCGCCAAATTCAAACGTGTTCTTCGTAAGTTTTACATTTTCTATCGAATTCTTCACCGAACATAATCGTGTTGGATATAACTGGACCTAACAATTGGTATCAGAGCAAAACGCGTTAGGATTTGAATCAATTTGCTGAAATTTTGATCGAATTTTTGTCCGAAATCTCATGAATATCGCATATGGCAATTTCTAGTTTTTCGGTTTGATTCTTCAGATTTCGATATTATTTGATGTTTTTAGACTTCGATTGAGTGTTATAAACATCTTTGTGCTTAAATTTGATTGATCGAACGTTAATTTTCGCGGAATTTTGAAAATTCGATAAATCGTGTTCTTCGTGAAATTCATCCGATTTCTAAAAAATTCGACATATTTTGCTGTTCTATGCTTTGATTGAGTGTTAAAAACTGGAATTCTACATGTTTCGATCCATAATCCAAGTTAAATTTGATTAATTTTGTGTTTCGGATCGAAAACTATGTGTGTTCTTCGTTAAACTTGAGTACGTTAGTGTTTTTCGCAAATTTTTTTTGAATGCAAAAAGTTAATAAAACTTTTTTTTTGAACGAAAAAGTTAATCGAAAATTTTTTTTGAACGGAAAATTTAATCGCAAATTTTTTTTTTAACAAAAAAGTTAATTGAATTTTTTTTTTCGAACGAAAAACTAAATCGCAAATTTCTTTAACGAAAAAGTTATTCAAAAATTTTTCAAACGAAAAAGTTAATCAAAAATTTTTTTTTAACGAAAATTTTTTCGAAGGAAAAAGTTAATTGGAATTTTTTTTTTCGAGCGAAAAGTTAATCGAAATTTTTTTTTCTCAACGGAAATGTTTTCGCGATAAATTTTTTTTTTTGGATAAGTCTACCGAAAAATTATTTTTTACATGTCTTTATCGAAAAAATTTCTCGGCAAATTATAAGAAAATTTTGGTATTTTACGAAGTTTTCGACATCAATACAAAACATTTTGGTATCTACCAAAAGTTTTCGAGACTTATATAATTTTCGAAACTTCACTATATTTCACGAGTACACCAAACTTTTTCGATACGGAATTTTATAAAGCCAATTTTAAATTTTTATCGAAGAAATTTTTATCGAGAAAAGTTAGTCAACACGAAAAACTTGGTCCACCAGAGAAAGTTCAGTTTTCGCAAAGGTGTCATCGAGAATCTAATTCGCGAAACTTTCTCGATACACATATTTTTCGATACTTAACCTTTTGACCCGATTTTATTTTTCGTCAATATTTTGATCCAAAAAAAGTCAATTTCAATTTTTTTTTCAGAAAAATATTTCAACCTTATGCAATGTTTTAAAGCACATTATAGAAAACGTTTTGGTAAATTTTCGAAGTATTGAACATCAATTTAAAACTTTTCAGTACACATCTAAAATTTTCAATACTTTTAGATAATTGTTTTTCAACACCAACACTTTTCGGAACTGAAATTTTAAAGCCAAAATTTTTTTTTTATATTAGAAAATAAAACGTTTTCGATACTTACACTCTCATTATCAAAAGTTTTTGGTACACACAAAATTTTCGATACATAAACTTTTCGACTCCAAACTTTTCAAAACTATACTTTCCGGTCCAAAAGTTTTCGATATCCACATTTTATCCTAAAAACTTTTCGATATCTACTCTATTCTTCGAAACCTTTATAAAAAAATCTCAAATCCCCATAACGCGTCAACGATCACATATCCAACCTAACAAAAACACGGATGCCTACTCTATGGAACACAACCAAGACGTAATTGATGCTCTTCAAAGAGCACGGTATCTGCGAATGAACTCATCCACTGACCATCTCAAGGTTAGTCATTCTGACTCTAGTTTATTTGAAAAATTAGAGAAAACAGTTATGGAGTTAGAAACAAAAAATAAGGAACTTACCACGCGTCTTAAAAATAGTGAGCAGCGTGTCGTAATAAGTCACTCCTTTATGATGAATTAGTAGAGGAACGCGGAAAATTGTACTCTAAAATTAAAAATTTAGAGGACAATCTTGCTGAAAAGGGTCAAAAAGACCAAAGTTCTGATAAACCTACCTCTTGTTGGGAAATTCCGGAGGTTATTCATAAAATAACCGAATTAAACAACACTGGAATTAGAAAGAGTAGGTTTCCGAGCGGAAAAGAAAAAGCTTTTAGATGAGATATCAAATCTAAAAAATTCCCCTCATTTACATGACATGGAATTTTATAATCATGTTGAAGGCTTAGGCTTTACGAATCCTTGTAACTTGAAAAAGGTTAACTTAAAACAATTATATGATATCAAGTACATGGGTTTAGGATTTAATTCTTTAATGGCTTTTACTAACCCTTCAGAAATAAATGCCTTAGAAGAATCCAAAAGTAAAGCCACAACTAGGACTCAAATTCCCTTTGATTATACTGATTTGAATAATAGTTGCAAGACACGGCAAATAAACATGTCTAGTGACTATAATTCATTATATCCTATAGAAAATATTTCTAAAGTCGAGGAAGAAAATAATGATCATTCTAAAAATTCTAATTTCTGTTATATTCCTGCTATTGTTAATAAAATAGCTGATTTAAACTCCTCCTTAGAATCAGAAAGAACGAATTTTCAAGCAGAAAAGAATGCACTTTTATTGGAGATATCAAATCTCAAAAATTCCTATCCTTTACCTGTTTTAAACGATATTTCTAAAGAAAAATCTTCTCTTAAACAGGATAAAGCAACGCAAACGGACGGTTTTGTTCCTAAAATCGAAAAGACTTTTGCTAATACATCTACGTCATTTTTAACCGAAATTGAAATTCAAAGTAAAAGCCAAGAACTTCAAATTGCTAAGGAACAAATACAACTTAAGAAGGAGAAAGGAAAATCTGCATTATTTTCAAACGTTACGGAACGGAAATTTAAAGAACAAAAATTTTCTTCTCCTAATCCTATAAGGAAATTTGTTAAAGAACAGTTCTAGCAAACGAACTTCATCGTGTGCTTCAAATGGTTTTAATAATTCTCCATTTAAGAAGCCTAGACTTGGTAATAATTTTTCTAATTCTTCTCATCATTCTAATGTGAATTGTTTGAATTCTCAACGTAGGATACACGACTTATATGCTAGCGATGCTTATAATTCTATATGCTCGTATTCCTACAAGAAGTATCCAGTCCAAGTTCATTCTAAGAAGCATCTTATGCGACTGGCTTCGGAGAAAATATTTAAATCTTCTCCGAGGCACACTTTCACCAAAGCTGAAATTTCTTTTCCGTGTCAAATCACTCCTACATGGGTTCCTATGCCTATTATTAAGTTAGGAAATCCCACACAAATTTGGGTACCTAAACGCACATTAATGGATGACTTAGGACCAAAATTAAATTTGACTCCATATATGCTTAAGCCGTTTTCTGCTACTAAGGGAGGACCCACTTTACAATGGGTACCAAAGTCCCGATAATATTATGCAGATTCCCTCATGTATGGTATTCGACATAGTGGCTCCACATACATGATAAAGGGAAGAGGCGTGAGCTACTACAACTACACTTCAACGAGGTACCTTCTAATTATGCGTATGTTGAACGAACTTTCAATATTTTAAAATTTGCATACACATACGAGCTACATTGAAAAATACCTATTATTTTTCAAAATGGTACATTTTAAATATGCATTTTCAAAACTTTAAGAGATTTTAAAATTCTAAATGCATATTATACACGGAAATGATAAATATTTTTTTTCAATATAACATTTTTAAATGAGCTTAATTTGAGGGGGAGCTACCCTTTTATCTTAAAGAGGAGCTACTCTTATTTCTTTCAAGAGGGAGCAACAATTTTAATTTTTGAGGGGGAGTTAAAACTTTAAATGAATGCATTAATGGAAGAGATTCGTAATATTTTCTTTTAATCTTACTATGCAACTTTCTAGGGGAAGAAACTTTATTTTTGGAAGCATTATTTGAGAGGGAGAAATAAAAATAAAGATATAGTTTTCAATATTGAATTTTTAAAAATTCTACCGACAATGTTTACCGATAAATTTTCTACACTTGCTCGAGAAATTTTCTCGCAAGACTTTCTCGACATATTTTTATCGACAAACTTTCTCGAGGTCTCGTGAAATTTTTCTCATGGAACGTTTCGTAAAATGTTTTATCGAGAAATTTTCTCCACTATATCGAGAAAATTTTCTTCACTCGAAATTTTTTTACAATACACCTCATCCGAAATTTTTTCTCGATATCTCTACTTCTCGACTCCGGCCCGACAAACTCTCACCCGCACACCATATAAATATATATATACAATATAATATACTATTATATATTTCTTATAAATATACATATATATAACGTAAAAAAAAGGAAGAAGAAAATAAAAAAAAAAAGAAGAAGAAGAAGAAGAAAAAAATAAAATAAAAAAAGAGAAAAAGAAAATTTCCTCTCATCTTCATTAAGCTTCATGGATATTTCCTCCGACAACTTTCGACGGACTTCAAGGAAGAATCTCGAGCTTACAACGGACAAATATTTCCAAAAAGGGAAAGGTGACAATCTTCATGACGATCCAAATGCTCATTTTCAACGACCGCGTCCGGCCTGCTGATTCAAATAAAGCAGCACTCATCTCGTATCCCGGAAGAATGAATTTTTAGTTCCCATGGTTCAGTGTAAACCGACTTGATCCTAACCCCGGAACGCGTCCGAGCACTTGAGACAATCCGACATACCACCTATCCGACATCATGCGAACAACAAGCAAGATGACTTCGATGATGACTTGGAAAATTTTTTAAGGTACCTAAATCCCTTATCTCACAAATATTTCGGACTAAGCCCCATAGGTGCAGGTGCTAATTTTATTAGCTCCCGGGTAGAAGACGCCGCATTAGGTCCAACGGCGCATGCACAACGAAGCCTTACCCACTTATCGTCTCTTAAAAGACCGATGTTTCATTTTCTCACGGGGAGACACGTCTACTATCACCGCTTCACTCGGAAGTGGGAGATATTAAACTAAGTGGTAATCCGCCCCGTACCACGCTTTCATTTATCACATCGTGTCTAGTGTGTCCTCACTTCCTAAAGTTTTATAATTTCTAGGACACATACACTTTTTATATACTTGGTCTTTGTGATCAAGTTAGAACTTTCGTAGACATGTCATTCTTAGACATGCTTCGATGACCGAAAGGAAGTCCTGCCGTTGCAACATCAAACCAACAACGGTAGTAGGCTATCTTCTACGAGCAACGCTCCTAGAACGATGTCAACGGGAAGGCTATGTGGCCCCCGGTTTCATATCGATGGAACGCCTTTGTGGCACCGTCGGGTTATTACCGAATTTGATTTCCTACGAAGTCTACAAACTCCATCTCCTTGTCACGACGATACAAATCTTCTTGCTAATGATGATGCCACATTTTGATACATTGTCATGATGATCTCCCTACTTGATCATCATGAGGGGGAGTAGTACTAAAGAAATGGGAGCAATACAACAACGAAAGTGCAAGATTGCTCGGAAATACTAAAATCTTAAGCGTCGTTGAAACAAGCAAACACAACGAGCTTCAATGACCGAAGTTGTCGCTCGTGTACGTCTCTCCGAATTTCAAATTGAATTCCTCGATCCCAACACAAGGTAGAACTAAAATAGGGGGAGTTTCGTCGCTATCAAAGTGAGAGATTGAACACAAAAGAGAAAATTCTCCAAAAATCCGACAAGCGACTTCACACACCTTCCGACATTTGGAGACGAACTTCAAAAGAAAATTAGAAAAAAAAATCCGGTGCCGAGAAGAGTATTACAAGATAAGGTGAGCTTGAAGATCTCTAAAGAAGAAAGAGATCACAAGACAAGATAAAGGAAGAGATTATACAAATAATCTCGTAAAGAGGAGATTGTTAGAACTCGATGAATCTTTTCAAAACAAGACAAGATAACCTACGCTCAAGCGAAGATAGAACACAAAGGGGGAGATTGTTAGGACATTTTAATTGTGTTCAAATGTATTATCTTAGTCTTGTAGTATAAGTAGTAGTTTGGGCTTAATTGTAATTAAGCCATAGATTAGGACTACTTCGCAAATATACCAAACTAATTTCGTATATAAGGAACCCTAATGTGATGTATTAGGGTGAAGAGTTCATTTTAATAGAAACCGAGCTTTACAACGTGAAGAACGCTCTCAAGCTTCCGCGCCAAATTCAAACGTGTTCTTCGTAAGTTTTACATTTTCTATCGAATTGTTCATCGAACTTAATCGTGTTGGATATATAACTAGACTAACAATATTTATCGAAAATTATTTTCCGAACGAATAGGTTTTGCAAAGAAAATATCCTCTCGAAAAATAGTTTGTCGAATAATTTTGTTGATTGCAAAAACTTTTACCAAAACATTTGTAATCGAAAAATTTAAAAGTAATCGAAAATTTTCGTTAAGTTTGACTCAAATTGTTGACTAAAAGTTTTTCGAGTGTAAATTCTTCGACTGAAATCTGTTTTCGCTAAATTTTGACTCGAATATTTAGAAGATCGAAAATCTTGAGATCGAAAAACTTGTAATAGTAAAACAAGTTTTTCGTGTCAAAATTAGATATATATTTAGCAAACATAGTATCCGTCAAAAAACAATTTTGCTTTGGTATACTCGAAAAAGATATTTATATATGTATCGAAAAACTTATTGTTAGGTCCTATTATATCCACTAACGATCGATCTAAGCATGAATTCTAGATATTCAAATGATAAATCTTACTAATTACCTTCGATCGAATATCTTCTTTGAAGATCTTGAGAGAGAGAATTTTTCGATTTCTTCTCTTAGAATGTGAATTCAATACTTGTGATTTTTCCGAAATGAACTTGTGTATTGATTTCGATAGTGTACATTGTATTTATATCTATTTACATGGTTATTAAGTCCTACACTATCAAAACTACAAATTATGCCCCTAATTACAAGGATAACAAAATAACAAAATAACAAAGTACAATTCTAATATTTCTTCAATCTCCCCTTTGTGCTTGTCTTCGTTTCAGCTCCATTTATCCTTGTCGAGCGTAGAACGATTTTCGTAATCCCAATGATGTCTCGTAATGTCGGACAACATTCCTCAGCTCCAATATCTCGTTAATGGCATCCAGAAGCTCATTTAGGAGTGGGCCCTCTTCTTCTCCAAGATCCTCGAAGATCGTCTCTTCAGTGATCTCAATCAACATTTTCTGGATGTTCTTCCTCATTAGCTTCAACGTCCCGTCACAGAATTTGTGGATTTCTGACTTCATCATAGCTCTCGTCTTTATAATAATTGGATTCTGATAAGTTATGGCGAGGCCAGGTTTCTTGAATATGTAGTTCTCGGGGAAGTCGTTGAGTGGGAAGCCGTTCATTAGCGGAGACTCCATGTTGACCTTCTTCATATTGTTCTCTACAGCAATTTGAAGGTCGTGTGTACTGTGATACTTGATCTGCCGCACCATGAATCTCTTCAACCCCTCGAGTCCTTCTGTCTTGATGTAACAGAAGGGTGTCTGATATTTTCTATTGTACATTTGATATAGACGGTAAACCTCGTCCGGTGGAAGGAAGGGGAGATAGCTCTCCTCATCTATCTCTTCTCGAGTGCGGTTGTTGTCCGCTTGCTCAATGTGGTAGATTGGGGTAGGAAAGCTTCCATCGAGTGTGAAACGCCCACTTCGTTGGAAGATCGGTGGCTTTTCCCTGAAGTTTTTCTTGAGTTGATCCGTTGGGATGCCACTTCGATCTGGACCAAGATAGTTGAGCATGAAGATGTGCTCCATCTTTTTCCTATCTTCCCGATGAGAGGTACCCCGTGATTCAGTTCATTGAGCTTCTTTATGCGGTTGGGAGCCCTCCATATCTGCTTTCTAATATCTTCAATGAATGGAACTTCAATCTGGATATTCTCCCATGGCGTCTCAACTCTAACTGTCCTTTTTGATAAGCGGGGAGGATAGTCGACTCTATGCCCGATCATTTCTGGTAGTTCTGGGAGAGTAGAGTTGTAGTTCTCGCCTTCTTGAAGTTCTTCATCTTCAAGCAGCTCCAAGTCGACAAAAGCTTGTTGTAAGAAGTATCTGACGTTGGAGAGTCGGGCTTGAACAGCTTCCTCTGGTTCCCATTGCGTCATTCACTTCTCGCTTAGGATATAATCATCTATGATCATACGTGGATCGTAAACGACTGCTTCTGGTTGGTTTTGGAGGAGGTTAGAGGGAGGGATTGGATTTGGATTTGTGGGTGATGGAGGTAGTGTGTGGGATGTGGTGGGAGATGTGGTTGTTTGTTGGCGGGTCGTGGGTTGTGTGGTTGATGGGTTTGTGGATGATCCTCCAGCTTCTTGTGTCGTTGTTTGTTTCTCTCGACTCAGACCACGGCCGCTGCGTGTCGTTCTTTGCATTTTCTCCCCCTCATGACGATCTGGATCATCGGGATCGTCATGTCTTCTTTTGGTGCAGGAGCTTTCTTCACGGCACCTTGTTTGGGCGGGCGGCTCAGGTTCATCGACCAGCCTTTTGTTGAGACTCTCCTCAGCTGGTGTCCTGGTCTCTAAGGCGCAAAGTCGGGAAATAAGGATGTCATGAAGCTGGGTGATCGGGATAGTGTATGGGTTAATGAGAGAAGGTGATAGTGTTGGGGTGGTGAGGGTGGGTGGTATGGGGGTGTGTATGGTAGTGGTTAGAGGTGGTAAGGAGACGGGGTGGTGTGAGATTCGGAAGGAGCAGCCTCGGAGACTGGTGCTTTTCCGGTATCCCTTCGAAAAGTCTCAATGGCCTGGAGCATTCTGTCCATCAGGCGATCTTCAAGTGAAGAGATGGCTGTGGAGAGTACTTCTTGTAAGCGTTGCTCCGTCACGATCATCAGTGGAGTGGGGCCAGGGACGCGCTCCACTGTCACAACATCAGAAAAGATTTCCGATGTGCGGCCTGGGAGAGGACTTGTAATACCGGAACGTCCAAGGACATCCGTTATCAACCCTGAAGTCACCACTTCAGTGGGTTGGCCTATTGTTTGCTCCGAAAATATTGGGGGTCCAATAGGGCTTCCACCCAATCCTTGAGATGATACGGTATGTATCACCTCTATGGGTGTTGAAACAGATTCAATTTGAATCTGTGTGGTTGGCTGATCCATTGTTGGTGAAGGAGATGTCACCGAGCCATTTGTGTTGAAGGAGATACGGACGGGGCCGAGATTTGATGTCAGCATGAGCCCCTTTTTTGAAGACTGTATTCTTCATCGGATTCGGTGGCCTCAGGAGATTTATCTTGAGGGACACTTTCGGGCACAACAGCCGGTGTCTCTGTCTCTTGAGTCGCAGCTTCGAGCTCGGTTATTTCCACCAAAGATGTCTGTTGAGAAGGCGTCGAAGCTTGATCCACGGCCCGTACCATTTTCTCCGTGATGGAGTTATTTTGACAGTAGTCCTGGTAGGCCTCGTTAGTTGGATCAGCTTGGCTGAGCAGCTCCAATGGGATCAACATCGGTTGGAGTGCCAGGTCGGCTGCCTTCGGGTTGTGAAAGAAGCGAAGTATCCTCCAACAGGTGGTAGTCGCGGGATCTCCGGATGAACGTCCATGAAGAGGGAGATTAGGACCGGGAACCACTGAGCTTATGGAAGGAACTTCGCATTCGATTTAGTCTCCCTCTGACGTATCTTGTCCGCTAGATCATTCCATATGAGCTGGGCCATGTCATACTTCTTTGAAAAGATCACTCCATGAAAGATGCGAAGGATATTTCCGTTCGCCTAGTCAAATCCGGAGTGCTTTGGGGAGAGGCATTTATTGATGATGCCGAACAGAGTCCGCCATGGGTGTGGTATCCCGCTGTTTTGGAAATTTGCCAGTTTCGTCAGCGGGGGCTTGTATCTCATCCGGAGCATGTCTTCCACGATCTCCGCATCCGTTGGAAGTTAGTCGTAGTGTTCGTGGTGCGGTAGATCGAACACCATGATCATTAGGTTCTTGGTCAGGAGGACGTGTCTTTGATTGATCTGCATCGTGTATTCTACGTCATCGCCAACGACATGGCTTTGCATACATCCCCAGAATTGTTGGAGGTAGACCATCTCTACAGAGGCGGTCATTGTTAGAGCTGACCATAGTGGGTGTCCTTTGAGGATGGAGATTATAACTTCATCCGGACACCGAAATGTAGCAAGGTCCAACTGGTAGTTGTTGTCGTGGACCGTCATCCAACTTCCAGAATGGTAGATTTGAGAATATTCTGGATGTGCCATTACTGTAAAAAATGAAATAAAACTCATTAGATGAATATTTTCATATGCGAATTGATTGAATTAAATGTGAATGGCGAAAATTACTTAGAAAATTTCAAAAATTATTAAAGTTTAATATCGAAGGACTTAGTGAAAAAATTGAAAAATTTGCTAAATCTTGTTAGCGTATTTTTATTCGATCGGGAATTTATTCGAACGTTAAGTTTTACGATTGAAAAATTTTCCAAGTCCTAGAGAAACTTGAAAAATATTCTAAGTCTTTTCAGCGTGATTTTATTCGAGTGTGAATTTATTCGATCGTTAAGGTTTGCGATCGAATAAAAATGTATCGAACAACTCAAGTTTTTCGCCGATAACTTTTACGATCGAATAAAATGTTGTCGAAAACATAATTTTTCGCTGAGTAATTTTGCGATCGAATAAAAAGTTGTCGAAAAACATAAGTTTTTCGCCGCGTAGTTTTGCGATCGAATAAAAGAATATCTAAAAACTTAAAGTTTTCGCCGCTTAGTTTTGCGATCGAATAAAATTTAATCGAAAGCTAAATTTTTCGCCGCGAAGTTTTTTCGACCGAATTAAAAAATATATCGAAAACATAAGGTTTTCGACGCTGAGTTTTGCAATCGAAAACTAAAGTTTTCGACGCGAAGTTTTTCGATCGAATAAAAAATATATCGAAAAGATAAGGTTTTCGACACTGAGTTTTGCGATCGAATAAAACTTAACGAAAACTAAAGTTCTTCGACGACACTATTTGCGATAAGAACAACTTCGATAAAAAAATTTTCAATCAAACAGTAAACGCTTAACATGTATATGTCGATTTCTGGGTAAATCATGAGTTAATCTGGACCCGGAACGATCAGAAACCGGTTGCGAATCCAAAAATTATTATTTAAATCCAAACGGTTTAGTTAAACACGTTGATTTGAGCGTTTAAAATCGTTTCAGTCGAAAAAGTATCAAAATAAAATTTTCTTCAAATGTTTTTTGAGAAACAATTTGCGAATCGTGTGTTTTTGACCAGAAAGTAATCCGAAATGGCTACCTTCGAAATCTGCAAGTTTAGGAAGAAAATCACTGAGATAAGTGAGGTTTTGATGAAATCGCCGAAGAGAGTTCGAAGAGAGTTTGGAAGTCGAAAAGTTTTTCGATTGAGAGAAGTTGCGCGTGAGGGAGTTTTCCGATTGATAAACTGGTATTAATACTTTACGATCGGGTAAGGTAAAGAAATACTTTGAGCCGTAAAAAAATGTTTTTGGCTTTCGCTAAAATTCAGGTCTAAGTAAACTAAAATTTAATCTTTTATGGATGAACCCTAAATAATTTGCATAACGCTCCCTGTATTTCTGAAATAAATGCAATTATCTCCCAATGTGGATGAAATTCAACACTTGACTCCTTGGATGAGCTCGAAATATTCTGTGATGCTTAAAAAAATATTAGAAGTCGTGTTTAAAGTAAATCATATAGGAGATAAGACAAATTCTCATGTAAAACTCCCCCTCAACAAATGCACGTTTTAACTTGTCGGCATTGTTAGCACATAGTTAATACAATTTTGCATATGAAAAATTTACTATTTAAGCACAAGTAACGTATTTAAGCAATTCAGCATAGATTCATTAAAATTTTGCGTTTTTCAAGAAAAATTTCGTATTTTATCAATTCTCAACCAATGCATGTATTAATGCATTTAAAATGTGCGAAGAGTATTTCAAATAAAATATTAAAAATACTTTTGTCTTGGGGTCAGATTTTCCATTTAATCATTAACACGCAAAATTTCTCATGACATATAGAATAATAATTTGTCGTCAGATCATATAACTAAACTAATATTCAAAGATCATAGTATGAATCATTTCGACAACTCTAGCAGTTTTCGCTCATAGCACTCAATTTATTTTTATCATGGAGATATTTAATAGATATATCATTCATATCAACACGACAAAATTATATCAATTAATTTGTTATCGTAGTATATTTAATCAACTTACCAAGTGAAATTCCATCATTTTGAATCAAAGGGACTTTGAAGGGATTATTTTTAGGCTCTGACTAAAAGGGTAGGATAATTTTGAGGATTAGTGAGCTTAAAAATTCTTCAATTGTTGTGGCTCTTTTTGAAATTCATTTCTGATCCTTTAGCTTTTCTTTTCTTCTGTACTTGCTCAAGATGAGTATCTTCTGCTATACAAAACTTTGAGAGATGAGATCTTCTTTTTGGGCCGAGTTCGTGTTCCTTTTGAAGGTTCCTCAGTTTATGGAATTCGCCCAAGGTCGTGCTCCTCTTCTCGTTTTCTCTATATAAGATCTAGATTATCGTTGGAGAAGTTCACTTCGATGTGCTTCTCTTCTAGGAGTATACGAGATTATCTAGGAGAAGTTCATAGCGAGATCTGTGTTTCTCTTTTATAATGATTGAGACATTCATCATGTGCATCTCTTTTTCTCCCCCTCTTTTTCTTGATTGAGCAACCCCGAAACTTATGAATAAGGTTGAAGGCTTTATCGTATTTCAAAAGAAAAAGAATGTTGGAGAAGACTCAAATGGGATATCTAGAGCGAAAAGTAAAGCATGGGCATGTAAGGAATTTCCTAATTTGCCCTTATCATTTTCATGACAATCTAGCACAAAAGCAAGAATGAAGCTATAAAGTACAAAACAAAAGATAGTCATTTGAAGTGTGACACACTCAAGAATAAAAATATTGAGGTTCAAATTCTCACATATATGAAGTGGCTTTGTGTCTTGTGAAACAAACTAAGTTCTTTGAATAAAAGAATGCCACATGAATTTTTAAGCAAAGAACTAATCATATATCAAAGAAATGTTTTTGTGAGTAGTTCAAAATAGGCAAAATTATCGGGCTTAAATATTATTTTAGTCCCGTATGTTAAGAGGGGTGGCGTTTTAAGGACACTTAACTTTAGGGTGGCTATTTTAGTCCCGTAACTATAAAAAATGGAGCAATTTTAGTCCTATAAAGC
Source organism: Linderniella brevidens (assembly GCA_004919715.1). Lineage (NCBI taxonomy): Eukaryota > Viridiplantae > Streptophyta > Magnoliopsida > Lamiales > Linderniaceae > Linderniella > Linderniella brevidens. The sequence goes on along the minus strand of SWDC01000143.1, from coordinate 318,646 downwards.
TGGAAACCTAATTTATGCCAGAATTTGTACACGTGGCTGCCGGAAAAGCTGACGTGGACTGAATTTGTTTCTCAATCGCCACATAAACGCCACATAATTAATAAGAATATAAATAATAAACTAATTCATAACAAGATAATTAATAAAAAAAATAATATAATAAACGATGAATCAAGTTTGCACTCAAAAGTTTGCCCCAAATCGATTTTCTCTTCAAAAACCCATATGACAATCGTTTAGTATATTATTGTTTTATTAATTATCTTGTTATGAATTAGTTTATTATTTATATTCTTATTAATTATGTGGCGTTTAGGTGGCGATTGAGAAAAAAAATCAGTCCACGTCAGCTTTTCCAGCACACACGTGTACAAATTCCGGCATAAATTAGGTTTCCAACTTTATGGGACTAAAATTGCTTTATTTTTTTATAGTTACGGGACTAAAATTGCCAACCTAAAGTTAAGTGTCCTTAAAACGCCATCCCTTTTAATATACGGGACTAAAATAATATTTAAGCCAAATTATCGTCATCCCCCATTTTTTTATTATTATATATATATACTATTTTATTTTTATATTTCTTTTCGTATATATATAAAAAATATGAAAGGTAGAATCACGCAAGATAATCTAGGAGTATCCAGAAGCACACATAATATCATATAGAAGCATAATAGAGCATGTAAAGCACATCTCAAGTAAGATTGAGATTCAACATGCCTAACTTAGCAATAAGGAATTGGAATCGTTTTTCATCCAATGCCTTAGTGAATGAGTCGGCAAGTTGAAGCTCCGTTTTAACAAAATACATATCTATAGTGCTTTTTTGTACATGATCTTTGATAAAATGATATCGAATATCTATGTGTTTCGTGCGTGAATGATGACAGGATTGCAAGTAATGGCAATAGCACTTTGAGAATCACTGTAAATGGGAATGTTATTAAATTCAAACCCGTAATCGCGTAGTTGTGGTCGCATCCATAGAAGTTGCGAGCAACAGCTGGCAGCCGCGACGTATTCCGCCTTGGCCGTCGAGGTTGACATGCAATTCTGCTTCTTTGAGGACCAGTAGACCAACTTATCGCCTAAAAATTGTGCTCCGCCAGACGTGCTTTTTCTGTCCATTCAACAACCTGCATAATCAGCGTTAGTATAGCAAATTAATCTAAAATAAGTGTCTTTAGGATACCATAGCCCTAAGTAGATCCATCGTTCATGAGGAAGAACCGAAGTAGATCCATCGTCTTTAGGTCTTGATAGTTGCTCAAGTCCACTTGCGTTCATGAGGAAGAATCAAAGTAGATCCATTGTTGATATGTAGGTCGAGACATCCTGAATTGATAGGCTGATCATTCGTAATACGGAAACTCATTTCTGAAGTTGAATTGGAAGGAATTTCCGCATTGGCATTAGTAGGAGCTGCAACACTAGTTGAAGACTCAGAATTTGGAGAATCTGGAACATTTGTTGGAGTTTGAGGGTTGAGAATCTCAGTTGTAATTTCCATCGCCGAGGGGAAGGTGCGCTGCTTGGTATAGAATGAGACGAAGCAGGCATTTGAGACTCGTTCCGATAAAAATGTTCCAATAAAAAATCCAAATCTTTTGAATCGGCGGGAATTGCTTCTTCTGACGATGAGGTAGATGTTGTCGGAATTTGTGCCAACACGCCTATAAGCCCGAGTTCTGAACGGTCTTGTTCAGAAGCCAATTCGGTCACTTCTTGAAAAATGACGTCGTAGCTTTCTAAAATTGTACGAGAAGACTTGATATAAACGCGAGATGCTTTTGAAGTTGATGAATATCCAACAAAGACGGCTTCAAATGCTCTAGGGTCGAACTTGCTTCGATGCTCTCGATCTTTGACCACAAAGCATTTACACCCCGAAGACTTTGAAGAAAGAGATATTCGGAATCCTTTGATTTATTATCTCGTACGGCGTCTTTTCAAAGCGTTTGTGAATAATCGTCCGATTTTCCGTAAAGCACGTAGTACTCACTGCTTCAATGCATAGAAAGTGAGGGAGATCGGAATGTATTAGCGGCTGAAAATTGTTGAATAAATCCAAGTGACTGATACTAATTGCTGAGACGCTGATTTTTGAACTAAGTGCCATTGTCAGTCCTGATTACTTGCATCTCCTTTTGCAAGAGATTTTGAGTGGTATTCACAAAGCGTATTATCAAGTCTCTATTCTCATCTTTAGTTCGGATAAATCTTGTCCATGTGTAGCGAGAATAATCGTCTACAATTACTAGCACAAACTTACGACAGTTGATACTTTGTGTTCGCATTGGTCCACAAAGGTCCATTTGTAGTAATTCCAAAGGACAAGATGTGGAAGCTACTTGCTTGAGTTTGTGTGACGCTCTTGATGAAGGGAAATAGTTGGTAGACTGTTGACCAACTTTTTGATAAAGAGCTTGTGAAGATCTTTGAGATTTAGATGAGACAGACGTTGATGCCATGAGTTGTTCCTCTTGATTGTAGTTTGTGAGATGAGGCAAACAGCTGTCGAAGGTCGTACTATTGTTAGATTGATGGTGTATAGATAAGATCTTCGAGATCCTGTAAGAAGTTCTTGATTCTGACTATTTAAGATTTTGCACTGATTAGCTAGAAACACCACTTGAAACTCTTTATCGCAGAATTGACCTATGCTGAACAAGTTATGTTTAAGACCTTGGACGTAAGAGACATCTTTGATTGTAAGATTCTTCAGAATGATATCTCCAAAGCCTAGTATTGGAGTTGAATCGTTATTACGAAATTTGACTTTTCCGTTGTACCGGTCTTGATAGTTGCTCAACAGTTCTTGATTTCCCGTCATGTGTGTGGAGCAACCGGAATCTAGGTACCACACATGATGGATCTGCATAGAAAGGTTTTAGAGAGTCTTAGGTAACCACTTATTAATGGGTCCTCTCGGATTAGCAGATTTAGTAGGTAAAGTTTGTTCATTTTTTGTTCCGAAACCATTGGTTTGCTTAGATACCCAAACCAACTTAGAAGTAGTTGGTTTAAGTGGTACCTCTTTAGACAACTCGGCATTTTTGGCTTGTGTTGGCCAAGATGGTGTCTTGAGAACCCATTGAGGGTGAACCTTACGTGGGAGATTAATTCCAGCTCGGACAAATGTCTTATCAGTCTTAGTGTACTTGGACTGGGTACCTTAGATGAGTGCAAGACTGTATCGAGCTATAAGCTTGCTTAATAGTCGGACCTTGTCTCTACGAGACTTAAGACTTGCATTTGTCTTAGAATGATGGTTTTTGTTTTTAGAAGTGGACCTGATTTCAAAATTTGTGCTTTCAAAATTAATAGACTTTAAAGTATAAATTGAAGCAACAACATGAAAATTAGAAACGACTGTCTTCTTACGAGTGTCCTTAGGTTTTGATACAGAAGAAAGTTTTGAAAATAAGTCATTTCTATCATTTTTCTTCTTAAATTCTATGCTAGGCACTCTCTCCTTTGCATACTTCATCTCCTTAACTACATGTGGATGGAGTAGAAAAAAAATTAGTAAAAATCTTTTTCGCCTTTGAAGCATTTAAGGACTCTTTTCCTCCCTTTACGCTTTTTAAAGAAAATTCTTGTTCTGTTAAAATATTTTGTAAAGTAATGGGAGGTGTTTTCTTAAATTTGGTCTTGTCCTTAATTAATGATTTTTATTTCAAAATTAAATCAGGACAAGATTTTAAAACTGAGGAATTTTTTAGATTAGAAATCTCCAATAAAAGCGCATTATTTTCTGCTTTAAAATTCATTCTTTCTGTTTCTAGGAAATAGTTCAAATTAACTATTTTCTTAATAATAGCGGAATATAACATAAAGTAGAATTTTTAGAATGATCATCATTTTCTTCCTTAACATTAAGAAGATCTTCTAAAGGATATAATGAATTATAATCACTAGACAAGTTTATTTCCCATGTTTTGTAACCATTATTCAAATCGGTATAGTCAACGGGGATGTCAGTCCTATTTGTGGCATTTCTTTTTTATTCTTCTAAGGCATTTATTTCGGAAGAGTTAGTAAAAGCCATTGAAGAAGCTAATCCTAAACCCATGTACTTGATATCATATAATTATTTGACATTTACCTTTTTCAAGTTACAGGGATTGTTAAAACCTAAGCCTTTTATAGGATTATTAAATTCTATATCATGAGGTTGATTTAGAAAAATAGTATGATCCGTTTGTCCCCTTTTTGTTAGAAGGCCGTCTAAAGTCTTAATCTTAGAGTAAAGCTTCTTACGTTCGTCAAAGATTTCCTTAAAATTATTTCTAGAAATTTCTTAATCTCTCTAACAATCGCTAAGAGTCTTACTAAGGTCGTTGATTTTTGTCTCATAAGTAACTAACCTAGATTCAAGACTAGTTATTGTTTCCTTAGCATTAGATAGGATAATTTCTAAGTGAACTTTCTTATCTGGTTGCTTTTGGAAATTATTTTCACTAAAGGCTGGTCTCTCCTCTAATTCTCTTGTACTTTTCCGCTCATTTTTCATGTTAGTATATTTCATTTGTAAAGATTCTAACATGATTAATAATGTAGAATCAGGTGTAGTTACCTCATGAGATGAGGTTGATTCTTTGTCTTCGTCGTCGGACTTCCTTGTTGAGTTTTTGTCTGAGGCATCGTCAAGAAATGCCATGAGAGCTAGATTCAGTTTCAGTTGTGTCTTCTAGCCAATGCTCTTGTTCGACCATCAAAGCTACCCGTGCTTCCTTTTGTTTAGTTAGTTGAAATTTATTGGAGTAGTAGTTGGCGTCTTTCTTCTTCGGGAGATTGCATTCTCTGGCGAAGTGTCCTATCTTGCCACACTTGTAGCATTTTTGTGGCTCTTTGGCATTTTTCGAATCTGACCACTCGGCCGGTCTTTCCTTATGCTTAGAGCTTGAGGTCCAAAGTCTATTAGCCGAGGAGGAGGATTTCTTTTTGTAGAAATTTTTGCTCATCATTTTTGTAATGAGAGCCAATTGTTTCTTGAACTCTTTCATATCGGGCTCGAAATCCGACTCTGATTCGTCATCTTCTTCGGAAGAACTCAACAATTTGATGTGTTTACCTTTACGAGATCGACTAGTTTCTCTTTTCGAAACTAGAGCTATTGAGTCTTCGATATGTTTGCCCTTTTGTTCTTTTTGTATCTCGCTAATGTCTTCCTCGTATTGAGCGAGATTGTCAAATACGGCGTGAATATCCATTTCTTCTAAATCCTTGCTTTGACGGATTTCCATGGATATTTTCTTCCACTCCGGTTGAAGAGAAGAAAGAAATCGGATATTGACCTCCATATTGGTCTTGAAAATTTCTATTTTCCTCATCTCGTTAAGAAGAGTCAAATAGCGTTGATAGAGTTCGTAGAGATGTTCCTCCTTCTTAGCTTTGAATGAGTCGTAAGCTGTAAGTATGTTCGCTTTTTTAGCCTTGACTCCGACTTCGGTCCGTTGCATCATTTTGTGGAGTTCGTCCCACATAGCCTTAGCACTTGATAGACTATCTATTTGCATATAGATGTCATTCGGGATGTCTTGCATCAGTAATGTTTTAGCTCCGAGATCTGCTTTAGCCTTTAATCGCACCCGCTCAGTGTATTCACTAGGAATCTTGCGTCTTCTAGTGGAAGGAATGGGAGGATTATTTGAGGCATCGCGTTCTTGGATAACCAAAATTGAGCGGGTCCTTCTTGAAGTGAATCTATCAAATTTGTAGTTTGATCTTTTGTCTCCAAGAAGTTCATGAATCGACTTCTCCATACGGTGTATTCGCCTCTTTGTAGAATTGGGTGACAGACATCGTTTCCAAGTGAGTAAGCATCCATTGTAGTTGATTGGTAGGATCTCGTGAAAGTTTGGAATTGAAATGGTAAAAGTGCTTCACAAGTGACAAACTTAGTTAGTAATGTTTCTCTCGTACTTTAAGGCAATTCTCTTTTCGGACCTATTTTTTCGGTTAAAAAGGAATTGTTTTAAAAAATATTTCGTATAAGAATTGATACTTCAAAATTTTGTTAAAGAAATTTGAATTTATGATCGAAAATTTTGAGTATGAAAAAAGATTATTCGGAGAAAAATATTTTTCGTAAGTTTTGAAAATTAAGATTAGTGTAAAATGTGTGTGTGCTTGAAAATTCAGCAATCAAAAAAGTTTTTCAAGCAATAAAATTTTTCGATTTGAAAAATTTCGATCCATATAATCGAAAAAGATTTTCGATAGGATAAGTGTTTCGAGGTATGTTTATCGAAAATTATTTTTCGAACGAAAAAGTTTTGCAAAGAAAAGAATCCTATCAAAAAATAGTTTGTCGAATAATTTTGCGATCGCAAAACCTTTTATCGAAATTTTTGTAATCGAAAAATTAAAAGTGATCGAAAATTTCGTTAAGTTTGACTGAATTTGTTGATTAAAAGTTTTTCGAGTGTGAAATATTCGATCGAAATATGTTTTCGCCAAATTTTGACTCGAAAATTTAGATGATCGAAAAACTTGTAATAGTAAAACAAGTTTTTCATGTCAAAATTAGATATTTATCTAGCGAAAACAGTATTCTTCGGAAAAAAAATTTACGCTTATTTACGCTCGAAAAAAGATATTTATCTGTGAGTCGAAAAACAATTTATCGAAAATAAGGTCTTTCGAGTCTTATATTTGAGTGAAACTCGCGAAAACAGTATGAGTGTCGAAAAAAATTTCGCCAGTAAACTAATTCGAAAAAGATTTTTGAGCCAAGTTTTTCGATCGAAAAACGATCGAAGAACAGGACTCGAATTCAATGGAACAGTAAAAATCTAGAGTCAACTGAAAAACTGAAGTTAGATGCTGAGATTCTAGATAATCACTCGAATATGAGTTTGGAATATGAACAAACACAAGATTAACCACGTTTTACAGCAAAATATATCGATTATGAAGAAAATCAAACCGTATTCAAAACTCCATAGCAAACACTAATATCGACCGAAATCGAAAAATTGAAATAATCCGACGTTTTAAGCGATTGTAATCAGTACGTAGTTCATTTCTAACATATAACCTATCACTTTAAGAGCATGAACATCAATAAGCTTCGCAAAATTAAGCACGTAGATCAAAATGTATTTCACATAACTTTTTCGATCGAAAAATCTGCAAAATAATTTTGATCTAAGAATAGCGAATTCGATCCAAAAACGATCACGATCACCAATTATTAGGTCCTAATTAATCAACTACGATCGATCTAAGCATGAATTCTAGACATTCGAATAAGAATTCTCGAAAGTTACATTTGGTCGAATATCACGTTTGAAGATATTTGAAGATCGGGAGAGAGAACGCATTTAGAGTGAGGAATTTCTCGATTGTATTTCTCTCTCTAGAATGTGAATTCTTTGCTTTGTGAATTTTCTGAAATTGTTGTGTATTGATTTTTGTTGTGTTACATTGTATATATACCTCTATACATGGTATACTTAGTAACTAGTCCTACACTAACAAAAATACAAGCTATGCCCTTAATTACAAGGATAATTAATAAACAAAGCACAATTTCTATATTTCTTCAAAAACAGTATTATTCGAAAAGTTTTACGCTTAGTTACACTCGAAAAAGATTATTCTGTGTGAGGACCAAAAAACTAATAATCGAAAATAGAGTTTTTCGTGTCGATACATGAGTGAAACTAGCGAAAATAGAGAAATTGTCGAAAAAGTTTTGCGCTAGAGAACTACTCGAAAACTTAACAGTGAAATATCTGAAAAGATTTTCGAGCCAAATTTTCGATCGGAGAACGATCGAAGAATGCAAAGCAGAGTTTAATTGAACAGAATTACACAAATTCAGCTGAGAAACATCAAATTAAACACTGAAATTCTGGATAATTACTTGAATTTGTGTACTGAACAAGATCAAAGACAAGATTAAACAAGTTTTAAAGCAAAATCCATTAATTTTGGTGAAAATCAAATCGTTTTCAAACTACAATCGCAAACAGTGAAATAGAGCAGAATAAAAAATCAAATAAATTCGATGTTCTAAACGACTGAAATCAGTACGCGAATCATGCTTAACATATAATCAAGCACTTTCAGATCAGTATCAACAACAAATTTCGCAGAAATCAGCACATGGATCAAGTTTCCATTGTCGCGCCCATATTCAAACGAAAAAAAAAAAAACAGAACAGAAATTTGATCTAAAAACAGCGAAATTCAATCCAAAACAATTACGAGTTGCTCTGATACTAATTGTTAGGTCCTTGATATCAACTACAGTAAATCCTAGGCATGAAATCTAGATATTAAAATGGAAATATGAGATTTGTTACCTCGGTAGAATATCTCCAATGTATCTCCAATGAAGAACACGAGAGAAAAGCTTTTAGTTTGAGAAAGTGTTTGTGTGTTTTCTCTCTCTAGAAATTAAATTGCAAGCCTTTCGGATTTTTCATTTAACTTTTTCTACTCAATTCAATAATGTACATTTGTATTTATACCTATCTTCTTGGCATAATACAATTAAGTCCTACAATATTGAATATACAAATGATGCCTCTATTTACAAGGATAACTAATAAAAGAACACAATTAAAATGTCTTCTTTAGACTTGCCCATCCTTAGCTTGTTGGATAAGTTTTATAAGGATATATGACTAGCCTAACCTTAGTTATTCATGTTTCGTCATATCTAAAAGGCAGAAAGTGCACTCATCACATGTATAAGCATGTGAACCAAACAATGGATAAGGCTAGAGAGCTTGATCTTTTTCGAATTCGGCTCTTTCTGCACACACTATTTTTTCAAACGTTTCTCTATAAGCTAGCTATACTCTTTGAAGAGATCAAAGAGAGCTAAGGTGATAGGAGCTCTAGCCATCTCTAAGTTCGTAACTTTTATTCAAATTTGGATCGCGCGGTGTGAGGATCTAGTCGAGGAAAGCTCGAGTTAGGCGAGTCCAAACTTGGCAAAATCAGTTAGATGAGCTTTCGCGCCAAATTTTTTTTATATCTTTCCAGAACGATCTTATTTTCGAATGACACCTCTTAAGTCTTCCGCCTGCGGCCTCAAAGACACAAAGTTCTAGACGAGGGGTTTCATAACAATGGTATCAGAGCTAGTCCTTGAATTATTATATGTAACAAGATGTTTAAATGACCGAGAAATGAAAATGGCAAAATAATGAGCCTTACGCGATGGTTTCTGGCCGATCTCGCATCAATAGCAAGCCCGCATGTCTAACAGCGTTCGAACCGCTCCATCACATGAGGGGGGCACTCAGTGCATCGATGAGCCACTTTAGAAGGTGGCTAGATGCCCAGGTCATGGATGGATGAAGGTGATCATATGCAACACTCGACTGGGCAGAAATGCTGACCAATCGCATGCAACAACATTGCTTAATGGTCTGGGGGCGATGGGACCACCCGAGTCCGTGTCTTAGCTACTCAGGCGTGACTGAGCCACAACATAGCGTATCCAAAGAACCATGTTCACGGTTGAGCTGCTTGAGGCGCAATTGGGGAGAGAAGCTTGCCGATCATCTTGATGTGCGCGGCTATACTGCGTGGTGCTCGGGGATCTAGCCGAGCTGCGGAAAAGGCTGGCACTGAGGACGTGGTGCGCTCAGACAAGCGGCAGGATGACTCTCGTGGGTCGGTCTGTGAGTGAGGTGGCCAGATTCATGGTGCTGAAATGACGTGGCATGACTCGTTTATTATTGGGCCCCGCGGCTTGGTACCCGATTTAAAAAAATATATAATTCCTTATAAGATGTTTCCGAAAAATATAAATGCCTACTTTATTTTTTAGCAAGAAGTTGATTTTGGTGAAAAACTTTTGATCCGTGTAGACTTAGTCACTATATTTATCGACCCTCAAGTCTTATAGTCAATATAACTGTCGAATTGATTGTTATTCGAGATACATCCACGGGCTTAGAATAATTATCGGGTTATATGTTTTGGTACGTCTGCTTCCTAATTTGTTCTTCAATGTTGTTCTGGACATAAGCCCCCCTCCCCATATGCTAAGGAGCCCATAATGTCTCCCAAAGTGTTGGAGTCTCGAACGTTGAAGATATTGCGAAAAGCACAGATGTAACATGGTCTAAATTAGAATTGTACACGAAGTGTATATAAAGTAGTATTGCCTACGGTTCACTACTTTCGCATCTATTTTTGGAATAATGTAAATGAAAGCTTGTATGCTTACGTGTTTACGTGCTTATGTGTTTGAATGAGACCAATTATTTCTCAAACGATAAATATTGGGTAAAGGAATTGATTTCTTGTCTGCTATCATCCTCGAGCCCGCTACTTCATGGATTGACTGTGCATTCTGTGTAAAGTTTTTCGGCTCCGTGCATTCAGCTTTTTTCTTAGGGGTTCAACTGTGTCTGAGCGCCCCTCACCAAGACCACACGGTGCCCTATGAAGCATTTAGGTTAAAGACAAGGTTCAAGTGTGAGGAGTGAGCACATGTTGATTGGTCTCACTTTCTCTAAAAGGAAAAAAGGGCAAGCCCGTGGCCAAAGCTCATGTCATGGGATCGACGAGGAAAGATATGAAACGTAGGAATGAGGGCATGACGATTCAAGATATCTTAGGTCGTTTAAAATACCTTTACGATGAGAAGTCTTGGACTCCTCAAATTTTGGATGCCGTGAGCTTGGCCATTGGAAGAGAGCTGCAGGCAAGTGGCATATTTGGTGGAAAACTTTTTGGTTTGGAAAAAGTTGTTCAATGACAGTATTATTTGCTTCATGGATTCTAGATTTCGGAGCTTCGACTCAAATTTGTGCTTCAAGCCAAGATCTAGATCAAAGATGGAGATTGATGGAGAAAGAGATTATGATCAATATCCAGCGACTCATATAGGGTCCAAACAGCTTTATTTATCATTCGGTCATTTATTGTCGCTTATGATTGACTTGCATTTCCTTGCCTTGCCCAAGGGGCTTAAGTGCATCGTCTATCCCTATTTAGAGCAGGAAAAGGGCATGTATTCTGTTTGGAAATTCTGTACGCAATATTTATTTTTGAAATAATGTGTTGGAAATTTGAGACGACCACCCCAAACACACCACTAAAATACACAAACAACACAGTTTTAAGATAACCAATTGCGCGAGCTCTGTTTAAAACTCGTCAAATTACACCACTAAAACAACACTGAATTTTTAACATGACAACACTAGATTTATATCTCAACAAGCATCGTAATAGATCTCGAGCAACAATGCTCACAAAACAAGTAATATCAATGTGCATCAATATAACGTTGGGTGAAACATCATGTCCATATGTGGTCTTGCCACCACAATGAGGAAGAGCTCGGGTGGACCATCCTGTCAAAATGCGATCTCTAACAGCGAGATTCCAAAAATATATAACAGTGACTTGACTATCCAGTCTCAACGACGATCTTGCCACCACGATGGGGAAGATCTTGTGTGGCTTCCAATCATTAGAAGGTCTTACCACTACGATATTCCCACGAGCCTTGCAAGGCTAAGATGTCGTCACGTCAAACCAAATCATCGGTGGAAAGAGTTCGAGTGGACTCTCCTGTCAAAAAGATGGTATTGCCACTAGAGATTTTCCGTGTATTGTAGCATTGTCTCACAAAAGAACATGTCATCTCACATACCATGCAGTCTCCAGAAGTCGTATGTGACAATATATGCATGAAAAAATATAAATCATGCAAACTCATCTACGTCCGTTACTTATTTATTTTTCTCTTTCGGTACTAACTTAGTGATCCTTTTTTTTAAGCTTTACTCTCTAGTTTCTTCTCAATTAGAATGCTATCGAAGAGTTCCAAGAACTCGAATGAAGAGGCAAGTAGAATGTTATTAATTAATAACGATGTGATGTCGTAGTACAATTAGTAGCATGTTTTATTATGTATTTTCTTTTTTTGTCTATTTCAATGATTTTTTTTGTAATTTTCTAGTTTTAGATATATATATCTTAGTTTTAGCTGTAATTTTTCAGATTTGAGATACAAAATTTTCAAATAACAACTAAAAAAACAGTTGGACTCGGACCGAAACCAAGGGAACTGGTGGTTGCCGATCCGGTTCGGTGCCGAGTGCACGGGCCGGGATCCGGAGCGAGAAATAGAAATGTGGCCCTGGCGGTACCACCAGAATCGAAATCGGCTCAATCGTCCCGGAACCGCCCAATGAAACTCTTACCAGGTCTAGTTCTTTAATACATACTTTGTTAGAGCTTGGTTCAAGCATATCATCAACATATTTCGTAATATTATAAAATTAGTTTCCAAACCTCTTGAAATATGCCCAAGAGTATGCACTTAGTCTGTTATACCCAATGCTCATGATGAAGAAAAATCTCTAATACCAACTCATCGGCGCCTATTTGAGACCATATAGATATTTGTTCAACATGCAACCCAATTATTGTTTTTATTATAAAATCTGCATGTTAGAGCATTTACATCTCTACTTGAAGATTATCATAGTCGCACATGCTCTAGTGTAGCAAATATTGCAAGAACCATCCGAATAATTGTCAGCCTTGCCACAAGAGAAATATCTTATTGAAGTCAATAACTTCTTTTAAAATTTCACCTTAACCATTGGTTAAAAAATTTCATTCTATTTGATCATTAGTGTTTGTTTGATATTAAAGACTCATTTATTTTCATTGCCTTCTTTCCATGCCCGAATGACACAAGCTCAATAGTTTTATTCTTTTGTAGAGCATTCATTTTCTCTTGCATAAACTTCAATCTGCTTCTTAAAGAGGTTATGACTCTGATTCATCATTTAGAAGACAATATCCAACATTATTATCTATAAGGTATGATAGATTGGTGCAACTCTTTTGTGTTTATCCCTTCCAAGTTCGGGCACTTTATATTCCCATGTATCGTCCTCATGCTACTATACAACTTCGGAAGAATTGTCTTCTAGTGACTTCCTTTGCACCTAAACAGTCGTACTTTATGGAACCTCTCGGTAATATCGTTTAATCAATTTAGTTTATAACATTGTGGGCAGTGGAATCCCATAGGCGCTACCTTCCACAACAGTAGTATATCCCAAGAGCAAACACTTCCTAGATTTCGTATCCAATTTTGTAGTTTCTCGGACGTTGTACACTACGTACATAGAAATTTCACTGGATTTTTGGTCCACATCTTTATTTTCGTCTCCCGATCAAGTATCGTAAAAGGAGACCGATTGATCAGTTGTTAGGGATATTCTCTTGAATGTCATACGAGGACTGAGAAAGTATAAGGCCTATACATTTGTACTCTTATAACAAAATATGAGTGAGATAGTTTATCTCTTCATAAGGCAACATCATTAATTTTTCGAAGTTAAAGTTTACAACAGAAGAATTAATGTAATAAATAAACAATACCCATATATGGAGTTAAGCTTCGACTCTCATATGATGAAAGCGAACGATACTGATGGCTCTTATCCTCTGGTGAGTAGAGCTGTTCATACGGTTTGAAACATCGTAATTGAAGCGAAATCCAACTAGCGGTCAATAGTTCCGGTTCAAACAGTAATAGGACCGATATTTATAAAGGTTTGATTACACTATTCTATTTTCGTAGCCGTAAACTGACGGCTCAGATAATAGATGTTGAATGATTTTTATGCATATAAGGAAGCATTATGTGCTTTTTTAGTATGTTTCTCGAGCCTAAATATCACTATATTTCCAACTTTTTAGGATTCACGTTACAATTTGTTACAAAATTTGCGCACTTTTAAAGAAGCTACCGAAAAATTATCCCATGTTTATTATCCTACCTCGGTTTTGGTTTTAGATCATTGTGTTCAAATTGAACTTGTTTTTCAAAAATATTCTTCATGTCCAACGTTGGGTGAATGACGCAAATGAAAACAAAGTGGTTGAAATATTATTCTAGCATGCTTGAAAGATTAGTTGCTAAACTATTGGACCCACGGATTCATTTAAAGGTTTAAAAGCAAATGTAAAAAATTGTGCGATAGAGCGAGAATCATAGATTTTTTTAATATTGAATGTGTAATTGTTTTTGAAATATTGAAGGTTTACTTTGCTTTTATAAATTTCTAAGTTGGAAGGGAAATTATTTTTACGTTATTAAAAAATTCAATTTCCTTCACCCTATTTCAATTATTAAATGGGAAAGAAATAAAAAAAAACTAGAACCGTAAACCGACAGTTCCGAACCAGAACCAGAATTGGAACTAGTTAGGCCGGTTCCAAATAGTATTTGAAACCATGGTTATCACAGTTTCGTTATGGTTACAGGTTTGCACAATCCATAGAACGACGATTCATAACCGAGAACCACAATTGCAACCAGATAAACACGTCTAGTAAGTAGTGAACAAGCTATAATATATATAAAATGAAATCTTCGAACTATCCCACGCTCAATAGACATTTTAGGTCCTAGATTATCAACTATCCTAGGCATGAATTCTAGATATTCTAGTGTAAATCTAAGATTTGATACATCGATCGAATACCTTCGTTGAAGAACAAGAAAGAGAATCTTCTAATGTGAGAAAGTGTTTTGTGTGTTTCTCTCTCTAGAATGTAAATTGCTAGCCTTTCGGATTTTTTCTAACAACTTTCTCTATCGAATTCAATAGTGTACATTGGTAGTTATACCTATATACATGGTATAATACAAGTAAGTCCTACACTATTGAATATGCAAATTACGCCCCTACTTACAAGCTAATAAATGAGCACAATTAAAATGTCTTCTTCAATCTCCCCCTTTCTGCTCGTTTGCTCTTCAGCTCTGTTTATCATTGTCGGGCGTAGAAGAACTTCCCCTCAATCTCAATGTTGTCTCATAATGTCGGACAACATCCCTCAGCTCTAACCGTTCCTCGATAGTGTTGAGAAGCTCATTCAGGAGCGCGACTTCTTCTTCTCCAAGGTCCTCGAAGATCGTGTTCTCATCGATCTCTTCCAATCTCCTTTCAATATTCTTCTTTACGAGCTTCAACGTCCCGTCGCAGATCTTGTGCACTTTAGACTTCATCATCGCTCTCGTCCTTCCAATGACTGGATTGGTGATGGCGAGGCATGGCTTCTTGAAGATGTAGTTCTTCGGAAAGTCGTTGAGTGGGAACCACTTCGATCTGGACCGAGATTGGTGAGCATGAAAATGTGTTACATCTTCTTTCCGTTCTTCCCAATGAGAAATCCCCCGAAGCTTCAGCTCGTTCAGCTTCTTGTTTCTGTTCGGTGCTCGCCAGATCTGTTTTCGTACATCTTCAAGAAAAGGCACTTCAATTCGAACATTTTCCCATGGTATCTTGACTCGGACGGTCCCCTTTGATAGAAGTGGAGGGCGGTCCGCTCGATGTCTTATCAGTTCTGGCAATTCTGGGAGTTCGGCATTGTAGTCCTCTCCTTCTTGAAGTTCTTCGTCTTCGAGCAGAACTAGCTCAAACGAAGTTTCTTGCAAGAAATATCTGACATTGGATAGGCGAGCTTGAGCAGCTTCCTCTGGTTCCCAGTGCGTTAGCCATTTCTCGCTTAGGATGTAGTCGTCTACGATGGCGTGAGGATCGTAGTTGACTGTTGAGGCTTCTAGTTGATCTTGGAGCATAGGGTCTGAGGTTGGGATCGGGCTTGGACTTTTGGGAGCCGGAGGTGTTGTGTGGGTGTGGGGTGTGGTTGTCGTTTGTTGGCGGGTAGTAGATTGTGTGGATGTTGTTGGTGAGTTTGTTGACGAGCCTCCAGCTTCATGAGTCGAAGGTGTTTTTTCTCGTCCTTGACCGCGGCCGCTTTTAGTTGTCTTATGCCGCTTCTCCCCCTCAGGGCGATCCTGATCATCAGGATCGTCATATCGCCTTTTGGTGCGGGAGCTTTGTTCTCTGCAGCTCGTCCGAGCAGGCGGTTCAGGGTCATCAACCAGCCGTCAGTAGAGATTCTCCTCGACATGGGTCCTTTCTTCGAGGGCTAGGAGACGAGAAATGAGAATGTCGTGAAGCTGGGTGATTGGGATGGTGTATGGATTGATAAGTGAGGGAGATGGGGTTGGGGTGGTGATTATGGGTTGGATAGGGGGCATTTGTGGTGAGTTGTGGTGGTGAGGGAATGGATTCAGACGGAGTGGCCTCGGAGACTGATGTTTTCCTGGTATCCCGTCGGGAAGTCTCGATGGCTTGTAGGACTCTCTCCATCAACCGATATTCGAGGGAAGTAAGTACGTAGAAAAAGCTTCTTGTAGTCGTTCCTCCATCACGAACGATGACACCTCCGGAGTGGAGCCAGGTAGGCGTTCCACTGTCACAACGTTAGAAAAGATTTTTGACATGCCAACTATGATAGGACTTATGATACCGGGACGACTGAAGGCGCCCGTTGTCAACCCTGAAGGCACCACTTCGGTGGGTTGGCCCGTTGTTGATTCCAAAGATGTCGGTGAAGCAACGGGACTTCCATCCAATTGTGGAGATTAAACCATACGAATCATCTCTATGAATGTTGTGACAAGCTCGGTATGAACCTGTGTTGTCGTCAAGATAGGCTGTTGTGGAGGTAAAACGGGAGTTGTTGTAGTAGATGGTGAGGGAGACGGGACTTGGGATCTGCGTTGGCTGGAGTCCCTTCGAGTGAGTTTGCAGTCATCATCTGATTCGGTGGCTTCAGGTGAGCCAGCCATCGGAGGTGTTAGCACGCGTGCTCAACCTCAGACTCACTGGCCGCTACTGCAGGCCCCTGAACCTCAGCTTCGGGCTCCTGTTGTGCCTTCACGATTGGTTGTTGACTGACGGGCATCGGGGAAGGGTCGGTGGGGATGGACCGAACCATGGCCTCGGTGATGGAGATGTTCTAGCAGTAGTCTTGATAAGCTTCGTCTGAATGATCTGCCAGGTGGAGGAGTCCAACGGTATGAGCATTGGTTGGAGCTCCAAGTCCGATACCTTTGGATTGTGGAAGAATTGCAGCCTCGGCGGTGTGTATCTCCAATGGATGGTAGGCGGGGAATCTCCGGATGTACTTCAATGAGATGCGGAATGAGCAAGGGGAACCATCGAACATAAGGCATAAATTTAGCCTTCGACTTGGTCTCCCGTTGACGCATCTGGTCGTCCAAGTGACTCCTGATGAGCTTGGTCACGTCATACTTCTTGGAGAAAACAACTCCATGGAAGATACTTATAATATTCCCGTTCGCCTTGTCGAATCCCGAATGCTTTGGGGAGAGACATTTGTTGATGATCCCAAACAAAGTCTTCCAAGGATGAGGGATTCCGCTGTTCTGGAAGTTGGCGAGCTTGACTAGCGGGGACTTATATCCCATCCTAAGCATACCATGAATGATATCCGCATCAGAAGGTAAGGGGTTGTAGACTTCGTGATGCGGGAGATCAAGGACTATTTCAAGGAGATCCGTGTTGACGACGACGTTTTTCTCGTTAATCTTGGTTGTGCAGACTGCGTCGTCGCCCACGGTATGGCTCCTCATACATCCCTAGAATAACTGGAGATACACCATCTGTACGGAAGCCCTCAGTGTTAGAGCTGGCCAAAGTGTGTGCCCTTTGAGGATTGAGATGATAACGTCATCAGGGCATCGGAAGGTTGTCAAGTCCAGTTGATAATTGCTGTCGTAGACATGTAGCCAAAGTTCGGATGGATAGATATGCGAATATCCTTGATGTGCAAATGAATAAAGACCATTTGTTTATAAAGTCCAATTCAGAGTATGCAAATGAATATTTTTGTACTATATTTCAAATTTTATTGCGCTCAAATATTGTTAACTTGGAAATATATTGCATTTGTGTAAAGTATGGTTTGTAAAAAGACTTAAATTTTTTTGTTGAAAGTGTGTACTGTTTGCGGCGTGTTATTATTCAAGCGGGATTTTATTCGAACGCTAAGTTTTGTGATCGAAAAAATTCCATTGAAAACTAAAGTGTTCGGCGTTTAGTTTTGCGATCGAATAAAATCTTATCCAAAACTAAAGTTTTTCGCCGCTTAGTTTTGCGATCTAATAAAATCTTATCGAAAACTAAAGGTGTTTGCCGCTTAATTTTACGATCTAATAAAATCTTATCGAAAACTAAAGTTTTTTGCCGCTTAGTATTGCGATCGAATAAAATCTTATTGAAAACTAAAGGTTTTCGTCGCTTAGTTTTGTGATCGAATAAAATCATATCGAAAACTAAAGTTCTTCGACGCTACTATTTGCGCTAAAAAGGTTTTCGACCCTACAAATTTCAGAAATCGAACAGTCAAATTTTAAACTGCAAATGATGATTTTTTGGGAAACGTGATTTAATCTGGACTCAAAATGTCCAAAAACCAGTTCTGAACCCAAGTATTACACAGTTTATCAACATGTTTATGTCTAAAGCAGGAAATCAGAACAGACTTCTTAAACATGAGCTGTCGAGAAACTGAGAGTCGAAAATTGCTCGAAAAATTTGAAATACGGATGTCAGTCATGATGTACAGAACTAAAATACTAATAGGATCTGGATTCTACCTTCAATACCGGCTAATTTATAGAAGAAATAAGGAGATTATTTGACGGATATGGGGTTCGCCGTTTGAACTTTTTAGAGAATTGAAAACTGAGTTTTTGCGTGTAAGAAAAGTTTTCGATCGAAAATTATATTAGTTTTGGGCCGAGAATAATATTCTGGGATTTTTTTAGACCAGGCCTGTTTAGTTTTGCGATCCTTTTAGAAAAAAAAAATTCTTTTGCACCCTTAAATTTTGAAAGAAATTTTAATATAACTCCCCCTAAGTTTCTGAAATAAATGCAATTAACTCCCAATGTTGATGTAATTCATCACTTGACTCCTCGGATGAGCTCGAAATACTCTGTGACACTTAAAAAAATGAGAAATGTAATTTCAAGTTAATCATTTAGGAGATAATAGCAAATATACATGTAAGCTCCCCTCAACAAGTGCACATATAATGTTTGTCAATTTTGCATGGATACACACATTCACCACAATATGCATCTGAAAATTTCACAATATATATCATAAGCAAGAATAATGCATTTAATCAATTCAGCATAGATTTATGATCACCTAATCATGCATATGAAAATTTGCGTTTAACATGTATTTTCGTAGAATTTTGCATTTTGACAATTCCGTACAAAGGCATGTGCTAATGAATTTAAAAATGTGCGAAAATATTTTGCGGTCAGAATATGTCATTTTGATCATTATCACGCAAAAATTTCACATGACACATGGAATAATAAGTTGTCATCAAATCATGTCACTAAACTAATATCCTAAGATCATAGTATGAATCATTTCGACAGCTCTCGCAAGGTTCGCTCATAGCGCTCAATTTATTTTTATCATGGGGATAATTACTATATATATCACTCATATCAACACGACAAAATTTTATCAATTAACCTGTTAATCATGGCGCATTTAATTAACTCATCAAGCGAAAGTCCATCAATTTGAATCAAAGAGACTTTGAAGGGATTATTATTTTAGGCTCTCACTTAGAAGGATAGGATAATAATTTGGAATTAGTGAGCTTAAAATTCTTCCATTCCTGGGGCCCTTTTGAAATTCATTTATGCTCCTTTTTCTTTTCTTTTCTTCTGCAATTGCTCAAGTTGAATCTCTTCTTCTTTACGAGGCTAGAGAGATTAGATCTTCTTTTGTATTTCTCGGGCCGAGACTGTGCTCCTCTTGAAGGTTTTAAAGATTATTTTTTGAGAGGTTCACAGTTATGGAATTCGAACCCAAGGCCGTGCTCCTCTACTCGTTATCTCGATATAAGACCAAGATTATTGTTGGAGAAGTTCACTTCGAGGTGCTTCTCTTCTAGCTTTTTGTCGTGTATATGAGATTATCTAGGAGAAGTTCACAGTGAGATCCATGTTTCTCTTTTATAATAATCGAGAGATTATTTGTGCTTTGAGCATTCACTGTGTGCTTTGATCGGGTTTCAAGTGAAAAAGAATACTGGAGAAGGCTCAAAGAGGATTACTAGAGAAAATAGTGAAGGATTTATAATTTGGTCAAGTGAGGAATATCCTAATTGCCGTTATCATATTCATGACGAACTAATAGAAAGCTATAATGAAGCCACAAAGCACAACTCAAGAGACAAACATTTGAAGTGTGACACACTCAAGGATAAATCCTTTGACAGAATATTATGACTAGTGAAGCATACTAAACTCTTTAAACAAAAGGATGTGACTTGAATTTAAAACAAATAACCAAGCATATATCACAGAAATGTTCTTGTGGGTAACTCAAAATGCACAATCGCCATTCCCCTTTTGTTTTATTTTATTATTATTATATTATTATATTTATATATATATATATATTTAATGAAAACTAAATGCGATATTGAAAATATATATATTATTTATTTATTTTTATTTTATTATTATTATTTTTTTATATTGTTTTATTTAATTTTTTTAAAAATAAATTCAAAAATTATTTGAAAAATAAAATAACGCAAGATATAACAAAGAGTATCAAGAAGCACATAGAATATCACATGGAAACATAATAAAGCATGTGAAGCACATTTCAAGCAAGATTGAGATTCAACATGCGTAATTTAGCGATAAGAAATTGGAATCGTTTTTCATCCAATTCCGTAGTGAATAAGTCGGCAAGTTAAAACTCCGTGTTAGCAAAATACATATCTATAGTGCCTTTTCCTACATGATCTTTTATAAAATGATAGCGAATATCTATATGTTTCGTGCGTGAGTGATGAACATGATTACAAGTAATGGCAATAGCACTTTGAGAATCATTATAAATGAGAATGTATTAAATTCAAACCCGTAATCACGCAGTTGCGTCCGCATCCACGGAACTTGTGAGCAGCAACTGGTAGTTGCGACGTACTCCGCCTCGGGCGTTGAAGTTGATACGCAATTTTGCTTCTTTGAGAACCAGCAGACCAACTTATCACCCAAGAATTGTGCTCCACCTGACGTGCTTTTTCTGTCCATTCGACATCCTGCATAGTCAGCGTTAGTATAGCCAATTAACTTAATATCTGTGCCTTTTGGATACCATAACCCTAAGGTGGGAGTCCCTTTGAGACAGCGTATGATTCTCTTGACCGCGTGCATGTGAGACTCCTTCGGGCCAACTTGAAATCGAGCGCAGAGGCAAGTGGCGAACACAATGTCGGGTCGGCTTGATGTTAGATAGAGAAGAGAGCCAATGATACTCAGATAAGTCGTGATGTTGTCTGCCTTGTCAGAAGGATTATAATTCAATTTACAGCTTGTTGAAGGAAGAATTGAAGTTCGCCCATTAAGCTCATCTCGAATTTCGTCTTCATCAGATCACCAAATTTATGACAGAGTCATTGTTTTGTTGAGCCAAAAATGATGTCGTCGACGTAAACTTGGACGATCATCAAGTCCTTGCATTGATTTTTGATGAACAGTGTCGTATAGATTTTTCCTCGTATAAGGTTTGACTTTACTAGAAATTTGCTCAAAACATCATACCAAGCTCGAGGGGCTTGTTTTAGTCCGTGGAGAGCTTTGTCCAATCGATAGATATAATCAGGGTGAGCGACATAGACTTCCTCCTTAAACACGCCGTTGAAAAAGGCGGTTTTTACGTCCATTTGATAGACCTTGAAGTCTTTATGAGCCACGTTTCCAAAAAGAGTCGGATATCTTCTATTCGAGCAAGAGGAGCATACGTCTCGTCGTAGTCAATGCTTTCCTGTTGTTTGTACCCTTTGACTACGAGTCGTGCTTTGTTTCTGATAATTTCACCGTTTGCATTCATTTTATTCTTGAAGACCCATTTGGTTCCTGTAAGTGTCTTACCATGCCGAGGAGCTAGGGTCCAAACTTGTAGAAGCTCGAATTGGTTGAGTTCGTCTTGCATTGCGATCACCCAAATCGTGTCTTTAAGAGTTTCAACTACCTTAATTGGTTCGTTTTGGCATATAAAGCACTTCAAAATTCCGTTTTGAGTAGATGTTCTAGTGCGTGCTCCACTCGAAGGTTCATCAATTATTTTATTGACAGGATGAGCTCGTGTCCATTGCGTTTATGAGGTAACACCAATGCAGAACCATCGTTGATAAGTAGTTCGAGACATCCTGAATTGATAGGCTAATTATCCGTAGGAGGAAAATTCATTTCTGAAGTAGAAATTGATGGAATTTCCTCATCTGCATTCGTAGAAGCTGCAACACTATTTGGTGATTCAGAATCCTGAGAGTCTAGAACATTGGTTGGACCTTGAAGGTCGGGAATCTCATTTGGGATTTCCACCGTAGAAGGGAAAGGTGCGCTGCTTGGTATAGATTGTTATGAAACAGACGTTTGAGACTCGTTCCGATAAAAATTTTCAAATAGAGTCCAAGTCTTCCAAATCAGCGGGAAGAGTTTCTCTTGATGGTGAGACTGACGTTGTTGAAATTTGTTGACATTGTGCCAACACGCCTATAAGCTCGGGTTCTGAACTGTCGTGTTCAGAAACCAAATCTTTCACTTTGTGAAAAGTGACGTTGTAACTTTCCATTATTGTGTGAGAATACTTGATATAGACGTGGTACGCTTTAGAACTTGAAGAATATCCAATAAAGACGGCTTCAAATGCTTTAGGATCGAACTTAGTCGCTGAAAATTTTACTTGTTCATAAGGGCATTGTAGACAGATTCCAAGTGACTAATATAAAGTACTGAGGCGCTGATTCTTGAACTCAGTCCCGTTGTCAGTCCTGATTACTTGGATTTTCTGTTGCAGGAGATTTTGAGTTGTATTCACAAAATTTATTATCAAGTCTCCAGTCTCATCTTTAGTTCGTCGAAATCTTGTCCAAGCGTAGCGAGACTAGTCGTCGACAATAACTAGCACATACTTGCGGCCGTTGATACTTTGTGTTCGCATCGGTCCACAGAGGTCCATGTGCAGTAATTCCAATGGTCAAGATGTGGAGGCTACTTGCTTGAGTTTATGCGATGCTCGCTTCATTTTGCCCGTTTGACGAGCCGAACAATGGTGATCTTGTTGAAGTGAAATGGTTGGCAGACCATTGACCAATTTTTTAGCAGAAAGCTTGTGAAGAGCTTTGAGATGTAGATGAGACATACGTTGATGCCATAAGTTGTTCCTCTTAATTTTCATCTGAGAGATGAAGCAAAAGTAGTCGAAGGTCGTACTGTTATCAGATTTATTGTCTAAAGATTAGATCTTCGAGCTCCTGTAAGAAGTTCATGATTCTGACTGTTCAGGATTCTGCACTGATCACTTAGAAATACCACTTGAAAGCCTTTATCGCAGAATTATCCTATGCTGAACAGGTTGTGTTTGAGACCTTTGACGTATGAGACATCTTTTATTGTAAGATTCTCAAGAAAGATATCTCCAAGGCCTAGTATTGGAGATGAATCGTTGTTGCCGAATCTGACTTTACCGTTGTAGCGATTTTGATAGTTGCTCAACAGTTCTTGATCTCTCGTCATGTGTGTGGAGCAACCCGAATCTAGATACCACACATGATGGATCTGCATATAAAGGTTTAGAGAGACTTAGGTACCCACTTATAAATGGGTCCTCTCGGATTAGCAGATTTAGTGGTCAAAGTTCGTAAACTTACGTCTCCTAAACCAATGCTATTTTTAGGTACCAAAACCAACTAAGAAGTAGTTGGTTTAGGTGTTACTTCTTTAGGAAATTGAGACTTTGTTACTTGTGTTGGCCTAGATAATGTTTTAGGAACCCATTGCGGGTGAACCTTACATGGTAAATTAATTTCAGCTCGGGCAAATGTCATGTCAGTCTTAGTCGAGGAGAATATCTTTTCTCTAGCTAGTCTCCTAAGGTGTTTGGCTGAGTGAACTTGGACTGGATACCTTAGGTGAGAGCAAGAGTGAATCGAGCTATAAGCGTGCTTAATAGCTCTATCTTGTCTACTTCGAGACTTGACACTCGCATTTGTCTTAGATTGATTGTTTTATTTTTTGGAAGTGGAGCCGATTTCAAAATTTGTGCTTTTAAAATTAATCTATTTTAAAGCATAGGTTCAAGCAAACACATGAAAATTAGAAACAACTCTCTTTACGCGTGTCTTTATTTTTCGGTACGAAAGAAAATTTTGAAAATTAGTCATTTCCATCAATATTTTTCTTCTTTATTTCTAAGCTAGACACTCTCTCCTTAGCATGCTTCGTCTCTTTAACTACTCTGCCTATGGATGTAGTCGAAAATGAATTAGTAATAGACTTTTTGACTTTCGAAGCATTTCAAGTCGCTTTTTCCCCCTTGACACATTTTAAAGAAAAGGGGGAATTATTCCGAAATTTGGGCTTGTCCTCAATTAATGATTTTACTTTTAAAATTAAATAATGACAGGATATTGAAACGTTAGTTAAAACTGAGGTGTTTTTGAGATTTGAAATTTCCAATAAAGGCGCATTTTTGCTGCTTCAAAATTCTTTCTTTCCGATTCTAAGGAGGAGTTTAAATCAGCTATTTTCTTAATAATAACATGAATATAACATAAATAATAATTTTTAGAATGATCATAATTTTCTTCCTCGACCTTAGGAATATTTGCTAAAGGATATAATGAATAATAGTTACTAGACATGTTTATCTTCCACGTCTCGTAACTATTATTCAAATCAGCGTAATCAAAGGGGATGTCTGTCCTAGTTTTGGATTTTCTTTTGGATTCTTCTAAGGCATTTATTTCTGAAGCGTTACTAAAAGCCATTAAAGAAGTTCATCCTAAACCCATGTACTTGATATCATATAATTGTTTTACGTTAACCCTTTTCAAGTTACAAGGATTATTAAAACATAAGCCTTCAACAGAATTATAAAAATCTATATCATGTGGCTTATTAAGAAAAATCGTCTGATCCGTTTGTCCCCTTTTTGTCAAAAGATCATCTAAAGTCTTAATTATAGAGTAAAGCTTCTTATGCTCATCAGATATTTCCTTGTAATTGTTTCTATAAATTTCTAAATCTCTCTGACTATCGCTAAGAATTTTACTAAGGTCGTTGATCTTAGTCTCAGACGTAGCTATCCTAGATTCAAGACTAGTTATAGTTATAATTGTATTTGGAAGTTCTTTTCGCCAAGTGCTTGTCGCTCCTCTAATTCTTTTGAACTTTTCCGCTCACTTTTCATGTTATCATATTTAATTTGTAAAGATTTCTTACATGTTTAATAATGTAGAATTAGGCGTAGCTACCTCCAGAGACGAGGTTGATGCTTCGTCGTCGTTAGACTGCTTCTTCGAGCTTGCGTCTGAGGTATCTTCAAGACATGCCATGAGAGCTAAGTTGTCTGTCTCAAAATATGTGGTGTCTTCTACTCAGTGCCCTTGTTCAGCCATTAGAGCTACTCCAGCTTCCTTTTGTTTAGTTAATTGAAATTTCTTGGAGTAGTAGTTTGCGTCTTTCTTCTTTGGAAGACTACATTCCCTGGAGAAGTGCCCCGTTTTGCCACAGTTGTAGCCTTTTTGTAGCTCTTTGGCATTCTTGAATTATGAGGTCTCAACTAGTCTTTTCCTGTGCTTAGAACTTGAGGTCCGAAGTCGACTAGCTGAGGAGGAGGAAGACTTCTTTTTGTAGAACTTATTGCTCATCATTTTTGTAATGAGAGCCAATTGCTTCCTGAACTCTTTCATGTCAGGCTCAAAATCCGCGTCTGAGTCGTCTTCTTCTTCTAAAGAATTCGGTATTTTGACACTCTTGTCTTTGCGAGATCGACTAGTTTTTCTTTCTGAGACAAGGGCTATTGAATTTTCGATCTAATTGCCCTTATGCTCCTTCTGAATCTCGCTGACATCTTCCTCGTGTTGAGCGAGTTTTTGAAAACGGTGTGGATATCCATCTCATCCAAATCCTTGTTATGACGGATTTGCATGGATATTTTCTTCCACTCCGGATGAAGAGATGATAAAAATCTGATGTTTACCTCCATATTTGTCTTGAAGATTTCTATTTTCCTCATCTCGTTAGGGAGAGTCAGGTAGCGCTGATAGAGTTCGTATAGATTTTCCTTCGTCTTAGCTTTGAAAGAGTCATAGGGTGTGAGTATGTTTGCTTTCTAAGCCTTTACTCCGACTTCGGTCCTTTGCATCATTTTGTGGAGCTCATCCGACATAGCCTTAGCACTTGACAGACTATCTATTTGCATATAGATGTCATTTGGGATGCCTTGCATCATGAAAGTTTTGGCTCCTAGGTCAGCCTTAGCTCTTAATCTCTCCCCCTCAGATACGAATTTTAAGTCTTCAAGTGGCTGGAATGGGTATGATTATTTGTGGCATCGCCTTCTTGGAGAGAAGCTATTAGATTCGCAGCTTGATCTTTCGTCTCCCGGAAATTCATAAAAGGGCTTCTCCATACGGTATATTCACCTCTTCTGAGAATTGGAGGACGAACATCGTTTCCAAGAGAGTAAGCATCCATTGTCAAAGTTGATTTGTAGAATCTCGTGAAGATTTGGATTTGAGTTGGTAAAAGTGCTTCACAAGTGACAAATTTGTTAGTAATGTTTGGTTCGTACTTTAAGCAATTTCCTTTTAGGGCCTATTTTTAGGACCTAAAATTGTGTTTGAGTAAAAAAATATTTAGCACAAGAATTGATATTTCAAAATTTTGCTGAAGGATTTTGAATTTATTATTTTAATCGAAAATTATGAGTATCGAAAAATGATTATGCAAAGAGAAATATTTTTCGAAAGTTTTGAAAATCACGATTTTGATTCTTTGATAAAAAAAATTTCAAATCACTGTAGAAAATGTTTGCATTTGAAAGTTCTGTAACTGTAAAAGTTTTTCAAGCAGTAGGTTTTTCAATTTGAAAAATTTCGATCCTTAAAATTGAAAATGATTTTCATAAGTATAAGTTTGTCGAAAGATGTGTAACGAAAATTATTTTCGACTGTTAAAAGTCTTGCGAGAGTATTTTTCGGCAGTAGATGATTTTCGATAGTGTTTATAGAAAATGATTTAGTAAAACCTGTCGAAAAAATGGTTTATCGAAAAATATTTGTCGATCGCAAAAGTTATGTCGAAATATTTGTTATCGAAAAATTAGAATGATCGAAAATCCAAGACTTTCAAAAAAAATTCGTTAAGTTTGACTCAATTTGTTGACTAAACTTATTCGAGTGCGAAATATTCGATTGAAATACGTTTTCGCTAAGTTTTATCTCGAGAATTATGACGATTGAAAAACTTTAGATCGAAGACCTTGTAATCGAAAAACAGGTTTCTCGTGCCAAAAATGAATATGGATATAGCGAAAACAGTATTAGTCGAAAATTTTTACGCATAGTGACACTCGAAAAAGATTATTATGTGAGGATCAAAACACTAATAAGCGAAAATAAAGTTTTTCGCGTCAATATCGGAGTGAAACTAGTAAAAATAGTGAAATTGTCGAAAAACTTTTGTGCTACAGAACTAATCGAAAAAGATTTTTGAGCCAAAATTTCGATCGAAAAACGATCGAAGAACACAAAGTAGAGTTCAATGGAATAGTGTTACACGAGGTCAAATGAGAAACATCAAATTAAGCGCTGAGATTCTGGATAATCACTTGAATTTGTGTACTGAACAAGAACAAACACAAGATTAAACACGTTTTACAGCAAATATATCAATTTTGATGAAAATCAAATCGTTTTCAAAACGCAATCGCAAACAGTAAAATAGATCGAAAATAAAAAATCAAATAAGTTCGATGTTCTTAACGATTGAAATCAGTATGCGATTCATTCCTAACATTTAATCATTCACTTTTGCATCAAAATCAACAACAAATTTCGCAGAATTCAACATAGAGATCAAATTTCCAGTTCGCGCGAATTGTTCTTTCGAAAAAAATCTGAACAGAATTTGATCTAAATCAGCGAAAATCAATCCAAACAATCACGAGTAGCTCTGATACCAATTGTTAGGTCCTAGATTATCAACTACCGTTAATCCTAGTCGAATACCTTCGTTGAAGAACACGAAGAGAATCTTCTAGTGTGGGAAAGTGTTTTGTGTGTTTCTCTCTCTAAAATGTGTAGGCCTTTCGGATTTTTTCTAATAACTTTCTCTGACGAATTTAATAGTGTATGTTGTTATTTATAACTATATACATGGTATAATACAAGTAAGTCCTACACTGTTGAATATACAAACTATGCCCCTAATTACAAGGAGAACTAAAAAATGAGCACAATTAAAATGTTCAAGACAAGTGCACATATCGGTAATAGGATAGAAGCGGTGAGTATCAGTATCGAGACCAAATGAACTATGCAACTAGAACATAAAGTTGTTTAAATATTCTAGTGAAAAAGTTTGATTGGTTGATAAAATGTAAAATAACAATTGCAATAAACTGCGAAAATAAAAATTGGGGAAGACTTCTTGAAAGACAAACATATTTTAGACATTGAATTCGCCTAGCTCAATCAAATTATCTAACATATTTAACAAACCTTTTCTAATTATTATACCGTGAGAATTATTAATCGTGCATTCGAGTTCATGTAACCGGGCAAAACTTCTCTAATCACATAAACACATCAACAACTAATCCTACGAATTAATGGCCAAACATATCTTCCCTAACTATTAGCCCTAGAGTTGCATTAAAGAATGATGAATTCAGCTATTAGATTTGACTCCGTGGGGTATTTGAACTTATTATAGTGTTGAGTTTATTACGTCCGTTTACGAGTGGTCGAATTGTTTGTCCCCGTTTTAGGCGCCAATCACAATTTCCTAAAAATTATCTTAATACATATACATAATCAAGACAATAAACAAGATCACAACCAGAAAGGAAAGTTAAAAGGTTAAAGTCAATAAAGAAAGCTAAAACAAGAAATGAAGTCCCCATTCAATCTAGACAGCCAGAAAAGGAAGTTATTACTCGCAAAAGCGACTTGACTAACCCATCTTTACGTATGCCCAAAGGAAAGTACCTAAGTAAGAATGGGGAGAGGGAAGCTACATGGACTCAAAAGGAGGATGCTAATCTCTTTTCTAAAAAGAACAAGCTACCCTTATCTAGTGTTCCTATTTTTACATCTATCTCGAATTCATGTAGAAAGACTTCCTCATGTATTTCAGACCGTGTTGCTACTTTCTCTTCATTATTTTCTAAATTTGGGCATGTGAAGACTGTTATGCATATTAATTCCTATTATCAACGTTTTAATTCAAGTGTTAATAATTCTAGCCATAGGCATGAATCTCTTAAGAAAAACATGACGAGAGTACCGTCAAATCCAAAACTTGACCAAAAGGGAGAACATACTTCTAAAGTGTCAAAGCACCCCAAAACTAAAGCCAAAGCCAAAGACACTAAACAAATTTGGGTTACCAAAAAGGAGCTCATATCAAGCACTAAGCTTTGATATCCCCTAGGAATAAAAAATATATGGGTTCCTAAGTCCGAAATTAAGACAAGCAATACATCTGAAACTGACATAGTACCCAAATTGCCAAAAAGTGCGTGCAAAGCACCTTCTGCAAACAAGGGAGGACCGGTCCTTAACGAGGTACCTAAATCTCCTTAATCTGTTTTGCAGATCCATCATGTGTGGTACCTTGACTCTGGTTGCTCCACACATATGACTTGAAGAAGAGAGCTGCTGAGCAACTACACTGAACGTTTCGGTGGACAAGTGCGTTTCGAGAATAGTCACTCCGCACACGTTCTAGGACACGACGATCTCATCCATGACAATCTGATAATCAAGGATGTCTCCTCTGTTGACTTTCAAAGCCACAACCTTTTCAGCATTGGACAATTCTGTGATAGAAAATTAAAAGTCAATTTCCATGTTGAAGGATGTAGTATTTGTGATGAGAATGGAAATGAGCTTCTTACCGGATCACGATCATCAAATCTCTACAATATCAACCGTAGGACCGTTCGACCTTCGACTGCAATCTGTCTGTTATCAAAGGCCT
Organism: Linderniella brevidens; assembly: GCA_004919715.1. Classification (NCBI taxonomy): domain Eukaryota; kingdom Viridiplantae; phylum Streptophyta; class Magnoliopsida; order Lamiales; family Linderniaceae; genus Linderniella; species Linderniella brevidens. Next base: position 288,711 of record SWDC01000143.1, on the reverse strand, counting down.
ACCTACTCCAAAGCGATTTTTGGCATCAACGGCTATCCCACTTAAACTTTAAAACGCTAAATAACTACACTCAAACAAGCTAGTCAGAAGACTACCAGCGTTGAAGTATCACAAGGAGCATCTACGTTGTGCATGTGAAATGAGGAAGATGAAGAAGTCATCACACAAACCAAAACAGGTCGCCCAACCTCTCGGCCACTAGACCTACTACACATGGACATATGTGGACCAATGATAATTGAGAGCATTAGTCGACGTAAATATGTCCTCGTAATCGTAGATGACTTCACATTCTATGCATGGACAAGATTCCTACGTACGTAGGCCGAGACACCTCATTTTATTATCGCTTTTGTGAAAACGACTCATAATCTGTTGGGCTGCAACATCCGATTGATTTGCACAGACAACGACACTGAGTTCAAGAACAAGATGCTCAGTCATTTCTACTAAAAAACTCGGGATTACCCAATAATTCTCAACTGCTAAGACTCCAGAACGAAATGGAGTAGTAGAAACAAGAAATATGACTTTAGTGGAAGCAGCTCGCACAATGCTAATCCATGCATAACTTCCCCACTTCCTTTGGGCCGAAGCAGTCACCAGAGCCTGCTATACACAAAACAGGACAAGCATTCACGGGAGATTTGGGAAGACTCCTTGCGAATTGATCCACAAACAAATACCAAATATAAGGTACCTTCGGGTCTTCGGATGCAAATGCTTCATTGCAAATGATAGAGAAGACCGAAGTAAATTTGACCTTAAAGCACACGAAGCATTATTCGTAGTGTATTTCACAACTTCTAAAGCGTATAGTCTACCTCAAAAACAAAAAAAATTATCATGGAAAGCACCAACGTCACTTTCAATGAAACACCAACAATGGCCTCCGTACAAATTAGTCTAGAACATGGACTTATTAGATCAACAGAGTTCTACACCCGTGGAAGGAATATCCTCCTCAAAGATGATGAGAGACGAGGATCTGGACACTCTATTCAAACACTTCTACATCACTACTCGCCAACGTATAAGCACTCGACAAACCATTCCCGACAGTAATGCATCGGTACCACAAGTAGAACAACTAACCATGGTTAGTGAAAGCCCTCAAACTCAAGAATTAGACATCAATGTAAACGCCGAAAATGAAATATACATCAGGATGAAGTGAATGAAAATAATGAGGAAGAATCAGGGAACCCCCCTATAGAAATCTCCACTTCTCATGAAATAGAGTTTGTAGATCCACAAAATGAAGAAAATTCCATACAACCTCTCCCTCACGAGAGAAAGTGGACTCGACTCATCCTACAACTCAGATTATCGGAGATCGAAAACAAGGAGTGAGCACACGATCTTCAAATACCCATGAAGGTCTATTTACATATTTTCTAAGTCAGAACAAACCAAGGAAAATACCCAAGGCACTGGACGATCCCACATGATAACGGCAATGTAAGAGGAAATCAATCAGTTATAGAGTAAAATTTTGGAGATTAGTCCCAAGACCAAAAGGGAAGACCATTATCGGCACCAAATGGGTCTTCAAAAATAAAAAGGAAGACGAGGGTGTCATTATCAGGAATAAGGCTCGATTAGTGGCCAAGGGTTACAACCAACAGGAAGGTATCGACTACGATGAAACCTTTCCTCCTCTTTCCCTGATTGAAGCCATAAGACTCTTCCTTGCCTATACTGCCCACAAAAACATCACCGTTTATCAAATGGATGTCAAGAAAGCATTCCTCAATGGAGTCTTGAAATAAACGTTTACGTGGCTCAGCCTGAAGGGTTTGTGAGTGAATATCACCCCAACTACATCTACTACCTAGACAAAGCGCTATGCGGACTAAAACAAGCTCCTCGGGCTTGGTATGATGGCCTATCTGACTTTTTGGTCAAGTCATGTTTCACAAAAGGAAAGATCGACACGACCCTCTTCATCCGACGAAAACGGTCAGAATTCTCCTAGTTCAAGTCTACGTTGATGATATTATATTGGGGTCTACAAATCCAAGGTTGTACGAGCAATTTGAAAACCTTATGAAGACTAAGTTTGAGATGAGCATGATGAGAGAGTTCAACTTCTTCCCCGAATTACAAGTCAAACAACTTCGGATGAAATCTTCATCAGCCAGTCCAAATACATCCACGACATCTTGAAAAAGTATGAAATGGAGAATTGCATGACGAAGAGGCCACTACGTATCTGGGAATCATCGGCTCACCACTCTACCTCACTGCTAGTAGGCCGACATCGTGTTCTCCACGTGCCTGTGTGCTCGCTTTCAAGTAAATCCTAAGGAGTCACACACGCTTGCTGTGAAGAAAATCATGAAGTATCTCAAAGGGACACCAAATCTCGTACTGTGATACCCCAAATATTAAGGCTTCAATTTAACTGGTTATACTGACGCTGATTATGCAGGGTGCAAGATGGACATGAAAAGCACCTCGGGTGGAGCATAATTCTTGGGTGACAAACTAGTAAGTTGGTCATCCAAGAAATAAAATTGCGTATCAACCTCCACTAACGAGGAGGAATACATAGCCGACGCTAGTTGCTGTTCTCAAATCCTGTGGATGCATACGCAACTACGGGATTGTGGGTTTGACCTTAATAATGTTCCTATTTATAGTGACTTTACGAGTGCAATAGCTATCACATGCAATTATGTACACCATTCACGCACCAAGCACATAGAGCTTAGGTACCACTTTATAAAGATCCCGTTGAAAAAGGCACAATAGATATGTTCTTCATTTGTACCGAGGTTCAGCTAGTCGACTTATTTACCAAGACTTTGGATGAAAAACACTTCTATTTCCTTGTTTCTATGTTGGGAATGCTAAACCTCGACACTTGATCGATTGTGCTTCACGGGCCTTTTATATTGTCAATATTATATATGTCCGTTTTTTTTAAGGGGAAGTTAATTTCTCATACCATATAAGGGGAGAAAAAATTCTTTCATTTAGAGGGAGTTATGTTTATAAGTTTGGGGGGAAGTTTCTGTTGAATTTCCAAGGGGGAGTAGAAATATTATTTTAATATTAGTACTTATTAAAAAAAATTAATATATATATGTAATAAACATATTTAATCTTCTTCTCTTTTAAAACTATTAGAAACTTTTTGTAGTCCAAGTTTTCGCATTGGTGGACCTTTTCGCTAAATGGACCGTTTTTGCAAAACCTACTTAACAACGTGTTCCAAAAACCCGACCAATACGAAAATCTCCAATTGCGAAAAACACAACTACGAAAACTATCTCAACCGCCGAAACAAATGTTTTAAAAATTCCATCATGTTTCGGTAAATCTAAGATATTTCTTCCACATATTCTTATGATTTCGATGATTACTCTCTACTTACACATGAAATCAACCCAAATTTCGATCAAATTCATCCCCAACATCGATTTCTCAAACCCCCAGTTTTTCAAAATCGCCCGTTCGATTTAGGGTTTAAAACGTTGTTTATTTGCGTAATTAAGCTTCTGTCTTTGCTAAATCATGTTTATGTGCAAATGTTTTTCAAATATTGTTGCTGACTAAGGCTAATTTTTGCTTTTCGAAAAAATAAGGTTTTAGACTTTACGTAAATTGCCGTTGTGAAAACGTGATGAGAAAACCTCTTTTTCGCAAGCCGCTGCGAATCCAACTTTTCGCATGCCGCTGCGAAAACCATGCTTTTGCAAGGCGCTGCAAAAAATTCGTTTACCTAAACGACTTTTTCGCAGCAAACACTTCGAAATATTTTTTCACCTTCGCAAACCTCAGGTTTGCTATAACCACGCAAAGCGTGTTTTCGAAGACTCGGTTTTCGCAAGAGACACACGAAATTTTTCTAATTTTGAGAACCTCATTTTCGCAGTAACCGTGAAAAACTTGATTTCAAAAACCTGGTTTTTGCGCTAGACACTTAGAAAATTTTTCCAACTTCTCAACCCTCGTTGTCGCACTAAGCCCGCAAATTTTGATTTCAAAAACCCGGAAGGTTATCTCCGTCGTACGTCACGAGGGATACCTTGTCCCAAACCGTCGAAGAGATGGTCAAGAAGGTCATCAACGCAATTGTCCCTTCTCTTGCAGAGAGCCTCTTGGGACAAATGTGATCGATGATCGAACATGCCTTACGGAACGAGACAAATCTCCTATGACGGACGCAGGCCCATCACCACCTCTGCCAACATCACCACCACCTCCGCCATCCCAATAACCACCACCATCAGCTTCCGTACCACCATCATCTTACGTCCCAACCTCATCATCCCAACCTTAACTTGACACCGCCCTCATAAATCCTTTCACCGTACCCATAGACTATCTGCACAATGTCCTCCTCTCCCGACTCCTAGAACTACCTACACGTATCCCCGCCGAGCACCGCCTGTTCGAGCGACTCACTGATCGCCCAGGAAATCTACCACCCCCGACCTGCCGCGAAGAATCCTCACGCTCCAAGCGTAGACAAGACGACCCTGATGATTAGGATCGTCCTAAGGGGGAGAAACAACATAAGACAACAAGGGGCCGAGTACGAGGAAAGAGGAAGACACCATCACGAGGAGCAGGATATTCCTCCACACAATCACCACCCACCACATCGTCCAAACAACCTGTTAGGTCATATTACATCAACTAATGATCGATCTAAGCATTAATTCTAGATATTCGAATGAGAAATCTTACGAATTACCTTCGGTCGAATATCGAGTTTGAATATCTTGAGAGAGAAACGATTAGAGAGTTTTTCGATTGCCTTTCTCTCTCTAGAAAATGAATTTAATGCCTGTGATTTTTCGAAAATAACTTATCTATTGATTTCGATAGTGTATATTCTATTTATACCTATTTGCATGGTATATTTACTATTAAGTCCTACAATATCAAAACTACGAGTTACGCCCCTAATTACAAGGATAACTAAATAACAAAGCACAATTCTATGTTTCTTCAATCTCCCCCTTTGTGCTTGTTTTCATTTTAGCTCTGTTTATCCTTGTCGGGCGTAGAATGATTTCCTCAATCCTAATGCTGTCTCGTAGTGTCGGACAGCATTCCTCAGCTCCAATCTTTCATTTGCATCAAGAAGCTCATTTAGGAGAGAGGCCTCTTCTTCACCAAGACCCTCGAAGATCGTTTCTTCAGTGATCTCCGCCAACCGCTTCTGGATGTTTTTCCTCACAAGCTTCAACGTACTGTCACAAAATTTGTGGATTTTTTACTTCATCATAGCTCTCGTCTTCCCAATTATTGGATTCCGATAAGTTATGGTGAGTCTTGGTTTCTTGAATATGTAATTCTCGGGGAAGTCGTTGAGTGAGAAGCCCTTCATGAGCGGAGACTCCATGTTGACCTTCTTCATATTGTTCTCTACAACAATTTGAAGGTCGTGTGTGGTGTGATACTTGATCTGCCGCACCATGAATCTCTTTACCCTTCGAGTTCTTCCATCTTGATGTAACCAGAGGGCGTATGGTATTTTCTCTTGTACATTTGAAATAGACGATAAACTTCTTTTGGTGGAAGGAATGACAGATAGCTTTCATCTATCTCCTCTCGAGTATGGTTATTGTCCGCTCGCTCGATGTGATAGATTGGGGTTGTATAACTTCCAATCGAGTGCGAAACGCCCACGAGTTGGAGTATCGCTGGCTTGTCCCTGAAATTTTTCTTGAGTTGATCCGTTGGGATGCCACTTCGATCTTGACCAGGGTAGTTGAGCATGAAGATGTGATCCATCTTCTTCCTCTTCCCAATGGGAGATACCCCGTAGATTCAGTTCATTGAGCTTCTTTATGCGATTAGGAGCCCTCCATATCTGCTTCCTTATATCTTCAATAAACGGAACTTCAATCCTTATATTCTCCCAAGGCATCTCGACTCTGACGGTCCCCTTTGATAAGTAGGGAGGAGAGTTGACTTTGACAGTCCCCTTTCACGGTCCCCTTCAATCCGTATATTCTCCCAAGGCATATTCTCCCGCATGCGAAGTTGTAGTTCTCGCCTTCTTGAAGTTTTTCGTCTTCAAGCAGCACCAAGTCAACGGAAGCTTGTTGAAAGAAGTATCTGACATTGGAGAGTCTTGCTTGAACAGCTTCCTCTGGTTCCCATTGCGTCAGCCACTTCTCGTTTATGATGTAGTCATATATGACTGCTGCTGGTTTATTTTGGAGGAGGTTAGAGGTCGCGATTGGATTTGGATTTGTGCGAGTGGGAGGTAGTGTTTGTGTGTGGGATGTGGTGGAGTTGTGGTTGTTTGTTGGCGGGTAGTGGGTTGTGTGGTTGGTGGGTTGCTGGATGATCCTCCAGCTTCTTAGGTCGTTGTTTGTTTTCTCGACTCTGATCGCGGCCGCTGCGTGTGGTTCTTTGCCATTTCTCCCCCTCGTGACGATCCGAATCATCGAGATAATCATGTCTTTTCTTTGTGCGGGAGCTTTCTTCACGGGACCTTGTTTGGGCGGGCGGCTCAGGTTCATCGACTAGCCATTTGTACAGACTCTCCTCAGCTGGAGTCCTGGTCTCTAGGGCTAGAAGTCGAGAAATAAGGACGTCATGAAGCTGGGTGATTGGGATGGTGTATGGGTTGATGAGGGAAAGTGATTGAGTTGGGGTGGTATAGGGGTGTGTATGGTGGTGGTTAGTGGTGATGAGGAGACGGGTGTGGTGTGGGCTTCTGACGGAACAACCTCTGAGACTAGTGCTTTCCCGGTATCCCGTCGGGAAGTCTCAATGGTTTGGAGCATCCTGTCCATCGGTCGATCTTCAAGAGAAGAGATGGCTGTGGAGAGGGCTTCTTGTAAACGTTGCTCCGTCGCGATCATTGGTGGTGTCGGAGTGGGGCTAGGGAGGCGCTCCACTGTCACAACATCGGAGAAGATTTCCGATGTGCCGCTTAGGAGAGGACTTGAAATACCGCAACGTCCAAGGACATCCGTTAACAACCCGGAAGTCACCACTTCATTGGGTTGGCCCATTGTTTGCTCCGCAGATATCGGGGGTCCAATGGGGCTTCCACCCAATCCTTGAGATGATACGGTATATATCACCTATATGGGTGTTGATACAGATTCAATGTGAATCTGTGTGGTCGTTGATGGTGGAGGAGATGTCACCGAAGCCATTTGCGTAGAAGGAGATACAGAAGGGGCAAAGATCTGCTGTCGGCGTGAGCCCCTTCGTTGTAGTCTATATTCCTCATCAGACTCGGTGGTCTGAGGAGACTCGACTTGTTGAGGGACACCTTCGGGCTTAGCAGCCGGTGTTTCTATCTCCTGAGCCGCGGCTTCGGGCTCGGTTGTTTCCACCAAGGATTCCCGTTGAGAAGGCACCGGAGGTTGATCCACGGGCCATACCATTTCCTCCATGATGGAGTTATTTTGGCAGTAATCCTGGTAGGCCTCGTCGGTTGGATCAGCTAGGCTGAACAACTCCAATGGGATCAGCATTGGTTGGAGTGCTAGATCGGCTGCCTTCGGGTTATGAAAGAATCGAAGTCGAGGCGGGATATATCCTCCAACGGGTGGTAGTCGCGAGATCTCCGGATGTACGTCCATGAAATGGGAGATCAGCACCGGGAATCACCGGACATATGGACGGAACTTCGCCTTCGATTTGGTCTCCCTCTGACATGGTCCGCTAAGTCATTCCATATTAGCTGGGCCACGTCATATTTCTTCGAGAAGATTACTCAATGGAATATGCGAAGGATGTTTCTGTTCGCCTTGTCAAACCCGGAGTGCTTTGGGGAGAGGCATTTATTAATGATGCCGAACAGAGTCCTCCATGGGTGTGGGATCCCGCTGTTTTGGAAATTTGCCAGTTTGGTCAGCGGAGGCTTGTATCCCATCCGGAGTATGTCTTCGACGATCTCTGCATCAGTATGTAGTTGGTCGTATTCTTCGTGATGCGGTAGATCGAGCACCATGGCCAGTAGGTTCTTGTTCAGGAGGACGTGTCTTTAATTGATTTTTGTTGTGTATTCCATGTCATAGCCGACAACATAGTTGTGCATACTTCCCCAGAATTGCTGGAGGTAGACCATTTGTACGGAGGCGGTCATCGTCAGAGCTGGCCATAGAGGGTGTCCTTTGAGGATGGAGATTATAACTTCATCCGGACACCGAAAGGTGGCAAGGTCCAGCTGGTAGTTGTTGTCATAGATCGTCATCCAACTTTCAGAAGGGTAGATGTGAGAGTATTCTAGATGTGCCATTTCTGTAAAGAATGAAATAAAATTCATTAGATGAAATTTTTCATATGCAAATTTTACCAAGTAATTGTATATGGCGAAAAAGACATAGAAAAATTTGTAAGTGTTAGTGTTTTTTATCGAAAGACTTAGAGAAAAATTTGTTAAGTCTTTTCAGCGTGAATTTATTCGATCGTTAAGTTTTGCGATCGAATAAAAATGTATCGAATAAGTCAAGATTTTCGCCGATGACTTTTAAGATCGAATAAAAGTTTGTCGAAAACAGAAGTTTTTCGCTGAGTAATTTTGCGATCGCATAAAATGTTGTCGAAAACAAGAGTTTTTCGCTGAGTAATTTTGCGATCGAATAACAAGTTGTCGAAAAACATAAATTTTTCGCCGCATAGTTTTGCGATCGAATAAAATTTAATCAAAACTAAAGTTTTCTCCGCGAAGTTTTTTGATCGAATAAAAAACATATCGAAAACATACGGTTTTCACCGCTGAGTTTTGCGATCGAATAAAACTTAATGAAAACTAAAGTCTTCGACGACACTGTTTGCGATAAGAACTTTTTCGATCGAGAAAGTTTGAAATCAAACAGTAAACGCTTATAACGTAAATGTCGATTTTTGGTAAATCATGATTTAATCCGGACTCGGAACGATCAAAAATAAGTTGTGAATCCAAATATCATGATTTTAATCCGAATGGTCGAGTTTAAACACGTTAATTTTGCGAGTTTAAGAAACTGTCGCGGATCGTGCGTTTTGACAGACATTTATGAGGAATGAGTAGTTTTGATGAAATTGTCGAAGAGAGTTTTGGAAGTTGAAAAGTTTTTCGAGTGATTGATGTTGCGTGAGAGTGAGTTTTTCGATCGAAAAAGTGATATTAATATATTACGACCGGGTAGGGTTAAAAAGGGCTGTTAGGTCCTATTATATCAACTATCGATCGATCTAAGCATGAATTCTAGATATTCGAATGATAAATCTTACAAAATACCTTCGGTCGAATATCTTCTTTGAAGATCTTGAGAGAGAGAGTTTCTCGATTGCTTTTCTCTCTCTTAGAATGTGAAGTCAATGCTTGTAATTTTTTCGAAAATGAACGTGTGTTTTTATTTCGATAGTGTACATTGTATTTATATCTATTTACATGGTATATTTACTTTTAAGTCCTACACTATCAAAACTACTAATTACGCCCTAATTACAAGGATAACCAAATAACAAAGCACAATTCTAATATATCTTCAATCTTCCCCTTTGTGCTTGTCTTTGTTTCAACTCCATTTAACCTTGTCGGGCGTAGAATGGTTTCCGTAATCCCAATGCTGTCTCGTAACATCGGATAGCATTCCTCACCTCCAACCTCTCATTAATTGCATCCAGAAGCTCATTTAGGAGTGGGGCCTCTTCTTCTCCAAGATCATCGAAGATCGTCTCCTCAGTGATCTCAGTCAGCCTCTTCTGGATGTTCTTCCTCACTAGCTTCAACGTCCCGTCACAGAAATTGTTGATTTCTGTCTTCATCATAGGTCTCGTCGTTCCAATGATTGGATTTCGATAAGTTATGGCGAGGCCATGTTTCTTGAATATGTGGTTCTCGGGAAAGTCGTTGAGTGAGAAGCCCTTCATGAGCGGAGACTCCATGTTGACCTTCTTCATATTGTTCTATACAACAATTTGAAGGTTGTTTGCGGTGTGATACTTGATCTGCCACACCATGAATCTCTTCAACCCCTCGGGTCCTTCTGTCTTGATGTATCCGGAGGGCGTCTGATATTTTCTTTTGTACATCTGATATAGACGGTAGACCTCATCCGGTGGAAGGAAGGGGAGATAGCTCTCATCTATCTCTTCTCGAGTGCGGTTGTTGTCCGCTCGCTTAATGTGGTAGATTCGGGTAGGGAAGCTTCGAATCGAGTGCGAAACCCCCACGAGTTGGAGGATTGGTGGCTTGTCCTTGAAGTTTTTCTTGAGTTTGTCTGTTGGGATACCACTTCGATCTGGACCAAGATAGTTGAGAATGAAGATGTGCTCCATTTTCTTCCTATCTTCCCAATGTGAGATACCCCGTAGATTTAGTTCGTTGAGCTTCTTTATCCAGTTAGAAGCCCTACATGTCTACTTTCTAACAACTTCAATGAACGAAACCTCAATCCGTATATTCGCCCACGGCGTCTCGACTCTGACTGTCCCTTTTGATAAGCAGCGAGGAGAGTCGACTCTATGCCTGATCATTTCTGGTAGTTCTGGAAGAGCGGAGTTGTAGTTCTCGCCTTCTTGAAGTTCTTCATCTTCGAGTAGCACCAAGTCCACAGAAGCTTGTTGCAAGAAGTATCTGACGTTGGAGAGTCGAGCTTGAGCATCTTCCTCTGGTTCCCATCGCGTTATCCACTTCTCGTTTAAGATATAATCGTCTACAATCATATGTGGATCGGAGACGACTGCTTCTGGTTGGTTTTGAAGGAGGTTAGAGATCGGGATTGGACTTGGATTTGTAGGAGAGGGAGGTAGTGTATGGGATGTGGTGGGAAATGTGGTTGTTTGTTGGCGGGTTGTGGGTTTTGTGTTTGTTGGCTAAGTGAGGAATTTCCTAATTTGCCCTTATCATTTTCATGACAAACTAACACAAAAGCAAGAACGAAGCTACGAAGTTACAAAAGGATCGTCATTTGAAGTGTGACACACTCAAAAAAATATTGAGGTTCAAATTCTCACATATATGATGTGGCTTTGTGTCTATTGAAACAAACGAAGTTCTTTGAATAAAAGAATGTCACATGAATTTTTAAGCAAAGAACTAATCATATATCAAAGAAATACTTTTGTGAGTATTTCAAAATAGACAAAATTAATGTCATCCCCCATTTTTGTTAATTTTATTATTATTATATACATATATACTATTTTATTTTTCTTTTTCTATAAAAAAAATTTGAAGGTTAGAGTCACGCAAGATAATCAAGGAATATCAAGAAGCACATAGAATATCATATAGAAGCATAGTAGATCACGTAAAGCACATTTCAAGTAAGATTGAGATTCAACATGCCTAACTTAGCAATAAGGAACTGGAATCGTTTTTCATCCAATGCCTTAGTGAATATGTCGGCAAGTTGAAGCTCCGTTTTTACAAAATACATATCTATAGTGCCTTTTTCTACATGATCTCTTATAAAATGATAGCGAATATCTATGTGTTTCGTGCGTGAATGGTGAACAAGATTGCAAGTAATGGCAATTGCACTTTGAGAATCATTGTAAACGGGAATATTATTAAATTCAAACACGTAATTGCGTAGTTGTGTCCGCATCCATAGAACTTGCGAGCAACAGCTGGCATCCGCGACGTAGTCCGCCTCGGCCGTCGAGGTTGACACGTAATTCTGCTTCTTTGAGGACCAGCAGACCAACTTATCGCCTAAAAATTGTGCTCCGCCAGACGTGCTTTTTCTGTCCATTCGACAACCTGCATAATCAGCGTCAGTATAGCAAATTAATCTAAAATCAGTATCTTTTGGATACCATAGCCCTAAGTGTGGACTTCCTTTGAGATAGCGTAGAATTCGCTTGACTGCATGCATGTGGACTCCTTTGGGTCAGCTTGAAAACGAGCACAGAGACAAGTGGTGAACATGATGTCGGGTCGGCTGGACATCAAGTAGAGAAGAGATCCGATAATGCTCCGATTGGTTGTGATGTTGACTGCGTTTCCAGACGGATCATCATCCAATTTGCAGTTTGTTGACATGGGAGTATTCATCGGTGTGCTCTTGTCTTGATTAAATCTCTTTAGAATATCTCAGATATATTTGGATTGACTGATGAAGATTCCATCGTTGAGTTGCTTTACTTGTAGTCCAAGAAAGAATTGGAGTTCTCCCATTAAGCTCATCTAGAATTTGGTCTTCATGAGTTCACTAAATTTCTGGCAGAGACGTTAATTCGTCGAGCCGAAGATGATGTCATCAACGTAAACTTGAACGATCATCACGTCTTTGCCTTGTCTTTTGATGAAGAGTGTCATATCGATGGTTCCTTAATTGGTTCGTTTTGGCTTAAGAAGCACGGGAATAATCCGCTTTGTGTAGACGTCCTAGTGCGTATTCCACTTGAAGGATCACCAATAATTTGGTCGATAGGATGAGCTCGAGTCCACTTGCATTCGTGAGGAAGAACCGAAGTAGATCCATCGTTGATTTGTAGGTCGAGATATCCTGAATTGATGGGCTGATCATTCGTAGTTGGAAAATTCAATTCTAAGGTTGAATTGGAAGGAATTTCCTCATCTGCATTTGTAGGAGCTGCAAAACTAGTTGAAGATTCAGAATTAGGAGAAACCATAACATTTGTCGGAGTTTGAGGATTAAGAGTCTCAGTTTGAATTTCTTCCGTAGAGGGAGAAGGAGCACTGCTTGGTATAGAATGCGACGAAGCAGGCAGTTGAGACTCGTTCCGATAAAAATGTTCAAATAGAAATCCAAATCTTCTAGGTCGGCGGGAATTGCTTCTTTTGACTTTGAAGTAGAAGTTGTTGACTTTGTGCCAACACGCTTATAAGCTCGGGTTCTGAACTGTTTTGTTCAAGAAGCCAAATTCGGTCACTTCTTGAAAAGTGACGTTGTAGCTTTCCAAAATAGTACGCGAAGACTTGTTATAGACGCGGTATACTTTAGAAGTGGATGAATATCCAACAAACACGGCTTCAAATGCTTTAGGGTCGAACTTGCTTCGAACTCGCGATCGTTGGCCACAAAACATTTGCACCCGAATACTTTGAAGAATGAGATATTTGGAATCCTTTGATTAATTATCTCATACGACGTCTTTTCAAAGCGCTTGTGAATAATCGTACGATTTTGCGTAAATCGCGCGGTACTCACTGCTTTAACCCATTGAAAATGAGGGAGACCGGAATGTATTAGCATTGTTCTTGCAGCTTTAACTAGAGTCCGGTTCTTTCGTTTAACGACGCCATTTTGTTGAGGCGTTTTAGCGGCTGAAAATATTTGAATAATTCCAAGTGACTGATAGTAATTGTTGAGACGTTGATTCTTGAATTCAGTTCCGTTATCAGTTCTGATTACTTGGATTTTCTTTTGCAGGAGATTCTGAGTCGTATTCATAAAGCTTATTATCAAGTCTCCAGTCTCATCCTCAGTTCGGAGATATCTTCTCCAGATGTAGCGAGAATAATCGTCGACAATTACTACCACATATTTACGACTGTTGATACTTGATGGATCTGCATAGAAAAACTTTAGAGAGACTTAGGTACCCACTTAGTAATGGGTCCTCTTGGATTAGCAGATTTGGTAGATAAGTTTTGTTCATTTGGTTCCTAAATCATTTATGATCTTAGGTACCCAAACCAACTTGGAATTAGTTGGTTTAAGTGGTACATCTTTAGGCAACTTGGCCTTCTAGGCTTGCGTTGGCCTAGATGGTGCCTTGAGAACCCATTGAGGTTGAACCTTACATGGGTGGTTAACTTTAGCGCGGACAAATGTCTTATTAATCTTAGTGCGTGAGAAAATTTTTTCTCTCACTAGTCTCTTAAGGTGTGAGGCTGAGTGTACTTTGCCCCGATACCTTAAATGAGGACAAGAATGTATCGATCTATAAGCTTTCTTTATAGCCGGATTTTGTTTCTTACGAGACTTAAGATTTGCATTTGTCATAGAATGATGGATTATGTTTTTAGACGTAGAGCCGATTTTAAAATTTTGTGCTTTCAAAATTAATAGGCTTTAACACATAAGTGGAAGCAACAACATTAAAGTTAGAAATGGCTGTCTTCGTACGAGTGTCCATAGTTTTTGATACAGAAGAAAATTTTGAAAATAAATCATTTCTATCATTTTTCTTCTGAAATTCTATCCTAGGCACTATTTCCTTTGCATGCTTCACCTCTTTTTCTACTCTACCTTTGGATGGAGTAGAAAAAGAGTTAGTAAAAATCTTTTTCCTTTTTGAAGCATTTAAGGACACTTTTCCTCCCCTTACACTTTTTAAAGAAGATTTATCTTCTTTTAAAATATTTTGTAAAATAATGGGAGGTATTTTCTTAGATTTGATCTTGTCCTTAATTTATGATTTTTTCTTTTAAAATAAAATTAGGACAAGATTTTAAAATTGAGGAAGATTTGAGATTAGAAATCTCCAATAAAAGGTCATTCTTTTCTGCTTTATAATTCTTTCTGATTCTAAGGAAGCGTTTAAATCAGCTATTTCCTTAATAATGGCAGGAATATAACAGAAAGTAGAATATTGAAAATAATCATTATTTTCTTCCTGAACTTTAGGAAGATCTTCTCAAGGATATATTGAATTATAATCACTACACAGGTTTATTTCCCGTGACTTGTAACTATTATTCAATTCGTGATAGTCAAAAGGGATGTCAGTCTTATTTGTGGTTTTAATTGTGGCTTTTCGTTTAGATTTTACTAAGGCATTTGTTTCAGAAGAATTAGTAAAGGCCATTAGAGAGGTTAATCATAATCTCATATACTTGATATCATATAACTGTTTGACATTGACCTTTTTCAAGTTACATGGATTGTTAAAACCTTAGCCTTCTTTACGATTATAAAATTCTATATAAAGAGGTTGATTTAGAAATATAGTCTGATCCGTTTGCCCCCTTTTCATTAGAAGATCGTCTAAAGTTTTAATCCTAGAGTAAAGCTTCTTACGTTCGCCAGAGATTTCATTAAAAATTATTTCTAGAAATTTCTAAATTTCTTTAGCATTAGATAAGAGAATATCTAAGTGAATTGTTCTATCAAATTGCTTTTGAAAATTTATTTTCACTACGGGCTAGTCTTTCTTCTAATTCCTTTTTACATTTCCGCTCATTTTTCATGTTAGTATACTTCATTTGTAAGGATTCTAACATGTTTAATAATGTAGAATTAGGCATTGTTACTTCTTGTGATGATGTGGATGCTTTTTCTTCATCATCTGACCTCGTTGATGAGTTACCGTTTGAGGCGTCGTCAACGTATGCCATTAGAGCAAGATTTTCGTCTTCAGAATCTGTGGTATCTTCCAGCCAATGCTCTTGTTCAGCCATCAGAGCTACTCCAACCTCTTTTTTTTTAGTTAGTTGGAATTTTTTGGAGTAGTAGTTGGCGTCATTCTTCTTGGGAAGTTTGCATTCTTTGACGAAGTGCCGTATTTTTCCACAATTGTAGCACTTTTGTGGTTCTTTGGCGTTTTTCGATTCCGACGACTCGGCCAATTTTTCCTTGTGCTTGGAGCTTGATGTCTGAATTTTATTAGCCGAAGAGGAGGATTTCTTTTTATAGAACTTTTTGCTCCTCATCTTAGTAATGAGAGCCAATTGTTTCTTGAACTCTTTCATATCTGGCTCAGAGTCCGATTCGGATTCGTCTACATCTTCTGAAGAACTTGGCAACATGATGCTTTTATCCTTGCGAGATCGACTCGTTTTTCTTTCAGAAACTAGTGCTATAGAGTCTTCGATCTGCTTGCCCTTAAGTTCTTTTTGTATCTCGCTTATATCTTCCTCTTGTAGAGCGAGATTATCAAAGATGGCGTGGATATCCATTTTGTCAAATCCTTGTTTTGACGGAAATGGTAAAAGTGCTTCACAAGTGACAAACTTCATTAGTAATGTTTGATTCGTACTTAAAGCAATTTCCCTTTCGAACCTATTTTTTCGGTTGTTAAAGAGAAAATGTTTTGATTTCGAAAAATATTTGTTATGAGAATTGATACTTCAAAATTTTCCTAAAGAATTTTGAATTTAAGAACGAAAATTTTGAGTATCTTAGAAGATAATTCTGAGACAAATATTTTTCTTAAGTTTTGAAAATTACGAATTTTGATTTTTTCAAAATATTGTAAAATGTGTCTGTGTTGGAGCAGTGATCCAATTTTTTTTTTGAGCAATAAAGTTTTCGATTTAAAAATTTTTGACCTTTAATCGAGAAAGATTTTCGATCGTATAAATTTTTCGTTGTATTTATCGAAAATTATTTTTCGAACGTAAGAGTTTTGCAGAGTAAATATCCTCTCGAACAATAGTTTGTCGAATAATTATTGATCGCAAAAACCTTTATCGAAAAATTTGTAATCGAAAAATTAAGAGTGATCGAAAAAATTTTCGTGAAGTTTGACTCAAATTTTATAGTAAAAGTTTTTCGAGGATGAATTATTCGATCGAAATATGTTTTCGCTAAATTTTGACTCGAAAATTTAAATCTGGACAAAATTTTATACTAAAAGTTGTTTTACTATTACAAGTTTTTCGAGTCAAAATTAGATATTTATTTAGCGAAAACAGTATCCGTCGAAAAAAATACGCTTTATTACGCTCGAAAAAGATACTTATAAATGAATCGGAAAAAAACTAATTGTCGAAAATAGTGTTTTTCGAGTCTTAAATTTTTGTAAAACTCACGAAAACAGTGTTTGTCATCGAAAAATTTCTCGGCTGCAAACTTATTCGAAAAATATTTTTTGAGCCAAGTTTTTCGATCAAAAAACGATCGAAGAACAACCTTCAAGTTCAATGTAACAGTAAAAAATCCAGATTCAACCAAAATGTTCAAGTTTGGAGGTGAAATTTTGGATAATCACTCGTTTCTTAGTTCTGAATATGAACAAACACAAGATTAACCACGTTTTACAGCAAAATATATTGATTATGAGGAAAATCAAATCGTAACCAAAACTTGATCGCAAACGAAAATATCAATTGAAACCGAAAATCTGAATTAATATGACGTTCTAAGCAATTGAAATCAGTACGTAAATCATTCCTAACATATAATCTATCACTTAATCAACAAAATTCGCAAACATTAAGCGCATTGATCAAAATATATTTCACGTGATCGATCGAAAAATCTGAAAAATTATTTTGATCTTATAATCGCGAATTCAATCCAAAAACGATCACTATCTGCTCTGATACCAATTGTTAGGTCCTATTATATCAACTATCGATCGATCTAAGCATGAATTCTAGATATCCGAATGATAAATCTTACAAAATACCTTCGGTCGAATATCTTATTTGAAAATCTTGAGAGAGAGAGTTTCTCGATTGCTTTTCTCTCTCTTAGAATGTGAATTCAATGCTTGTAATTTTTCCAAAAATGAACTTGTGTTTTTATTTCGATAGTGTACATTGTATTTATACCTATTTACATGATATATTTACTATTTACTCCTACACTATCAAAACTACTAATTACGCCCCTAATAATAAGGATAACAAAATAAAAAAGCACAATTCGAATATCTCTTTAAGGGCTTTGGGCCCTGATTAAACGAAAAAATTCAATCTTTTACTTATGAACCCAAAAGTAAATTGCATAATGCTCCCTGTATTTCTGAAATAAATGCAATTATCTCCCAGTGTTGAAATTCAACACTTGACTCCTCGGATGAGCTCGAAATATTCTGTGATACTTAAAAAAATAATAGAAGTCAAGCTTGCAAGTAAATCATAAATGAGATAAGAACAAATTCTCATGTAAAACTCCCCCTCAACAAACGCACGTTTTAACTTTTCGGCAATTTAGCACATAGTTAATACAATTTTGCATATGAAAATTTACTATATAAGCACAAGTAACGCATTTATTGAATTTAGCATAGATTCATGAAAATTTTGCATTTTTAAAAATTTTGCATTTTATCAAGTCTGAACCAATGCATGTATTAATGTATTTAAAATGTGCGAAAATATTTTCTAAAAGAAAAAATATTTTTATCATAAAAATTTTGTTTTGGTGTCAGATTGTACATTTTGAACATTGTCACGCAAAAATTTCTCATGACATATAAAATAATTGTTCGCCGTCAAATCATGTCACTAAACTAATATTCTAATATCATAGTATGAATCATTTTGACAACTCTCGCAAGTTTCGCTCATAGCACTCAATTAATTTTTATCATGGAGATATCTAGTAGATATATCACTCATATCAACACGACAAAATTATATCAATTAATTTGTTATCGTAGCATTTTTAATCAACTTACCAATTGAAAGTCTATCAATTTAGATCAAATGGACTTTGAAGGGATTATTTTTAGGCTCTGACTAAAAGGGTAGGAAAATTTTGAGATTACTGAGCTTAAAAATTCTTCAATTCGAAGGGTTCTTTTTTTAATTCACTTCTGCCCCTTTTCTTTTTTTTTTTCTTCAGTACTTGCTCAAGATGGGGATCTTCTGCTTTACTATGCGCTTCTCGTTTTCTCTATCTAAGATCTATATTATCATTGGAGAAGTTCACTTCGAGGTGCTTCTCTTCTAGGAGTATACGAGATTATCTAGGCGAAGTTCACAGCGAGATCCGTGTTTCTCTTCTATAATGATTGAGACATTCATCATGTGCGTCCCCCTCTTTTTCTTGATTGAGCAACCCCGAAACTTATGAATAAGGTTGAAGGCTCAAAGGTGATTTCTAGAGGTAAAAGTAAAGGATTTACAATTTGGGCCAAGTGAGGAATATCCTAAGTTGCCCTTATCATTTTCATGACAAACTAACACAAAAGCAAGAATGAAGCTACGAAGTACACACCAAAGGATAGTCATTTGAGTGTGACACACTCAAAAAAATATTGATGTTCAAATTCTCACATATATGATGTGGCTTTCTGTCTATTGAAACAAACAAAGTTTTTTGAATAAAAGAATGTCAAATGAATTTTTACGCAAAGAACTAGATATATATCTAAGAAATATTTTTGGGAGTAGTTCAAAATAGGCAAAATTATCGCCATCCCCCATTTTTTATTATTATATATATATATATATCATGAAATTTTTATTTTTATTTTACTTTATATATATATATATATATAAATTGAAAGATAGAATCACGCAAGATAATCAAGGAATATCAAGAAGCACATATAATATTATATAAAAGCATAGTAGAGCATGTAAAGCACATCTCAAGTAAGATTGAGATTCAATATGCCTAACTTAGGAATAAGGAATTGGAATTATTTTTCATCCAATGCCTTAGTGAATAAGTCGGCAAGTTGAAGCTCCGTTTTAACAAAATACATATCTATAGTGCCTTTCTTTACATGATCTTTTATTAAATGATATCGAATATCTATGTGTTTCGTGCGTGAATGATGAATAGGATTGCAAGTAATGGCAATAGCACTTTGAGAATCGCTGTAAATGGTAATGCTATTAAATTCAATCTCGTAATCGCGTAGGTGTCCGCATCCATAGAACTTGCGAGCAATAGCTGCCAGCCGTGACATACTCCGCCTTGGCCGTAGAGGTTGACACGTAATTCTGCATTTTTGAGGACCATCATACGAACTTATCGCCTAGAAATTGTGCTCCGTCGGACGTGCTTTTTCTGTCCATTCGACAACTTTCATAATCATTGTCAGTATAGCAAATTAATCTAAAATCTGTGTGTCTTTAGGATACCATAGCCCTATGTTTGGAGTTCATTTGAGATAGCGTAGAATTTGCTTGACTGCATGCATGTGGGACTCCTTTGGATCCGCTTGAAAACGAGCACAGAGGCAAGCGGCGGCTTGACATCAAGTAGAGAAGAGATCCGATTATACTTCAATAGGTTGTGATGTTGACTGCCTTGCCAGAAGGATCAACATCCAATTTGCAGTTTTTTGACATGGGAGAATTCATCGGTGTGCTCTTGTCTTGATTAAATCTCTTCAGAATATCTCGGATATACTTGGTTTGACTGATGAATATTCCATCTTCGAGTTGCTTGACTTGTAATCCAAGAAAGAATTGGAGTTCTCCCATTAAGCTCTTCTCAAATTTGGTCTTCATGAGATCACTAAATTTCTGGCAGAGACGTTCATTCCTCGAGCCGAAGATGATGTCCTCAACGTAAACTTTAACGATCATCAAGTCTTTGCCTTGCGTTTTGATGAAGAGTGTCGTATCGATGGTTCTCTTTATGAAGTTGGACTTGACTAAAAATTCGTTTAGAACATCATACCAAGCACGAGGGGATAGTTTTAGTCCATAGAGAGCTTTGTACAATCGATAGACATAATCAGGATGGTCCTCGTGCACAAACTCGTCGGGTTGAGCGATGTAGACTTCTTCTTTTAACACACCATTGAGAAAGGCGGTTTTAACATCCATTTGATAGACTTTGAAGTATTTATGAGCCGCGTAAGCTAGAAATAGTCGAATTGCTTCGATACGAGCAACTGGAGCATACGTCTCATCGTAGTCAACACATTCCTGATAATTTCACCGTTCTCGTTCTTTTTATTTTGGAAAACCCATTTAGTTGTATAATGTTTTTTCCATGCGGTCTAGGAACTAGTGTCCAAACTCGTAGACGCTCGAATTGGTTGAGTTTATCTTGCATTGCGATCACCCGATCCGTGTCTTTAAGAGCTTCAGCTACCTTAATTGGTTCGTTTAGCTTAAAAAGCATGTTAATAATCCGCTTTGTGTAGACGTCCTACTGTGTACTCCACTTGAAGGATCACCGATAATTTGGTCGATAGGATGAGCTCGAGTCCACTTGCGTTCATGAGGAAGACTCGAAGTAGATTCATCGTTGATTTGTAGGTCGAGACTTCCTGAATTGTTAGACTGATCATTCGTAATTGGGAAATTCAATTCTAAAGTTGAATTGGAAGGGATTTCCGCATCGACCTTAGTAGGAGCTGCAGCACTAGTTGAAGATTCAGAATTTAGAAAATCTGGAACATTTGTTGCAGTATGAAGATTGTGAGTCTCAATTGGAATTTCTACCGTAGAGGGAGAAGTAGCGCTGCTTGGTATAGAATGAGACGAAGCAGGCATTTGAGACTCGTTCCGATAAAAATATTCAAATAGAAAGTCCAAATCTTCCTGGTCGGCGGGAATTGCTTCTTTTGACTTTGAGGTAGAAGTTGTCGAAAGTTGTTGACTTTGTGCCAACACGCCTATAAGCTCGGGTTCTGAACTGTTTTGTTCAGAAGCCAATTCGGTCACTTCTTGAAAAGTAACGTTGTAGCTTTCGAAAATAGTACGAGAAGACTTGATATAGACGCGGTATTCTTTAGAAGTGGACGAATATCCAACAAAGACGGCTTCAAATGCTTTAGGGTCGAACTTGCTTCGATGCTCCCTATCGTTGGCCACTAAGCATTTGCACTTGAATACTTTGAAGAAAGAGATATTTGAAATCCTTTGATTTATTATCTCATACGGCGTCTTTTAAAACCGTTTGTGAATAATCGTCCAATTTTGAGTAAAGCACGATGTACTCACTGCTTCAGCCCATAGAAAATGAGGGAGACCGGAATGTATTAGCATTGTTCTTGCAGCTTCAACTAGAGTCCGGTTCTTCTGTTCTACGATGCCATTTTATTGAGGCGTTTTAGCGGCTGAAAATTGTTGAATAGTTCCAAGTGACTGATAGTAATTGTTGAGATGTTGATTCTTGAATTCAGCCCCGTTGTCAGTCCGAATTACTTGGATTTTCTTTGGCAGGAGATTTTGAGTCGTATTCAGAAAGCTTATTATCAAGTTTCCAGTCTCTCATCTCTAGTTCAGAGATATCTTGTCCAGGTGTAGCGAGAATAATCATCGACAATTACTAACACATATTTACGACCATTGATACTTCGCGTACGCATTGGTCCACAAAGGTCCATGTGAAGTAATTCCAAGGGTCGAGATGTGGAAGCAACTTGTTTGAGTTTGTGTGATTCTCTTTCCCGTGTCTTGTAACTATTATTCAAATCGGTGTAGTCAAAGGGAATGTCAGTCCTATTTGTGGCTTTTCGTTTAGATTCTTCTAAGGCATTTATTTTGGAAGAATTACTAAAGGAAATTAGAGAAGTTAATCCTAATCACATATACTTGATGTCATATAACTGTTTGACATTGACCTTTTTCAAGTTACAATGGATTGTTAAAACCTAAGCCTTCTTTAGGATTATAAAATTCTATATCATGAGGTTGATTTAGAACGATAGTCTGATTCGTTTGCCCCCTTTTTGTTAGAAGATCGTCTAAAGTTTTAATCCTAGAGTAAAGCTTCTTACGTTCGTCAGAGATTTCCTTAAATGTATTTCTAGAAATTTCTAAATCTCTCTGACAATCGCTAAGAGTCTTACTAAGGTCATTGATTTTTATCTCAGAGGTAGCAATTGTTAATTGAAGACTAGATATTGTTTCCTTAGCATTAGATAAGAGAATTTCTCGGTGAATTTTCTTATCTAGTTGCTTTTGGAAATTATTTTAACTAAGGGCTAGTCTCTCCTCTAATTCTTTTGTACTTTTCCGCTCATCTTTCATGTTAGTATACTTACTTTGCAAAGATTCTAACATGTTTAATAATGTAGAATTAGGCGTAGTTACCTCTTGTGAGGAGGTTAATGCTTTGTCTTCGTCGTCGGACCTCCTTGATGAGTTTTCGTTTGAGGCGTCGTCGAGGTATGCCATGAGAGCTAGATTTTCGTTGTCAGAATCCGTTGTGTCTTCTAGCCAACTCTTGTTCGGCCATCAGAGCTACTCCACCCTCCTTTTGTTTGGTTAGTTTAAATTTCTTGGAGTAGTAATTGGCGTCTTCTTCTTAGGAAGATTGCATTCTTTGGCGTTTTTGGTTTCTGACGACTCGGCCGGTCTTTCCTTCTTAGGATTTCTTTTTATAGAACTTTTTGCTCATCATTTTAGTAATGAGAGCCAGTTGTTTCTTGAACTCTTTCATATTTGGATCGGAGTCCTATTCTGATTCGTCTTCATCTTCTGAAGAACTTGGCAACTTGATGCTTTTATCTTTGCGAGATCGACTCGTTTTCATTTCAGAAACTAGAGCTATAGAGTCTTCGATCTGTTTGCCCTCAAGTTCTTTTTGTATCTCGCTTATATCTTCCTCGTGTTGAGCAAAATTATCAAAGACGGCGTGGATATCCAGTTCGTCCAAATCCTTGTTTTGACGGATTTGCATGGATATTTTCTTCCACTCCGGTTGAAGAGAAGAGAGAAATCGGATGTTGACCTCCATGTTGGTCTTGAAAATTTCTATTTTCCTCATCTCATTGAGAAGAATTAAACAGCGTTGATTGAGTTAACGTTTTCCTCTGTCTTTGCTTTAATGAGTCGTAAGCGGTGAGAATGTTCGCTTTCATGGCTTTGACTCCGACTTCGGTCCGTTGCATCATTTTGTGGAGTTCGTCCCACATAGCTTTTGCACTTGATAGACTATCTATTTTCATATAGATGTCATTAGGAAAGTTTTGGCTCATAAATCCGCTTTGGCTCTTAATCGCTCCCCCTCGGTGTATTCACTAAGAATTTTGAGTCTTCTAGTAGCGGGAATGGGACGATTATTATCGCCTTCTTGGATGAGCCAAAATTGAGCGAGGCCTTCTTAAAGAGAATCTATCAAATTTGTAGCTCGATCTTTTGTTTCCAATAAGTTCATGAATCTGCTTCTCCATACGGTGTATTCGCCTCTTCGTAGAATTAAAGGGTGGACGTCGTTTCCGAGTGAGTAAGCATACATTTGTAGTTGATTGGTAGGATCTTCGTGAAAGTTTGGAATTGAATGGTAAAAGTGCTTCACAAGTGACAAACTTCGTTAGTAATGTTTGATTCGTACTTTAAGCAATTTCCTTTGCGGTAAAGAGAAATTCTTTTGATTTCGAAAAATATTTGATATAAGAATTGATACTTCAAAATTTTGCTAAAGAATTTTGAATTTATGATCGAAAATTTTGAGTATCGAAGAATATAATTTGGAGACAAATATTTTTCGTAAGCTTTGAAAATTACAAATTTTGATTTCTTTCAAAACGGTGTAAAATGTATGTGTGCTTGAAAGTCCAGTGGTCGAGAAATTTTTCGAACAGTAAAGTTTTCAATTTAAAAAGTTTTCGAACTTTTCATCGAAAAAGATTTTCGATCGTATAAGTTTTTCGTGGTATTTATCGAAAAATATTTTTCGAACGTAAGAGTTTTGGAAAGTAAATATCCCATCGAATATTTTTGTTGATCGCAAAAACTTTTATCGAAAAATTTGTAATCGAAAAATTAAGAGTGATCGAAAAACTACGTTAAGTTTGGCTCCAATTGTTGACTGAAAGTTTTTCTAGTATGGATTATTCGATCGAAATATGTTTTCGCTAAATTTTTTTTACTCGAAAATTTAGATGATCGAAAATCTTGAGATCGAAAACTTGTTTTACTATTACAAGTTTTTCGAGTCAAAATTAGATATTTGTTTAACGAAACAGTATTCGTCGAAAAAAATACGCTTTATTACCCTCGAAAAAGATATTTATATATGAATAGAAAAACTAATTATCGAAAATAATGTTTTTTGAGTCATATATTTGAGTGAAACACACAAAAACAGTGTTTGTATTGAGAAACTTTTCGGCTGTAAACTTA
Source organism: Linderniella brevidens (assembly GCA_004919715.1). Taxonomy (NCBI): domain Eukaryota; kingdom Viridiplantae; phylum Streptophyta; class Magnoliopsida; order Lamiales; family Linderniaceae; genus Linderniella; species Linderniella brevidens. Next base: position 264,107 of record SWDC01000143.1, on the reverse strand, counting down.
TTCGAAATATATTCTTCAAGCCAAGTTTTTCGATCGAAAAAGAATCGAAGAACAACCTTCAAGTTCAATGGAATATTGAAAATCCAGATTCAACCGAAATGTTCAAAGGTGCGGAAATTCTGGATAATCACTTGACTTTAAGTTCTGAATATGAACCATATCGATTATCAAGAAAATCAAATCTTATTCAAAACGTAATCGCAAACGCAAATATCGATCGAAATAAAAAATCTGAAATAATCTGAGGTTCTAAGCGATTGAAATCAGTACGTGAATCAGTCCTAACATATAATCTATCACTTTAACAGCAATATCATCAACAAAATTCGCAAAAATTAGCACATTGATCAAAATACATTTCACGTAAGTTTTTCGATCGAAAAATCTGGAGAATTATTTTGATCGTAGAATCGCGAATTCAATCCAAAAGCGATCACGATATGCTCTAATACCAATTGTTAGGTCCTATTACATCAACTAATGATCTAACTAAGCATGAATTCTAGATATTCGAATGAGAAATCTTACAAATTACCTTCGGTCGAATATCGAGTTTGAAGATCTTGAGAGAGAAACGATTTGAGAGTTTTTCGATTGCCTTTCTCTCTCTAGAATATGAATTCAATGCTTGTGATTTTCCGAAAATAATTTGTCTATTGATTTCGATAGTGTACAATGTATTTATACTTATTTACATGGTATATTTACTATAAAATCCTAAACTATCAAAACTACGAGTTACGCCCCTAATTAAAGGATAACTAAATAACAAAGCACAATTCTATGTTTCTTCACAGCCACAAACACAAACTACCACCGCCCAACCACAAACACCACCTCAAACCGTCACCCACTAAGCCTCCCAAACAGTCCAAACGACCACTACCTCCGAACATCCCTCCAACCCTCAAGTGTACATCGACAAATACATCCTAGAGGAGGAGTGGATGCACCGAACAGAGACGGAAGAAGAAACCCGCCTACGCCTAGACCACATCAGATATTTCCTATAAAGGCTGACGACAGATTCCTTCTCCTTTGAACCAGAAGAGGAAGAGACGGGCAAAGACCACCAAAGAGAGATCCTCGAGCTCCCAGAACTACTCAATAATGGAGTCAAGGAAGTACCAAACTTATCCAAAGGCACAATTTTAGTGGAGACCCCCTGGGAGAACAAGAGGATCACCGCCCCTTTCTCGAAGATTATTGTCCCAACATCTGGAGGCCCCCAGAAAAGATCAAGCCTACCGACGAGCTGACCCTTCGAGGCCTCATGCATCTGAAAAACACGAGGCGAGGGTTCAACCATTTCTTCATGCTCTCACGGGTGACAACAAGAAAGGGACTCTCATTGCCATAGTTGAAAGCAAGAGAAAAAGAGAAGGCTCCAATTGTTGAACTCGTAGAAGTGGAGTATACCTATGACAGGTTTCCTACTCCCGTCTTCTTCCAAAGTGGAGCCCTCCAAATCTGCTTTCTTATGTCTTCAATGAAGGGGACTTCAATTCTGACATTCACCCATTGCGTCTCAACTCTAACTGCCCTTTTGATAGACGGGGAGGAGAGTCGACTCTAAGCTTTATCATTTCGGGTAGCTCTGGGAGGGCAGAACTGTAGTTCTCACCTTCATGAAGTTCTTCTTCTTCAAGCAGTACTAAGTCCACTGAAGCTTGTTGTAGGAAGTATCTGACGTTGGAGAGTCGAGCTTGAGCAGCTTCCTCTGGTTCCCATTCCGTCGTCCACTTCTCGTTCAGTATGTAGTCATCTACGATTAGATGTGGATCGTAGGCAACTTCTTCTTGATGAACTTGGGGATGGTTTGAGGTTGGGATAGGATTTGGATTTGTAGGAGAGAGGGTTAATGTTTGGGATATGGTGGGAGGTGTGGTTGTTTGTTGGCGGGTTTGAGGTTGTGTGGTTGGTGGGTGTGAGGACGATCCTCTAGCTTCTTAAGTCTTTGTCTGACTCAATCCACGGCCGCTCCTTGTTGTTCGTTGCCGTTTCTCCCCCTCATGACGATCCTGATCCGGATCATCAGGATCGTCATGTCTACGTTTGCGATCGAATAAAATAAAATCGAAAAAATAAGTTTTTCGCCGCGTAGTTTTGCGATCGAATAAAATAAAATCGAAAAAATAAGTTTTTCGCCGCGAAGTTTTTTGATCTATTAAAAATATGTCAAAAACAAAAGGTTTTCGACGCTGAGTTTTGCGATCGAATAAAATTTTAACGAAAACTAAAGTTCTTCGATGACACTGTTTGCGACACAAACTTTTTCGATCGAAAATTTTCAAATCAAACAGTAAATACGTAAAACATAATCTTCGATTTCTGGGTAAATCATGGGTTTATCTGGGTTCGAAATGTTCAGCGAACAATGGCGAATCCGAATATCATGAATTTAACCCAAAAGATTGACTGTAAACACTTTGATAGGCGCTTACCTTTTTTGATTAGCAAATTTTAGTAAAGTAAAGCTTTGGCTCCCTAAAGAGTAAAGAAATGGATAAGATAAAAAAAAAAGGGGGGGGGACTTCTGCAACGGGCTATGCCACCCAAACCTACTGAGGGAAGTTGCATCCGTCCCATCGCAAGCACCTAGAATGTCATGATCACATTGGTTTACCCTTGTTTTTTTGGTAGTTTAACGGACGGTCGCCCCTCCAACAAGAAAAGGTATAAATATGAAAACTTCTCTGCCATTTGGATCGGAGAATTTATGGAGGAAATCGGGTTTTAAATTCCCAGAAACCACACGATTATATAGCCAAAGGGAATAGGCCGCGCCTAAAATCATCCCAAGCGCAGTTCGAAAAATCAATTTTCGTCGAGAAAATAAACATGAACTTTCGTCAAAATTTTTTTTTTGTGAAAATATTGGATAATTGGATTTTTTTGAACAGAAAATGAATCGGAACACGTTTCTACCTTCGAAATTCGCACGTTTAATCTAAAAATTCTGAGAAATGAGGAATTCGGATTGAAATGCCGAAGATGTTTTTAGAAGATGAAAAGTTTTTCGATTGGGGATTTGTAGTGTGGGAGAGAGTTTTTTGAGTGATAAAGTGATATTAATACTTTACGATCGGGTAAAGTAAAAATTCTTTTGGGCCGGAAAAAAAAAATAATTCTTGGGCTTTAGATAAAATAAGGTCGGAAATAATATTTATGAAGTAACCCAAAAATAATTTGTATAATACTCCCTGTATTTCCGCAAGATAGGAAATTATCTCCTGATGTTGATGAAATTCAACATTTGACTCCTCGGATGAGCTCTAAATTTTCCGCAAGGCTTAATAAATTGTTAGAATTCAAGTTTCTACGAATGTAGAAGATAATAACAAATTCTCATATAAAAACTCCCCCTCAACAATTGCATGAATATTTCAGTACCTACACATATTTTCGGTACATATGAAAATTTCCAATTGAAGTACAATTAACGCATTCTAAGCAATTCAGCATAGTTTATGAAAGTGTTGCGTTTTTCAAGAATAAATTCACATTTTATCAAGTCTGAACCAATGCATGTATTAATGCAATTAAAATGTGCGATGAGAAAAAAAAAATTTGTTTCGGGGTCAGATTTATTTATTTTGAATATTATCACAAAAAAAAATTCCAAGACATATATATAACATTAATTTGCCATAAAATCATGTAACTAAACTAGTATTCTAAGAGCATAGTATGAATCACTTTGCCAACTCTCGCAAGTTTCGCTCATATCACTCAATTTATTTTTATCAAGGAAATTTTTAGTAGATATATCACTTTTATCATCACAACAAAATTATATCAATTAATTTGTTATCGTAGTATTTTTAATCAACTTACCAAGTGAAAGTTCGTCATTTTGAATCAAAGGGACTTTTAAGGGATTATTTTTAGGCTCTGACTAAGGGGTATAAATTTTGGGTCGGGACTGTGTTCCTTTAGAAAGTTTCACAGTTATGAAGTTCGAACCCAAGACTGTGCTTCTCTTCTCGTTTTCTCTACATAAGATCTAGATTATCATTGGAGAAGTTCACTTCGAGGTGCTTCACTTCTAGGAGTATACGAGATTATCTAGGAGAAGTTCACAGTGAGATCAGTGGTCTCTGTTCTATAATGATTGAGAAATGCGTAATGTGCATCACTTTAGCTCTCCCCCTCTTTTTCTTGATTGAGTAACCCCGAATCATTTGAATAATGTTGAAGGCTTAATCGGGTGTTGATAAAGAAAAAGAATGTCGGAGAAGGCTCAAAGGGGATCTCTAGAGGAAAAAGTAAAAGATTTATAATTTAGACCAAGTGAGGAATTTCCTAATATGCCCTTATCATTTTCATGACAAACTAAACACAAAAGCAAGATTGAAGCTACGAAGGACAAACCAAAAAATAGTCATTTGAAGTGTGACACTCAAAAAAAATATTGAGGTTCAAATTCTCACGTGTATGATGTGGCTTTGTGTCTAGTGAATCAAAGAAAGTTCTTTTGAATAAAAGAATGTCATATGAATTTTTAGGCAAAGAAATTAATCATATATATCGAAGAAATATTTTTGTGAGTAATTTCAAAAATAGTCAAAAATTATCGTCATCCCCCATTTTTTTTATTTATACTATTTATATATATGTATTATTATATATATTTATTTTATATAAAAATAAAATATATTTATATATATATATATATTTTTCTAATTTTATATTAAAAAAATCATAAAAGATAGAGTCACCCAAAATAATCAAGAAATATTAAGAAGCACATAGAATATCAAAGTGAAGCATAGTAGAGCATGTAAAGCATATTTCAAGTAAAATTGCGATTCAACATGCCTAACTTAGCAATAAGGAATTGAAATCGTTTTTCATCCAATGCCTTAGTGAATAAGTCGGCAAGTTGAAGCTCCGTTTTAACAAAATACATATCTATTGTGCTTTTTTCTACATGATCTTTTATAAAGTGATATCGTATGTCTGTGTGGTTCGTGCGTGAATGATGAACATTATTGCAAGTAATGGCTATAGCACTTTGAGAATCACTATAAATGGGAATGTTATTGAAATCAAACCCGTAATCGCGTAGTTGTGTCCGCATCCATAGAATTTGCGAGCAACAACTGGCAGGCACAACGTATTCCGCCTCGGCCGTCGATGTTGACACACAATTTTGTTTCTTTGAAGACCAGCAGACCAACTTTTCGCCTAAAAATAGTGCTCCGCCAGACGTGCTTTTTCTGTCCATTCGACAACTTGCATAGTCAGCATCAGTATAGCCAATAAGTCGAAAGTCAGTATTTTTAGGATACCAAAGCCCTAAGTTTGGAGTTCCTTTGAGATATCGTAGAATTCTCTTGACGGCATTCATGTGGGACTCCTTTGGGTCGGCTTGAAAGCGGGCGCAAAGACAAGTTGCAAACATAATGTCGGGTCGGCTGGATGTCAAGTAAAGAAGAAATCCGATAATACTCCGATAGGTGGTGATGTTGACAGCCTTTCCAGACGGATCAGCATTCAGTTTGCAATTAGTAGACATTGGAGTATTCATCGGTGTGCTCTTGCCTTGATTAAATCTTTTCAGAATATCTCGGATGTATTTGGTCTGAGTGATGAAGATTCCATCACCGAATTGCTTGACTTGTCCCATTAAGCTCATCTCGAATTTGGTCTTCTTGAGATTACCAAATTTCTGACAGAGACGTCAATTCGTCGATCCGAAAATGATGTCGTCAACGTAACTTGAACGATCATCAAGTCTTTGCCTTGCCTTTTTATGAAGAGGGTCGCATCGATTGTTCCTCTGATGAAGTTGGATTTGACCAAAAATTCGCTCAGAACATCATACCAAGCACGGGGGGCTTGTTTTAGTCCATCTAGAGCTTTGTCCAATCGATAGACATGATCAGGATGGTTCTCGTGCATGAACCCTTTGTGTTGAGCGACGTAGACTTCTTCTTTTAATACGCCGTTGAGAAAGGCAGTTTTGACGTCCATTTGATAGACTTTGAATTCTTTGTGAGCCGTGTATGCTAGAAACAAGCGAATAGCTTCAATACGTGCAACCGAAGCATACGTCTCGATCAATTCCTTCTTGTTGATTGTATCCCTTAGCAACGAGTCGTGCTTTATTCCTGATTACTTCACCGTTCTCATTTTTCTTGTTCTTGAAAACCCATTTTGTTCCAATTATGGTTTTGCCTTGTGGTCGAGGAACCAATGTCCAAACTTGTAGATGCTCGAACTGGTTGAGTTCATCTTGCATTGCAATTACCCAATCCGGGTCTTTAAGAGCTTCGGCTACCTTATTTGGTTCGTTTTCGCTTAGGAAGCATGTGAATAATCCGCTTTGTGTAGACGTCCTAGTACGTACACCACTGAAGGATCACCGATAATCTGATCAGTAGGGTGAGCTCGAGTCCATTTGTGTTCGTGAGGAATAACTGAAGTAGATTCGTCATTGGATTGGAGATCGAGATATCCCGAATTAATTGGTTGATCATTCAGAGTTGGAAAATTCAATTCAGATGGTGAATCAATAGGAATTTCCTCATCTGCATTTGTAGGAGCTGCAGTACTAGATGAAGATTCTGAATAAGTAGATTCTCCAACATTTGTCGGATTTTGAAGAAGAGGAGTCTCATTATTAATTTCTTCCATTGAGGGAGATGGGACACTGCTTGGTGTTGAGTGAGACGAAGCAGGCATTTGAGACTTGTTCCGATAAAAGTGTTCGAATAGAGAATCTAAATCTTCATGGTCAGTGGGAATTGCTTCATTTGATGTTGATGTAGACGTTGCCGAGAGTTGTTGATCTTGTGCGAACACGCCAGTAAGCTCGGGTTCTGAACTGTTTTGTTCAGAAGCCAAATCCGTCATTTCTTGAAAGGTGACGTTGTAGCTTTCAAGAATTGTACGAGAAGACTTGAGGTAGACACGATATGATTTTGGGATCTAACTTGCTTTGGGATCAAACTTGCTTCGATGCTCCCGATCGTTGGCCGCAAAACATTTGCAACCAAATACTTTGAAAAATGAGATATTCAGGATTCTTTGTTAATTATCTCATATGGCGTCTTTTCGAAGCGTTTGTGAATAATTGTCCTATTTTGAGTAAAACATGCCGTACTCACTACTTCAGCCCATAGAAAGTGAGGGAGACCGGAGTATATGAGCATTGTTCTTGCAGCTTCAACTATAGTCCGGTTCTTTCTTTCTACGACATCATTTTGTTGTGGTGTTTTTGCGGTTGAGAATTGTTGAATAATTCCAAGTGATTTAAAAAAGTTGCTGAGACGCTTATTCTTGAATTATGTCCCGTTGTCCGTTCTGATTACTTGGATTTTCTTTTGCAGGAGATTCTGAGTTGTATTCACAAAGCTTATTATCAAGTCTCCAGTCTCATCCTTAGTTCGGAGATATCTTGTCCATGTGTAGCGAGAATAATCGTTGATAATTCCTACACATATTTACGACCGTTGATGCTTTGTGTATGCATTGGTCCGCAAAGATCCATGTGAAGTGAATCTAAGGGTCGAGATGTAGAAGCAACTTGTTTGACTTTGTGTGATGCTCGCTTCATTTTTCCCATTTGACAAGCCGAGCAGTGATGCTCTAGGTTAGATGAAATTGTTGGCAGACCGTTGACCAACTTTTTCACACTGAGTTTGTGAAGAGCTTTTAAATTGAGATGAGACACACGTTGATGCCATAAGCTGTTCCTCTTGATTGTTGTCTGAGAGATGAGGCATACAGCTGTCAAATGTCGAACTGATGTCAGATTAATTGTGTATAGGTTAGATCTTCGTGATACTGTGAGAAGTTCTTGGATCTGACGATTCAAAACTATGCACTGTTCAGCTATAAATACTACTTGAAATCCTTTGTCACAGAATTGTCCTATGCTGAACAGATTGTGCTGGAGACCTTGGACGTAAGAGAGTCAAACAGTAAAATCAAATTATGGGAAGTCATTGTTGCCAAAACTTTGCCATTGGTTTAGTTTATCTTTGGTTCCTAACTTATGAGAATGCTTAGGTACCCAAACCAACTTAGAAGTAGTTGGTATAAGTAGTACCTCTGTAGACAATTTAGCCTTATTGGCTTGTGTTTGCCTAGGTGGTGATTTAGGAGTCCATTGTGATTGAACCTTACATGGGAGGTTAATTTTAGTACAAGCAAATGTCTGATTTGTCTTATTGCTGGAGAAAATCTTTTCTCTGGCTAGTCTCTTAAGGTGTTTAGCTGAATGTACGTGTACTGGATACCTTAGGTGAGAACAAGAATGGATGGAGCTATAAGCTGTCTCTTAAGGTGTTTAGCTGAATGTACGTGTACTGGATTCCTTAGGTGAGAACAAGAATGGATGGAGCTATAAGCTGTCTTAATAGAATGATGATAGTTTTTTGAAGTAGAGCCAATTTCAAAGTTTGTGCTTTAAAAAATAATAGGCTTTAACGCATAATTTGAATTAACAATACTAGAAATAGCTGTCTTCGTACGAGTGTCCATAGTTTTTGACATAGAAGAAATAGATAACAAATCATTTTTCTTCTGAAAATTTATTCTAGACACTCTTTCCTTAGCATGTTTCACCTCTTTTACTACTCTACCTGTGGATGGAGTAGAAAAAGAGTTAGTAAAAATCTTTTTCCTTTTTGAAGCATTTAAGGATTCGTTTTCTCTCTTTACAATTTCTAAAGAAGATTTATCTTCTTTTGAAATATTTTGAAAAATAATAGGAGAGTTTTCTTACTTTTAATCTTGTCCTTCATTAAAGATTTTTTCTTTCAAAATAAGATCAGGACAAGTTTTTAATATAGAGGAAGTTTTGAGATTGGAAATCTCCAATAAAAGTTCGTTCTTTTCAGCTTTGAAATTCTTTCTTTCTGTTTCCAAGAAAGCGTTTAAATTAGCTATTTTTCTAATAATAGCTGGAATATAACAGAAATTAGAATTTTGAGAATGATAAATATTTTCTTCCTTATATTTAGAAAAATCTTCTAGGGGATATAATGAAGTATAATCACTAGACAAGTTGAGATCTCTTGTCTTGTAACTATTATTCAAGTCGGTGTAACCAAAAGGAATGTTAGTCCTATCATTGGCTTGTCGTTTAGATTCTTCTAAAGCATTTATTTCGGAAGAATTAGTAAATGCCATTAAAGAAGTTAATCCTAATCCCATATACTTGATATCGTATAATTGTCTAACATTGACCCTTTCAAGTTACAGAGATTGTTAAAACCTAAGCCCTCTTTAGGATTATAAAATTCTGTATTAAGAGGTTGATTCAGAAATATAGTTTGATCCGTTTGACCCCTTTTATTAGAAGATCATCTAACATTTTAATTCTTGAATAAAGTTTCTTACGTTCGTCAGAAATTTCTTTGAAATTATTTTTAGAAATTTCTAAGTCTCTCTGACAATCGATAAGAATCGTATTAAGGTCAGTAATTTTTTTCTCAGAGGTAGCTATGGTTAATTCAAGACTAGAGATTTTTTCCTTAGCGTTAGATAAGAGAATTTCGAGATGAATTTTCTTATCTAATTGCTTTTGGAAATTGCTTTCGCTAAGAGCTAGTTTCTCTCTAATTCCTTTGTTTGCTTCCGCTCAATTTTCATGTTAGTGTAATTAAGCTGTAACGATTCTAACATATTTAATAATGTGGAATTAGACAATTGTACCTCTTGGGACGAAGAGGATGCTTTGTCATCGTCGTCGTCAGGCCTCCTGGATTGATCATCATTTGAAGCGTCGTCGAGGTATGCCATAAGTGCAAGATTTCCGTCTTCATAATCTGTGGTATCTTCCAGCCAATGCTCTGGTTCTGCCATCAGTGCTACTCCAGCCTCTTTTGTTTAGTGAGTTGGGATTTTTTGGAGTAGTAGTTGGCATCCTTTTTCTTGGGTAGTTTGCATTCTCCAGAGAAGTGTCCTACCTTTCCACAATTATAGCATTTTTGTGGTTCTTTGACACTTTTAGATTCTGAGGACTCAGTCGGTCTTTCCCTTTGCTTGGAGCTAGATGTCCGAAGTCTATTGGCCGAAGACGAGGATTTCTTTTTGTAAAAGTTTTTACTCATCATTTTAGAAATGAGAGGTAACTGTTTCTTGAACTCCTTCATATCAGGTTCGGAGTCCGAGTCAGATTCTTTTTCACCTTATGAAGAACTTGGCAGCTTGATACTTTTATCCTTTCTAGATCGACTTTGCTTTCTTTCATAGATAAGTGCTATAGAGTCGTCAATCTGCTTGCCCTTTAGTTCTTTTTGATATCGCTTATATCTTCTTCATGTTGAGCAAGATTATCAAAGACGGCGTGTATATCCATTTCGTCCAAATCTTTATTTTGTTGGATTTGAATGGATATTTTCTTCCACTCCGGTTGAAGAGAAGAAAGAAATCTGATGTTGACCTCCATGTTGGTCTTCAATATATCTATCTTCCTCATTTCATTGAGAAGAGTTAGATATCTTTGATAGAGTTCATAAACTGATTCCTCCGTCTTGGCTTTGAAAGAGTCATAAGCCGTTAGGATATTTGTTTTATTTGCTTTGACTCCAACTTCAGTTCGTTGCATCATCTTGTGGAGCTCGTCCCACTGGCTTTTGAACTCGATAGACTATCTATTTGCATATAGATGTCATTCGGTATTCCTTGCATTAGGAAAGTCTTGACTCTCAAGTCTGCTTTGGCTCTTAAGCGCTCCCCCTCAGTATATTCACCAGGAACTTTAAGTCTTCTGGTTGCAGGAATAGGAGGATGGTTTGTGGCATCTCCTTCTTGGATGAGCCAGAATTGAGCTGGACCTTCTTGAAGTGACGCGATCAAATTTTGAGGCTTGATCTTTCTTTTCCAAGAAGTTCAAGAACCGGCTTCTCCATACCGTGTATTTGCTTCTTCGAAGAATTGGAGGGCGGACGTCTTTTCCAAGTGAGTAAGCATCCATATTTGTTGATTGATAGGATCTTCGTGAAGGTTTGGAAGAGTAATGAAAAATGCTTTACAAGTGACAAACTTTGTTAGAAATATTTGATTCGTACTTAAACAATTTCCTTTTTGAACCTACGATCCGTTCGTGAAAGAGAAATTGTTATGTTTTTAAAAATATTTGGTAATTAAAAATTGATACTTCAAGATTCATTAAAGAAATTCGAATTAGTGATCGAAAATATTGAGTATCAAAATTGATAGTTCGGAGACAAATATTTTTCGTATGTTTTGAAGTTCACAATTTTTTATTTCTTTGAAATGATGTAGGCGAAATGATTTTCGAGCAGTAAAGTTTTTCGATTTAAAAATATTACGCTTTTTAATCGAAATTTTTTTTCGAACGTTTAAGGATTTAGTTATATGTTTATCGAAGAATATTTTTCGGAAAAAAATGTTGAAAAGATGATCTTATCGAAAATTATTTTGTCGAAAAACTATGTTGATCACAAAAACTCTTATCGAATAACTTTTGATTGAAAAATCACTAGTGATCGAAAAACTTTGTTTTAGTTTGACTCAAATTGTTGACTGTAAAATTTTGGCTAATTTTGGATCGAAAAATTTATTCGCTCGAAAAATATATTTATATATGACCCGAAAAACTAATTATTGAAATAATGTTTTTGGAGTCTTAAATTTGAGTAAAACACTCGTAAATAGTGTTTGTCGTCGAAAAATTTCTCGGCTGCAAACTTGGTCGAAAAATATTTCTCGATTCAAGTTTTTCGATCGAAGAACTTGATCGAAGAACAGTTAAGTTCAATAAAACAGTGAAAATTCCAGATTCAATTGAAATGTTGAATTTAGACGTGGAAATTCTGGATAATCACTCGTTTAACAATTCTAAATATGATCAAACACAAAATCAACCTCGTTTAATAGCAAAATATATCGAGATTTAAGAAAATCAGATTGGACTCAAAATTTGATCGCAAATGCAAAAATCAATCTAGATCAAAAATCTGAATTATTATTACGTTCTAAGCGATTGAAATCAGTACGTAAATCAATCCTAACATATAATCTATCACTTAATCAGCAAAATCAATAACAAAATTCGCACAATTAAGTATATTGATCAAAATATAAGTCACGTGAGTTTTTCGATCGAAAAATCTGGAAAATTATTTTGATCTGAAAATTGCGAATTCTGTCCAAAATCAATCACGATTTGCTCTGATACCAATTGTTAGGTCCTGATTCATCAATCAACAAGCATTCTAAGCACGGATTCTCGGTATCCGAGTAAGAAATCTTACGATATACGATCGGTCGAATATCCGCTTTGAAGATCTTGAGAGGTTGTTAGATGTTTCCGAGTTTCTCGAGCGTGATCTCTCGTTTAAAATATGAATTCGAAACTTATTATTTTCTCAATAATGAATAACTCTTTAAACTTTGATATTGTACATCATATCTATACCTATATAATAAAGCACAATTCTAATATACTCCTCAAGGAGTCACCTACTACCAACCAAAGTAAAAGAGGACACACGTGATGGTGATCTCTTAAATCTCTTAGTTCTCTGATGAGATGCTGAAGATCATAAGAGAAAAGCTTCAAAAGCGGCTTGCCTCGTTGGGACCCTGGAAATACTCCAAGGACCTTGGACTTGAAGAAGGACCTATAATCGAAACGAGTATTGAAAAGATCAATGACAGACTGGAGCTGAGGAATAGCATCCGAAAATACGAGCGTGCCCTAGGATTTCAAAAGTCCTTATTCGCCTGAAAAGAAAAGAGAAAGAAAAAAAAGTCAAGACAAAGACCTCAGAGCACGACTTGAAAGATGGACCCTAAGAAGGAGATTGTTAGATATTTTATAGTGTCCAAATGTATTTTAAATTGTATCTTAGTCTTCTACTTTGATTTACGTGAACTAATCTCTAAGTTGTAGAGATTAGTGATTTACTTGATGTAATGGGCTCTTAGGGACCCAAATATCTTATACCCTAATCCAAGGTGTTAATACTAAAACCCTACACTTTTATCATTAAGAATGATTTTTATCGAAATAAGCGCCGCTACAGTACCTTAAAGATATCGAAACACATACTCACACAAACTTAAGGTTTTTAGCGTATTCTTCATCGATTCTTCACCAATCTTGTTGATGCTAGGTGATTTGAGACCTACAACCTTAAACCACAACAAGGTACGGTACAAGTTATTATACCTAGCAACAGTTGATGTCTCGTTAACTTCCTCCTTGGCTCTATACGCACGCGTGGTTACGGACGGCAAGACAGTCACACAGATCCCGTGGTGTGTCCTGTCTGAGAATTTCCTTTAGATGGCTAGGGAAATTTTAACCGACGAGAATATCCCAAGTTGGGTGTTTTTCGATTTTTGCTCATCATGTTGTCGAAGCATTTAAATAAAAATCAATCTACACGACAACAATCCAACCAAAAATCAACAATGGATGCATACACTATGGGAAACGACATTCGTGAATCTCTCAAAGAGGGGCCATCAAAATTTTGGGTGACAATTGAGGCACTTCCAAAAAATGTTCCTCCTGTTGAGGGAACTCTACAACTTAAATCCCTAAACCTATACACCCGAAGAACATAAAAGAGCTAAAGCTGATCAAGTGAAAAATTACCTGATCCAAGCTATTCCAAATGAAATCTATATGCAAATAGATAGCTTGGTAACTGCAAATGAAATGTGGGACGAATTATAGAAGTGATGCAAAGAACTGAAGTTGGTATAAAAGCAAACAAAGCAAACATCCGCACCACTTATGAAGGTTTTAAAGCCAAAGAAGGTGAAGACCTACATGACACATACCAACGCTTCTCACTCTTTTAAATGAGATGCGAAAAATCAAAGTCTTTTGCTCCAATATGGAAATCAATCTTCGTTTCTTGGCATCACTTTCTCCGAAATGGAAAAGAGTTGCAACTCAATTACGTCAAACCAAAGACATAGATGAAAGGATGTTCACACCGTATTCGACAATCTTGCACAACACTCCGAAGATGTGTGGGAAACTCAGTTTGAAAACAAAGGGAAGAATACGGACCCACTTGCTCTTGTCTCCGAGACTCGACCAATAAAATCATCCAAAAAAGTAGTTATTGACTCTAGCTCGTTAGAGGAAGAAAACACCGACTCCAATTCCGATGCGGATATGAAAGATTTCCGTAAACAAATGGCCTTAATAACCAAGGCCATGGACAAAAGTTTTTTCAAAAAGAAATCTTCCTGTTCTAACAAACTACGAACCTCTAGTTCAAGATCGAGAGACAAAGTCCCCGAAACTTCCGAGCCTAAAATGGACCAACAATGCTACAATTGTGGTAAAATTGTGCATTGGGCTAAATATTACTATGGTAAAAAGATGCAACTTCTCAGATTAAAACAAAAAGGCGTCGCTCTTATGGTCGAACAAGACCATTGGCTTAAAGACTCTACGGAGAGTGAGCCGGAGAATCTAGCTCCCATGGTCAAAATCAATGACGACTACGAGGACGACTCAAGTGCAACGGATGACGAACAAATGCACTCCGACAAAGAGGTACAAATTTCTCATCTACAAGACTTAATGCGTACTTTACAACTAAAATAATCAGAATGTTTTATTAGATCTACGTTAAAAATATGCTAATGAAAAAATGTACATACAAATGACACGAGAGACTATCACAACATTAGAAACAAAGGTTGAGGACGTAGAAACTAAAATAAACATTAACGACATGTCTAAAATTCATAGAAATAGAGAAAAATGAAGGCTTATGCCGTTATAATATTCTCGTCGAGGAACGCAAGAAGCTCTATTTAAAGATCAAAAGTCTTGAGGACATTCTTGCTAAACGGGGTCAAAACTGACCAAACAATTTTTGTTAATCAACCTAAGGACGTCAAATTCTATAATCCTAAAGAAGGTTTAGGCTTTGAAAACCCACGTCATTTAAGTACAGTGACGTCCATTCAAATGTATGATATTCGATATATGGGACTCGGGTTAACCCAACTCATGTCTTTCAGTGGAGCATCGGAAATCAATGCTCTTGAGGAAGAAAAACAAGCAAGCAAAGCTAACGCCGAGATTCCATTCGATTATAAGAAATTGAACGAAAGTTATAAAAACAAGGATAAGACACTTATCCTCATCGGTGATCTTTCAAGTGGAGTACGCACTAGGACGTCGACACAAAGCGGCTTATTCACATGCTTCTTAAGCCAAAACGAACCAATTAAGGTAGCCGAAGCTCTTAAAGACTCGGATCGGGTAATCGCAATGCAAGATGAACTCAACCAATTCGAGCGTCTACAAGTTTGGACATTAGTTCCTCGACCGCAAGGCAAAACAATAATTGGAACTAAATTGGTTTTCAAGAATAGGAAGAACGAAAACAGTGAAGTTATCAGGAATAAAGCACGACTCGTAGCCAAGGGATACAATCAACAAGAAGGAATTGACTACGACGAGACATATGCTCCGGTGACACGTATCCATGTAATTCGACTATTTCTAACATACGCGGCTCATAAAGACTTCAAAGTCTAACAAATGGATGTTAAAACTGCCTTTCTTAATGGTGTGTCAAAGAAGAAGTCTACGTCGCTCAACCTGACGGGTTTGTGCACGAAAATCATCCCGATTATGTCTATCGATTGGACAAAGCTCTTTATGGACTAAAATAAGCCCATCGTGCTTGGTATGATGTCCTAAGCGAATTTTTAGTCAAGTCCAACTTCATAAGAGGCACCATCGATACGACACTTCATGAAAAGGCAAGAGAAAGACCTGATGATCGTTCAAGTTTACGTTCATGATATCATCTTCGGCTCGACAAATGAACGTCTCTGTCAGAAATTTGGTGAACTCATGAACATAAAATTCGAGATTAGCTTAATGGCAGAACTCCAATTCTTTCTTGGACTACAAGTAAAGCAACTCGAAGATGGAATCTTCATCAGTCAAACCAAATATATCCGAGATATTCTGAAGAGATTTAATCAAAAAAGCCCACCTTAGGGCTATGGTATTCTAAAAATACTGATTTTAGATTAATTGGCTATACTGACGCTGATTATGTAGGTTGTCGAATGGACAGAAAAAGCACGTCTGGCGGAGCACAATTTTTAGGCGAAAAGTTGGTCTGCTGGTCCTCAAAGAAACAAAATTGCGTGTCAACATCGATGGTCCAGGCGGAGTACGTCGTGGCTGCCAGTTGTTGCTCGGAAGTTCTATGGATGCGGACACAACTACGCGATTACGGGTTTGAATTTAATAACATTCACATTTACAGTGATTCTCAAAGTGCTATTGCCATTACTTGCAATCCTGTTCATCATTCACGCACGAAACATATAGACATTCGCTATCATTTCATAAAAGATCATGTAGAAAAAGGCACTATAGATATGTATTTTGTCAAAATGGAGCTTCAACCTCGCCGACTTATTCACTAAGGCATTGGATGAAAAACGATTCCAATTCTTTATTGCTAAATTAGGCATGTTAAATCTCAATCTTACTTGACATATGCTTTACATGCTCTACGTGCTTCTCGATATTCCTTGACTATCTTGCGTGACACTATTTTTCAAATTATATACATATATATATATTAGTATATAAAGTAATAATAAAAATGGGGGATGACGATAATTTTGCCTATTTTGAATTACTCACAAAAATATTTCTTCGATATATATGCTTAGTTCTTTGCTCAAATATTCACGTTACATTCTTTTATTCAAAGAGCTTCGTTTGTTTCACTAGACACAAAGCCACATCATATATCTAAGAATTTAAACCTCAATAATTTTTTCTTGAGTGTGTCACACTTCAATGACTATTCTTTGCTTTGTACTTCGTAGCTTCATTCTTACTTTTGTGATTATTTCGTCATGAAATGATAAGGGCATATTAGGAAATTCCTCACTTGGCCCAAATTATAAATCCTTTAATTTTCCCCTAGAAATCCCCTTTTGGGCCTTTTCCGACATTCTTTTTCTTTATCAAACCCAATTAAGCCTTCAACCTTATTGACAAGATTTGGGGTTACTCAATCAAGAAAAAGAGGGGGAAGCAAAAAAGATGCACATGATAAATTTCTCAGTCATTATAGAAGAGAAACACGGATCTCACTGTGAACTTCTCCTAGATAATCTCGTATACTCCTAGAAGAGAAGCACCTTGAGGTGAACTTCTCCTAGATAATCTCGTATACTCCTAGAAGAGAAGCACTTTGAAGTGAACTTCTCCAATGATAATCTAGATCTTATGTAGAGAAAACAAGAAGGGAAGCACAGTCTTGGGTTCGAACTCCATAACTGTGAAACTTTCACAAGGAACACAGTCTCGACCCAAACACAAAGAAGATCTCGTCTCTCAAAGCCTTGAAAAGAAGACGAAAATCATCTTGAGCAAGTAATAATCCCTTAGTCAGAGCGGAATTTCACAAAAGGCCCCCTGGAATAATCTCGACTGATCGTTATTATCGGATCTCTTCTCTACTTAACGTCAAGCCGACCCGACATCATGTTCGCCACTTGCCTCTGTGCTCGTTTTCAAGCTGACCCAAAGGAGTCTCACATGCACGCGGTCAAGTGAATTCTACGTTGTCTCAAAGGAACTCCCAACTTAGGGCTACGATATCCTAAAGATACTGATTTTAGATTAATTGGCTATACTGACGCAGATTATGCAGGTTGTCGAATGGACAGAAAAAGCACGTCTGGCGGAGCACAATTTTTAGGCGATAACTTGGTCTGCTGGTCCTCAAAGAAGCATAATTTCATATCAACTTCGACGGTCGAGGCGGAGTACGTCGCGGCTTCCAGTTGCTGCTCATAAGTAAATTTAATAACATTCTCATTTATAGTGATTCTCAAAGTGTTATTGCCATTACTTGCAATCTTGTCCATCACTCACGCACGAAACACATAGATATTCACTATCTTTTATAAAAGATCATGTAGAAAAACGTACCGAAGAAGATTTAGAAATTGTGCTTCGTTTATTAGTTATCCTTGTAATTAGAGTCGTAGCTTATATTTTTTATAGTGTATGACTAACTAGTAAATATACCATGTATGTAGCTTATATTTTTTATAGTGTATGACTAACTAGTAAATATACCATGTATATAGGTATAAATACATTGTATACTATTAAAATCAATACACAAGAATTCAGAAATTCACAAGGCTACAAATTCACATTATAGAAAGAGAAACACAAACGGAAACTTTCTCACTCTAAGCTTTTCTCTTCGTGATCCTCAATGGAGATATTCGACCGAAGGTAACAAATAGATAATCTATATCTAGAATTTGTGCTTAGATCTCTCCTTAGTTGATGAATTAGGACCTAACAATCGGTATCAGAGCAGATCGTGATTGTTTTGGATTGATTCCGCTATTTTTAGATCAAATTTATTTTCCAGATATTTCAATCGAAAACGCGCGCGAAATGCAAATTTGATCTACGGGCTGAATTTGCAAATTTTGATGATGATTCTGATGAAAAAAGTGATAGATTATATGTTAGGAATGAATTGTGTACTTATTTCAATCGCTTAGACCATTGGATTTTTTCTGATTTCGATATCGATCGATTTTACTGTTTGCGATTGAGTTTTGAATACGATTTGATTTTCGTCATAATTGATATATTTTATATTAAAACGTGGTTAATCTTGTGTTTGTTCATATTCAGTACTCATATTCAAGTGATGACTCAGAATCTCAGCGTCTAATTTGAGTTTTTCAGTTGAATCTGAGATTTACTGTTCCATTGAACTCGTGTTGTGCTCTTCGATCGTTTTTCGATCGAAAAACTTGGCTCGAAAATCTTTTTCGAATAGTTCACTGGCGCAAAAGTTTTTTGATATTTACGTTGTTTTTGCGAGTTTCACTCACATATAGACTCGAAAAAACTTTATTTTCATCAAATAGTTTTTCGATTCCCACATAAAAATCTTTTTCGAGCGTAACTAAGCGTAAAAAATTTTGACGAATATTGTTTTCGCTATATACATATTTACTTTTGACATGAAAAACTTATTTTATGATTACAAGTTCTTCGATGTCAAGTTTTTCGATGTCAAGTTTTTCGATCATCTAAATTTTCGAATCAAAACTCAGCGAACACATATTTCAATCGAAAATTTCACACTCGAATAAGTTTAGTCAACAAATTGAGTCAAAATTTCGAAATTTGTTTAAAGACGAAGATTTTCGATCATTTTAATTTTTCGATAACAAATATTTCGATAAAAGTTTTTATGATTGACAAATTTTTTCGATAAACTATTTTTTGATAGGATACTTTTGCAAAACTTTTTATCACTCGAAAAATAATTTTCGATAAACATACTTCGAAAAACTTATACTCCCTAAAATCATTTTCGATTAAATGGATCGAAATTTTTCAAATCGAAAATTTTACTACTCGAAAACCTTTTACAAATACTGAACTTTGAAACGCACACACTTTCAGTGATCTGAAATTTTCTTTAAAAAAAATCGAAATCAAAATTTTCAAAACATACGAAAAATATTTCACATTGCATAAGCAATATTAAATTTGTGTGCTAAATATTTTTCGTACTCACAAACAATTTTCTTTAACCTAAAAATAGGTTCGAAAAGGAAATTGCTTAAAGTACGAACCAATTACTAACACATTTGTCACTTGCGAAGCACTTTTACCATCTCAACTCCAAACTTCCACGAGATCCTACCAATCAACTACGACAATGGATGCTTACTCACTTGGAAACGATGTTCGTCCTCCAATTCTAAGAAGAGGCGAATATACCGTATGGAGAAGCCGATTTATGAATTTCTTGGAGACGAAAGATCAAGCTGCGAATTTGATAGCTTCTCTCCAAGAAGGCTCAATTCTGGCTTATCCAAGAAGGCGATGCCATAATAATCCCCTCACTCCTGCCACTAGAAGACTGAAAACTCCTAGTGAATACTCTGAGGGGGAGAGATTAAGAGCCAAAGCTGATCTCGAAGCTAAAACTTTCCCGATGCGAGGCATCCCAAATGACATCTATATGCAAATAGATAGTCTATCAAGTGCTAAGGCTATGTGGGACGAGCTCCACAAAATGATGCAAATGACCGAAGTCGGAGTCAAGGCTAAGAAAGTGAACATACTCACAGCTTGGACGGAGGAAAATCTCTACGAACTCTATCAACACTATTTGACTCTTCCAAATGAGATGAGGATAATAGAAATATTCAAGACAAATATGGAGATAAACATCCGATTTCTTTCATCTCTTTATCCGGAGTGGAAGAAAATATCCACGCAAATTCGTCAGAATAAGGACTTGGACGAAATGGATATCCATGCCATTTTCGACAATCTCGCTCAACACGAAGAAGATATCAGCGAGATACAAAAAGAACAAAAGGGCAAACAGATCGAAGACTCAATAGCTCTAGTTTCGGAAAGAAAAACTAGTCGAACTCGTAAAGATAAAAGTATCAAATTGCCGAGTTTTTCAGAAATAGAAGACAAGTCAAAATCGGATTCCGAGCCGACATGAAAGAGTTCAAGAAGCAATTGGCGCTTATTACAAAAAATATGGGCAAAAAGTTCTACAAAATAAGTCATCCTCCTCAGCTAATCGACTTCGAACCTCACGCTCTAAGCACAAGGAAAGACTAGCCGAGTCGTCATAATCCAAAAATGCAAAAGAGCCACAAAAATGCTAAAATTGTGGTAAAGCAGGGCACTTCGCCAGGATTGCAATATTTCAAAGAAGAAAGACGCCAACTACTACTCCAAGAAATTTCAATTAACTAAACAAAAAGAATCTTGAGTAGCTCTAATGGCTGAACAAGAGCACTGGCTAGAAGACACAACGGATTCTGAAAAAGATAATTTAGATCTCATGGCATTTATTGACGATGGCTCAGATGCAAGCTCAACGAGGAGGTCCGACGACGACAACCTCATCTCAAGAGGTAGCTACACATGTATCTACATTATTAATCATGTTAGAATCTTTACAAATTAAATATGCTAACATGAAAAATGAGCGGAAAAGTACAAAAGAGTTAGAGAGACACTAACTCTTAGTGAAAATAATTTACAAAAGCAATTAGATAAGAAAGTTCACTTAGAAGTTCTGTTATCTAATGCTAAGGAAACCATAACTTGTCTTGAATCTAGGGTAGCTATTTCTGAGACTAAGATTAACGACCTTAGTAAAATTCTTAGGGATTATCAAAGAGAGCTAGAAATTTCTAAAAATAATTATAAGGAAATCTCTGATGAACGTAAGAAACTATACTCAAAGATGAAGACTTTAGACGATCTTCTAACAAAAATGGGACAAACTAATCAGACTATTTTTCTAAATCAACCTTATGATATAGAATTTTATAATCCTGTTGAAGTCTTAGGTTTTAACGATCCTAGTAACTTGAAAAAGGTAAATGTAAAGCAATTATATGATATCAAGTACATGAGTTAACGATTAACTTCTTTTATGGTATTTACTAACGCTTCAGAAATAAATGCCTTAGAAGAATCCAAAAGAAAAGCCAAAACTAGGACTGACATCTCCTTTGATTACACTGATTTGAATAATAGTTACAAGACACGGGAAATAAACCTGTCTAGTTTACTATAACTCATTACATCCTATAGAAAATATTTCTAAAGTCGAGGAAGAAAATAATGATCATTCTAAAAATTATATTTTCTGTTATATTCCAGTTATTATCAAGAAAGAAAGAATTTTGAAGCAGAAAAGAATGCGCTTTTATTGGAGATTTCAAATCTAAAAAATTCCTCAGTCGACCAACGTTTTAAAATCTTGTCCTGGTTTAATTTCGAAAGAAATATCATTAATCGAGGACAATACCAAATTTAAGAAAACTTCTCCCGGTATTTTACAAAATATTGGAGAGCATTACGAGAAAAAGAGAGAAAAACTTTCTTTAAAAAACGTAAAGAGAGAAAAATAGTCTTTAAATGCTTCGAAAGAGAAGATATTATTAATTCTTTATCTACTCCATCCACATGTAGAGTAGTTAAAGAGACGATGTATGCTAAGGAGAGAGTGTAAAGTATAGAAATTAAGATGATAGAAATGACTCATTTTCTAAATTCTCTTCTCTATAAAAAACAAAGGACACTCGTAAAAAGAGAGCCGTTTCTAATTTTCATGTTGTTGCTTCAACTTGTGCTTTAAAGTCTATTAATTTTGAAAGCACAAATTTTGAAATCGGCTCTACTTCTAAAAACATAAACCATCATTCTAAGACAAATGCGAGTCTTAAGTGTCGTAGGAGACAAGATCCTTCTATTAAGGAAGCTTATAGCTCGATCTTTCTTGCCCTCACCTAAGGTACCAGTCCAAGTACACTCGGCTAAACACCATAGGAGACTAGCTAGAGAAAAGAGTTTCAAATCAACTAAGACGATTAGACATTTGTCCGCGCTGATATTAATCTTCCATGTAAGGTTCAACCTCAATGGGTTCCCAAGACACCATCTAGGCCAACGCAAGCCCACAAGGCCAAGTTTCCTAACGAGGTACCACTTAAACCAACTACTTCTAAGTTGGTTTGGTACCTAAGAAAACCAATGGTTTAGTAATAAAAAATGAACAAACTTCTACTAAATCTGCTAATCCGAGACGACTCATTCATATGTGGGTACCTAAGTCTCTCTAGAACATTTTGATGCAGATTCATCATGTGTGGTATCTAGATTCAGGTTGCTCCACACACATGACGGGATATCAAGAACTATTGAGCAACTATCAAAACCGTTACAACGGAAAAGTCAAATTCGACAACAATGATTCAGCTCCAATACTAGGCTTTGGAGATATCCTTCTGAAGAATCTGACAATAAAAGATGTGTCTTACGTCCAAGGTCTCAAACACAACATGTTCAGCATAGGACAATTCTGCGATAAAGGCTTTCAAGTGGTATTTGTAGCTGATCAGTGCAGATTAAATAGTAAGAATCAAGAACTTCTTACAGGATCTCGAAAATATAATCTCTACACCATAAATTTGAGAATAGTACGACCTTCGACGGCTGTTTGCCTCATCTCACAGACAACAATTAAGAGGAACAGCTTATGACATCAATGAATGTCTCATCTAAATCTCAAAGCTCTTCACAAGCTTTCTACTAAAAAGTTGGTCAATGGTCTGCCAACTATTTCACTTAACCAAGAGCATCAATGTTCGGCTTGTCAAATGGGAAAAATGAAGCGAGCGTCACACAAACTCAAGCAAGTAGCTTCCACATCTCGACTTTTGAAATTACTACACATGGATCTTTGTGGACCAATGCGAACACAAAGTATCACCGGTCGTAAGTATGTGCTAGTAATTGTCGACGACTATTCTCGCTACAGTTGGAAAAAATTTCTACGAACTAAAGATGAGACTGGAGACTTGATAATAAATTTTGTGAATGAAGAAACATAGAAGTTGCGCTTTGTTAATTAGTTATCCTTTTAATTAGGGTCCTAGCTCGTATTTTTTTTAATGTAGAACTAGCATGTAAATATACCATGTATATAGGTATATACACCATGTACACAACAAACATCAATAGACAAGTCATTTTCAGAAAAAATTACAAAATATTGAATTCACATTCTAGAGAGCGAACGGCAATCGAAAACTTCCACTCTGTAATCGTTTCTCTCTTCCGATCTTCAAACTTGATATTCGACCAAAAGTAATTCTCGAGATTTCTCATTCGAATATCTAGAATTCATGCTTAGATTGATTGTTAGTTGATAAAAAGGACCTAACAATTGGTATCAGAGCAGATCGTGATCGCTTTTGGATTGAATTCGCTATTCTAAGATCAAAATAAATTTCGAGATTTTTCGATAAAAAAACTTACGTGAAATGTATTTTGATCAATGTGCTTAATTTTGTGAATTTTGTTGATGATCTTGTAGTTAAAGTGATAGATTATATGTTAGGAATGAATTACGTATTGATTTCAATCGCTTAGAACATCAGATTATTTCAGATTTTCGATTTCGATTGATATTTGTGTTTGCGATTAAGTTTAGAATACTATTTGATTTTCTTCATAATCGATATATTTTGCTGTAAAACGTGGTTAATCTTGTGTTTGTTCATATTCACAACTTAGATTCAAGTGATTATCTAGAATCTCAGCAACTAACTTGAACTTTTCGGTTGAATCTTGATTTTCACTGTTCCATTGAACTTGAAGGTTGTTCTTCGATCGTTTTTCGATCGAAAAACTTGGCTCGAAAAATATTTTTCGAATAAGTTTACAGCCGAAAAGTTTCTCGATAACTCACACTGTTTTCGTGAGTTTCACTCAAATTTCAGACTCGAAAACAGTGAAAATTGGAGGGCGGACGTTCATGAATCGGCTTCTCCATACGGTGTATTCGCCTCTTCGTAGAATTGGAGGGCGGACGTCGTTTCCGAGCGAGTAAGCATCCATTTGTAGTTGATTGGTTGGATCTTCGTGAAAGTTTGGAATTGTAATGAAAAGTGCTTCACAAGTGACAAACTTCGTTAGTAATGTTTGATTCATACTTTAAACAATTTCCCTTTCATACCTATTTTTTGGTTGTTAAAGAGAAATTATTTTGATTTCGAAAAATATTTGATATGAGAATTGTTACTACAAAAATTTGCTAAAGAATTTTGATTTTAAGATAGAAATTTAAAGTATCGTAGAAGATAATTTGGAGACAAATATTTTTCGTAAGTTTTGAAAATTACGAAATTTGATTTCTTTCAAATTAGTGTAAAATGTGTGTGTGTTTGAGCAGTGACCGAAAAGTTTTTCGAACAATAAAGTTTCCGATTAAAAAAAATTCGAACCTTTGATCGAAAAAGATTTTCGATTGTATAGGTTTTTCGTTGTATTTATCGAAAATTATTTTTCAAACGTAAGAGTTTTGCAGAGTAGATATCCTGTCAAAAAATAGTTAGTCGAATCATTCGTTGATCTCAAAAACTTTTATCGAAAAATTTGTAATCGAAAAATTAATAGTGATCGAAAAATTTTGTTAAGTTTGACTCAAAGTTTTTTTTCGAGTGTGAGTTATTCGATCGAAATATGTTTTCGCTAAATTTTTACTCGAAAATTTAGATGATCGAAAATCTTGAGATCGAAAACTTGTTTTACTATTACAAGTTTTTCGAGTCAAAATTAGATATTTATTTAGCGAAAACAGTATCCGTCGAAAAAAAATACGCTTTATTACGCTCGAAAAAGATATTTATATATGAATGAAAAACTAATTATCGAAATAATGTTTTTCGAGTCTTATATTTGAGTAAAACACACGAGAACAGTTTTTGTTATCGAAAATTTCTTGGCTGCAAACTTATTCGAAATATAATTTTCGAGCCAAGTTTTCCGATCGAAAATCCGATCGAAGAACAGCAAAGTTCAATGTAACAATGAAATTTCCAGATTCAACCGAGATGTTCAAGTTAGGTGATGAAATTCTGGATAATCACTCGTTTCATCGTTCTTAATATGAGCAAACACAAGATTAACCACGTTTTACAGCAAAATATATCAAATATTACGAAAATCAAATCGAAATCAAACTTAATCGCAAACGCAACTATCGATCTAAATCGAAAATCTGAATTAATATGACGTTCTAAGCGAATCAGTACGTAAATCATTCCTAACATAATATCTATCACTTAATCAGCAAGATCATCAACAAAATTCGCACACTTTGAGCATATTGATCAAAATACAAGTACGCAAGTTTTTCGATCGAAAAATCTGGAAAATTATTTTGATCTTAAAATTGCGAATTCAATCCAAAATCAATCACGATCTGCTCTGATACCAATTGTTAGGTCCTAATTCATCAATCAACAAGCAATATAAGCATGAATTCTAGGTATTCGAGTAAGAAATCTTACGAATTACGTTCGGTCGAATATATGCGTTGAAGATCTTGAGAGAGGTTGTTAAATTTCCGAGATTCTCGATCGTATTCTCTCTCGTTTAAAATGTGAATTCAATGCTCGTGTTTTTCCGAAAATAAACTTGTGTATTGATTTTGATAGTATACATTGTATTTATACCTATTTACATGGTATATTTACTACTTGGTCCGACACTAACAGAATTACTAATTACGCCCCTAATTACAAGGATAATACAATAACAAAGCACATTAATATATTCTCTTCAGAATAGCAAAAAGTTTTCTGCTAAGAACTTATATCGAAAAAGTTTTTAATATGGTATGCGATACGGTTTTTGATATAGTTTTCGATATTTCTACCGGAAACGTCTCGAAAACTATGAAACGCAGTTTTAAAACACAAACAACTCATAAATCACTCACACTTGATGAGATATTCTGGGTAATTGCACATAAGTTAACGAAAATGAGTTCTAACACCTAAAGAGTTGAAAAATAAGCAAAATAAGGTCAAAAACTCAAAATATGAATAACACTCTGTCGACGTGAGTAAAAAGCAAGAAAATACCCAAAAACATTTGTAAATCCAACGAAACTATGCTCTATCGATCACGCTAGGCTCGGATACCAATTGTAGGTTTCAAAACACCTAACGATCAATGATTTTAGTGGTTGAACGCTTGATATTTCGTTAATACAAGACTGTGCTTGGTTGTGGCTATTAGGAGAGATTAGGGGGGTTCGGATTGATTATAATTGTGTTTGGTTGAGGGTTTATTTAAAGTAGTGCTTTAGCTAATATCCCCTTAATACCCTATAAGGTGTTATCTACCCTCCCACCTACCTTTATTTAATACTTTGTTCCCTTGACCAATTTATCCTCTATTTTACTCTCATCTCGGTTCGGGTCGGCTCACTCGAGACTGGACGGAGACCTATGCGTCTGCGCAGGTGGACATCGATAGGGACACTTGGGCCCTGGGGAGATAGGGTTTTGGGGTTGCCTCTGACTGGGGAGGAAGTTGCCGATTGGTGGAGAGGTATCAGCACAAAGATTGCTTGCGACAATTAATTTGGGTTGGGATATGCTGTTATTATTATTTCATTTTGCTTGCTTTTCAGAATTGAATATTTATCACCGTGAATCGTTTGCCTTCTTTGAAATTGGTGCCAACTCGATGTTAAAATTTGTGGTCTAAGTTTTGTGGTTTGTGTTTGATGAGAATTTGATCTCTGGTTTTGCTGGGCAAAGGAGGCATTACGAGGATGATGAAGAGGAACCCATGATTTATCAAAATTAAATTAATCACAAATAAGGGTAAAATCGTAATTGTGTTTATTTAAAGTTAATATCATCTAAACGCATCTACCAAACATGTACGATATCATTATTTAATGGCAAAATTATAAAATTAGGTCACTAGGTGTCTAAGTTTTCGTTTTTGGGTCACGATGTTTGATAATTGCAAAAGTAGGTCACTAACTTTGTATGTCAAAACAGTTTTGGTCATGTTTTCAATTTTAGGTCACTAGGTATATATTTTTTTGATTTTGGGTCACTAAGTATACATGTTTCATTTTTTAGTCACTATGTTTACAAAGTTAGTTACCAAATGAGTGACCCGAAATTGAAAAATATATATACTTAGTGACCCAAAATCGAAAAATATAAACTTAGTGACCTAAAATTGAAAAAATGACCCAAAATTATTTTGACATACAAAGTTAGTGACCTACTTTTGCAATTATCAAACATAGTGACCCAAAAACGAAAACTTAGATACTTAGTGACCTAATTTTATAATTTCCCCTTATTTAATCCAGTCAACCAAACACTTCAAAAACTCATATCCTCAATTATATAAACCCGACTAAAACTAATATCATCTAAACTCATCCTTCCAACTAAACATGCTCTAAGTGTGTATGTTAGTGTATGTTATCGCTTAAGGGTTTAAGAAAATTCGGCAGAAATCTCTAAAATGATCCACATAGAAAAAGTGTTAGTGTTTAGTATATACCACATACTTTGGTATATTATACGAAAGCCCCAATTCGCTATTAAATACATTTATACTCTATAACATAGAATCTAATCTATTAAGTACAAGACAAAGACAAACTTAACTATTGGACACAATATAGATCTAACAGTATATATGGACAGGAAAAATACATCCGGTGGCGCACAATTCCTAGGTAACAAACTAGTATTTGGTCATCTAAGAAGCAAAATTGTGGGTCAACCTCCATTGTCGAGGCAAAGTACGTCGCTGCTGCCAGTTGTTGCTCTCAAATCATATGGATGCGAATCCAGCTGCAGGATCATAGGTTTACTTTAAATAACGTACTCATATATAGTGACTCTAACAGTGTCATAGCTATAACGTGTAATCATGTTCACCATTCGCACGAAGCACGTAAATCTAAGGTATCACTTTATAAAAGATCACGTGGAAAAAGGCACAATTGAGATGTACTTCATATGCACTGAGTTACAGTTTACCGCCTTATTTACCAAGGCTTTGGATGAAAAATGCTTGGAGTTTCTTGTTTCTCGATTCCTAATCGATTGTGCCTCACGAATCCTTCATATTATGATTTTTAATTTTACATGTGCATAAATTGAGGGGAGTAACTTTTTATATGCTTGAGGGGGAGCACTTATCAAATATTTGAGGCGGAGTTAAAATTTTATATGCACAGTTTAAGGGGACTAGAGATTTATATATTTATATATACACATATATTTCTTAATTTAGATGTTTAATATTAGTTTCAAATTTACTACTATTTTTATGTATTATGAGATTAAAGAAAATTTCTCAATTTTTTATGTACATTAAAATTAGTTAATCAATTAATACTTTGCATTTTTTTTCGGTTAGTGTACTTTATTTTACTATATTTTATTCTCTACCCTTTACTCACTTAATACCCGAAAGTGTTCGAAAACTACCAACTTTTCGCTTAAACACACTCTCTCTCTCTCTCTCTCTCTCTCTCCCTCCCTCTCTCTCTCCGCGAATGAAAAATGCCGAACCAGTTTTCGAAAAACCTTCGACAAATCCTCCTCAACTCATCAAATCAAAGGTAGTTATGGTTAATTTTAACCCTACTTCATCCAACAATAAGTGCAAGCCACACTTCGATTACCTACCCCGATGTCGTAATTTTATTTTAAGTTAGTTAGATTTATTTTGTAGTTTAATGTTATGTTAGCTTAATGGGCTTATTAGGGGCCCATGTATTATATACCTAATAATGTAGTATAAATACTAAAACCCTAAGCATTAATGATGTGAACCATCTTTGGAAATTAAGTATCCAACGCTAAAAGCTCTCAAGCTAAAGAACACGCATTAAACACACACTTAAAGGTCTTTCCATATTTCTAATTGATCTCACCTCGTTTATCGTTAGGTATTCAGAACCTACAAGATATTCCTTTTTCCTTTCTAGTTTTCTTTTGTTCCTCAGCAATTTGAAGTGCTTTGCTTTTACTTCGAATTTCAGCTTCAGTCAAAATCCCTCCGCTGCACCATCAACGACAACAGCGGCAACATGCCATCCCCTCGAGCCAATCTCAACTGTGATGTCAACGGTAAGCCTAAGTGGCTCCGGATCGGTGATCACCTCAGCAGGTCTTAGTGCACCTAGAACAACGATCGCAGTGACACTTTCCACAACGGTGTCATAAGGACCTATTGGAAGTCCTGCGCGAGTAAGTGCACGCCACACATCGAAAATATACTCTGATGGTGTGACAACGGACGCCTTCGTGGCTCCGGTAGGTTCTCACCCCCGTTCGTCACGAAAGACGACCTTTCCCGGAGCATCAAGGCTGCAATCGATGCATTTTCCCCAACCTTCGAAGACAACCTACTTGGGTAAGTGCGTAAGTTGATTGACAACGCCGTCCGGGACAAGAGCAAAGCTCTCGTGACGGACGAACCACCACCAGCACCATCACCTTCCCCACCTCGACCACCTCACCCCGACCCATACACAATGCCCCTCACCCAACTCCACGACATCCTAATCACCCGCATACTATTCATAGAAAACAGCACTGCAACCGAACAAGCGCTACAAAATCGCCTTGTTGGCCGCCCCCAATCGCCACCACAACATGTCGTGACGCCTCTACAAGCCTCAAATGCTGACAGACAATCATGACCGCCCTCAGTGGGAAAAGAGACAACAAACCACGAAAGGCTGACCGGGACACGGAGCTTGAGAAAGAGGCTGTGGTACATCATCATCTTCAACACCTCAACCATCATCATCCAAACAACCACCACCAACACAAGTCGCAACCACCACAACCTACAACTTCGTCCCAAACACAGACCATTGCTCAAACCAAAACTCCACCAGAAACCGCTACCCAATCTGACTCGCAAACCAACCAAGTCCAACAACTTAAGGACAGTCAAACTCCTGGGAATTCAACCCCATACCTACATAGAAGGCTACATACTGAAGGAGGAATAACTGGAAAAACCGAAGACAGAGGAAGCCATTAGCAACCGCCTACATACAGACAAGGGTTCGAGCATCTCTACATGCTCTCTCAGGTACAAGAGGGATAACTATGGAGCACCTAAAAAGGATAAACAAGGAGATAGACCCCATCTTTACTATCTTAAAAGTGGAACACCCGATTGGAAAATTCTCAAGTACAATCTACTATATCGACAGAGTAGACGGATCTTAAGAACAGCTAACTGAAGCTGAACTCCCCTCCTTACCTCAAGACGACGTCCTCCAGCTGTTCGGGCTATACATAAACTTCATCTTGAGGAGCTTTAAATATCAAGCAGGGTTCGAGGCGCTGAAAAGATACATGCTGAGGCAAATAACATAACACATTGCTGAAGACCTTCAGATCGCATTGGAGAACAATATAAAGAAGGTCAACATGTCACACCCACTCAACAATGCCGAAGAGATAGACCATCATCGAGAGAACAACATCTTCACAAGGCCGGAATTAGCGGTCACTTACTTCCAGCAAGGGAGAAGAAGACGCATGTGCTCGTCCTTTCGGAGATCTCGAAGATCTGTGACGGAACTTTCAAAATAATCGCCCAGAAACTAAAAACACCGCCTCGCCTCCCAGGGCCCCGATAACTATTGCAAAGACCTCGGAGTAGAAGAGAGCCCTCTGATCGGAAAGATCTAGACAAAATCAAAGACCGATTGTCCCTAAGGAACAGCATAAGGGAATCTGAGGTGCTCTAGGACTTCGACGATCCTTTTACGCCCGCCCAAAACAAAGACGACGACGAAGATGCCGAATCGAGAATTGGACACAAAGGGGAGATTGTTAGATATATATTGTGTTCGTATTAGTTTGTCTTTGGTTTGTACTTAATAGATTAGATTCTATTTTATAGGGTCAAAATGTAATTTGGGCGAGTTGGGGCTTTAGTATAATATACCAATGTATGTGGTATATTTACTAGACCTAACGCTTACGCGAATTGTTATCCAGATTTGCGCCGCATTCGTTAAACCCTTAAGGCGATTTACACACACATACACACACTTAACGTATCTTCATGAACCCCGAGCGTTTCACCTCCAAAATCGTCGATCGTTAGGTAAAATGGAACCTATAGAGTTATTCCATAACTACGTTTTATATATAAAATTAAATTATTATTTACTTTTCTAATAAATAATAAAAACTCATTTAGGCTTAAGTTATATGATGTTTTTGTTTTTATAGAAAGATTACAATAACAATAAGTAGGAATATATATGGAATAGTATTTTTAGTGTAGAAAATATAGTTCGTGGATTTGAGTTAAAATTTGTGTAGAAAGTAGAATTAGTGGGTTGAAGTAAAAACACTTAACAACTGTCTTTTTGTGTTGTGGGTTGAATATTGCCGTATAGTGTTGATGGGAAGTGTTACTCTATCGTTAGCATAACACTATTTCTCAGCCCAAAAAAAATTATATATTTTTTTATTTTCTTTTTACTTATTAAATTTTTGTTTAAAATATTTTATATCATTTTAATAATAAAACTAAAATTATATAAACGTTATTTTCTTTTATTTATTTAATATTCATTTTTAATTTAAATAAATTAAAATTACTGTAAGTTTTTTTAAATATAAAGTTAAAGTAAGATGATAATTAATTTATCATTTAATATATATTTATTTTATTTTCACTGTGACACCAAGGACCGACGAAGGCGGGGAGTGATCGTCGGTGCCAGAGAGGTGCGGCTCCTAGCAGGCTTCTAGGCAAAGGCGTACATGAAGGAACTGATTCTATACCCGAATGAGAGGAATTTCGAGACTGCACAGTGTAAACTCAAGGAATCGTATAAGAGACTTGATTGTGCTACTCATATCACCTAGGTGCACCTTTCTTTTCGGGAGTCCATCTATAAGAATTTCAAAGTTAGCGTGGCTGATTTGAATTAGGAATATGGTGATCCTATGGGAAGTTTGCGCAGGGTGCGTGCAACTGAGGACAAAGCACGTTGAGAAGGCAGTAGTGGTACAATGTAGACAGACATCGGTTTGAGTGCGGTGGGCCCATTCCCACATGTTCTGGGATGGGGTGTTACATTGGCAATGATGCGAAATTTAAATTCTAAGTTATATTGTTTTTGTTTTTATAAGTAACTAAATAATAATTATGAATATTAATGAAATATTATTTTTAATTTAGAAAATAGAGTCAACCGCTTGAAGTAAAAAATTAGTGTTGAAAATAAAGTTTATGAATTAGAGTAAATGCATTGTAACAATAATATTTTTGTGTGAATTTAAGTTTATTTATGTGTTGTGAGTTGAAGATCGTAGAAATCTAGTAGTTACCTAATAGAAAATATCTTACTAAGAAAATATTTTACTTTTGGTGGGACATTGAAAAGTATGACACAATATTTCCTTACACCACGTTGTATATAAATTGAAACTAGGAAAATATTGTACTGCCTCTGGACATTGATCTATCTAATCTTTATTGGATATTCGCTATTCATCGACGGAAGGGCTATAATAAAGATTTATTCCCTTCCAAAACACACACAAATGCCCACCGCTTCATCGTCATTCTCAGTTCACCTCCTTAGATTCACATCTATTCATCCTATAAGCACTTTCATAGCTAACAGAGTATCAATGGTTAGTTGCGCGAAGGACACTGCCGCAGTTACCACGCTTAAAGAGAGGGTCACGTTCCAGAAAGAAATCAAGAAAAGTAAGTTCATCACTATTGCTGGCCCAATCTCTGATGAGGCATCGGCTTTCGTCTTCCTTAGCGAGGCGAGTAAATCGTATCAGAATAAAAACTCCCATCTTTCGATTTCGGGTGCGAATGATTATTTATTGGAGTTTTTTTAATTGTATTGTGGGTGCGTAGGTGCGTGATCCACGGGCCACTCATAATTGTTGGGCATACAAGGTATTTGGTTTTTTGCCAAACCGTAAAGAAAATTACCAGTGATGGTCGAGTTTTGTTTCAACTGTATTGATCTTGAATTAATGTTGTTGACTGTTTAATTAAAGGTCGGAGACCAGTTTCGGAGTAACGATGATGGAGAACCTTCTGGTACAGCTGGAAAACCAATACTGTCTGCCATTGAGTCATCTGGTATTGACAGAATCATGGTGGTCGTCATCAGGTTTGTTAAGTTGTGTTTGTTCTCTTATTTATGTTTGCCAAACTATGTTAAATTTCATACTTTTTCTGAGTTGTCTTGAAATTGCACATTAATGAACGTTAATAGTCTTGCTTATTACAGCTTAATAGCCTTTGCCTTATTATCTTAGGTTTTTCGGAGGGATAAAGCTTGGATCTGGAGGACTAGTTAGAGCTTATGGTGGGGTTGCATCAGAATGTTTAAGGACTGCACCAACTTGTGTTGTAAAATCTAAAGTAAATATTTTACTAAAATCATTGGAAGGCCCATTATTCTCCTTATGAATGCTTTCAGTATGTACATATGAAAAACTCCTTTGGTGCAGGTTCCAATGGGAATTGAAGTCCCATTTGATCTTTTGGGAGTTACTTACCATCAAGTTGAGTATCTGGTTGTCGTCATACATTTGTTTATGTTACTTGTGATGGCAAGTGAATGAGCATGAAGTAGTGTGATGGTTAAGCACCTTATCACACACAAAATGTATACTTATATGCGTGTCCTTGTAGTAATTCATGTTTTTTGTTGACATGCAGCTTCAGTCCTTTCAAGCCGAGGATATCAAGCAGGACTACGAGACTGGTAAAGAAAACATTGTAATGGTCACATTCAAAGTTGACGTTGATTTTGCAGAAAGCTTAGAAGATGAGCTCAAAGCCAATTGCAGTCGTGATATTTTAATTTACAAGAAATGAAGCCTGATTTCTAATTTTATTTTCCCTTTATTTTTTGTTCTCTCTCTAATATCTACCCTCCTACATTATTCGAGAACCGATGCCCGTAACGTTAGACGAATCGACCATTCAGGAAATCGTTTGAGGTTTATCTGAATGGCCCCACACCTCAAGGTTGGATAGTTTATGAAGCTGAAATTGATAGCGTTGTATCTCATGCTGTAATAATATTTTCTAATTAGCTGAGGGGCAAATTATGCTGTAATTTCTCAGCAATTTTGTTCTCAGGATATACTTCGTTATGTCATAATCAAAACGAATCCGGAGCATGTTTCCCTTGGTCTTCAGATGTTTCCTTTATTCTATTTTCATGATGGGATTGTTTATGAAACAATAGAAAATTTTGTTAACTTGCTGCAATATGGTACAATAAAAATCAATGACAACATCTGCCAATACAATAATATGTGCGTGTTTAGTTTGTAGGATATGTTAAGATGAGAATCTTTTTATCCAAGTGAACGAAATGAAGAAAATTATTGTCCATAGATAAAACTTGGAGACAATATATGATTCCTTATTTCTCTGTTGCTAGAATGGAAGAGAATTGTCACACTGATCCGGCAGAACAAAGATATCGACGTAATCGACATTCATAGTGTCTTCGAAAGTCTCTCAGAACACGCCGACGGCATTAGTGAGATAGAGAGCAACTTAAAAGAGAAAGAAGTCAATGACTCACTCGCCTTAGTAACCGACAACAGATCCAAGAGGAGCACGAAATCCTTCAAAGAAAAGTCGGTGAAACTCCCTAACTTCCCAGACAAAGACAGCTCCGAATCCGACTCCGATGCCGAGTTCGGAGACTTTGAGAAGAAGATGGCCCTTATGACGAAGCTAAGGAAAAAGAAATTCTTCCAAAAGAAGTCATCACCATTTGCCAACAAACAAAAGAAATCATTGAGCTCCCGCCAACCACCAATAGCTCCTCACTCGGCCGAACCGAAGAGTGCACCGAGCCCAAAAGTGCTACAACTGTTGCGACCTAGGGCATTGGGCAAAAGAGTGTTATCTCCCAAAGAAGAATGATGAGGATTACTACAACCGAAAGCTCCAAGTAATCAAGCAAAAGAAGTATGATGTGGCTCTAATGGCCGAACAAGAGCACTGGCTTGAAGACGCCTCAGATAGTGAGCCCGAGAACGTCGCACTAATGGCTTTCGTCGAGGGAGCGGAGTCAGAAGATGAGAGCAAAGAGCTCGAGGTCTCGAACAAGGAGGAGGAAGGATCGTCTGCTGGGAAGGAGGAAAAATCTATTGACCGTAACACCTTCTAGAACTCAGCGTTCCGTAAAGAACGAAAATGGGTTAAGTCACTAGAAAATAGGCTAGCTAATACTGAGATCAGTTTAGCTAATGCCCAAGAAAAGGTCACCGCCTTAGAAGCTAGTTTAGCTAAACCTCTGAAGTTGGTGCTTTGACTCTAGAAAGGACAAAAAGAAAGTACCTCCTCTTACAAACTCAAGTTCTAAACATGAAAAAAAGGAAAGAACGTACATCAAAAGAGTCAAAGCGTACTAAAACTAAAGCTAAAGTTAAAGTTTTAGAAACTAGACAAATATGGGTGACGAAACAAGAATTTGCATCAAACACTAAGTTATGCTATCCATTAAGAATTAAAATGATTTGGGTTCCTAAATCGGAAACAAAGTCAATAAATATATCGGAAACTGACTTAGAACCCAACTCACCAAATAGTGTGTGCAAGCACCTTCTGCAAACAAGGGAGGACTCGTCATTAACCGGGTACCTAAATCTCCTTAAAATGTTTTGTGGATCCGTCAAGTGTCGTATCTTGATTCTGGTTGCTCCAAACACATGACTGAAAGAAAAGATCTGCTGAGCAACTACACCGAAAGATTTGGTTGAACAGTGCATTTCGGGAACAATCACCCTGCCCCAATTCTAGGACATGGTGATCTCGTCCATGACAACCTCTCAATCAAAGATGTCTCGTTCGTCAACGGTCTCAGCCACAATCTCTTCAGCATTGGACAATTCTGTGATAGAAGACTTAAGGTCAACTTCCATGCTAAAGGATGTAGTGTGAATGACGAAAATGGAAAAGAGCTTCTCAGTGGATCAATGGAGTCCAATCTCTACACCATCAACCTGAAGATTGTTCGACCTTCCACAGAAATTTGCCTGATGTCAGAGACTCCTCTACAAAAGAGCAACCTCTGGCATAAACATTTGTACCACCTCAATTTCAAAACGTTAAACAAACTTCACTCAGATAAGCTAGTTGTAGGACTACATGCGTTGAAGTATCACAAAGAGCAATTATGCACCGCTTGTGAATTGGGAAAGATGAAGCGAGCGTCCCACAAATCAAAACAAGTAGCCTTAACCTCTCAGTCACTCGAGCTACTTCACATGGATCTCAGTGGTCCGATGAGAGTTGAGAGCATCAACGGACGCAAGTATGACCTTGTAATTGTGGACAATTTCTCTCGCTACACATGGACAAGATTCAAGCGAACGAAGGCCGGGACTCCTTATTGTATCATTGCTTTAGTGAGCAGACTCATAATCTGTTGGGGTGCAATATCCGAGTCATCCGCACAGACAACGGGACCGAGTTCAAGAACAATCTGCTCAATAAATTCTACCAACAATTCGGGATTTCCAAACAATTCTCTGCTGCTAAGACTTGACAACAAAATGGAGTAGTGGAGCGAATGAACAGAACTCTAGTGGAAGCTCCTCGCACGATGCTAATCCACTGGAGCCTTCCTCACTTCCTCTGAGCAAAAGCCGTCGACACAACCTGCTTCACCAAAAATAGAACTAGCATTCACAAACGCTTTGGGAAGACCCCATACGAACTTATCAACCAACGAATTCCAAATATATGCTTCCTTTTAGTCTTCGAATGCAAGTGCTTCATTGCAAACGATAGAGAAGATCGAGAAAAGTTTGATGCTAAAGCATTCAAAGCCGTATTTATAGGATATTCCACGAAATCCAAAGCGTATCGAGTTTTCCTGAAGCAACGGAGGACAATCATGGAAAGCACAAACGTCACGTTTGACGAAACGCCAACTATGACTTCTGTAGACATCAGTCCAGAACCCGGACTTATTAGAGTGTTGGCAGAAAATAAACACAGTTCCACACCTATGAAAGGGACATCCATATCAGAGACAGAAAAATAGGATCTGGACAATCTATTCGACACTTCTACATAAGTCATCGCCGACAACTTGTCCCTCCACAAACCTTTGCCAGCAGTGATGCATCGGTACCACAAGTGGAACAACAAACCGTGGCTGATGTAGCACCTACACCTCAAGAAACTAAAGTCATTGCTGAAGCAGAAAATGAAGTATCCAAAGGGAGTGGAGAAAACAAAGAAAGTGATGAAATGGAAGTAAACTCCCCAATAGAGATCTTCGCTACAAGTGAAATGGAATTTGTCGATCCAAAAAGTGACGGCAATCTCGTACAACCTTTATCACATGACAGAAAGTTGACTCGAGCCCATCCCACGAATCAGATCATGGGAGATCCGAACCAAGGTGTAAGCACGCGCTCATCAACGACCCATGAAGATCTATTCCCGTGCCTTATGATTCAGAACGAACCAAGAAAGGTAGCAGTGGTATTAACGGATCCTGATTGGATAACGGCAATGCAAGAAGAAATCCATCAGTTCGAACGACTGAAGGTTTGGATACTAGTCCCGAGATCCCAAGGAAAGACCATTATTGGTACCAAATGGGTCTTCAAAAACATGAAGAAGAGGGTGTCATCATCAGAGATAAAGCTTGATTAGTGGCTAAAGGTTACAACCAACAGGAAGGCATCGACTACGATAAGACCTTTGCTCTTATCGCCTGAATCGAAGCTATAGACTATTCCTTGTCTATACTGCCCACAAAAACTTCTCAGTGTATCAAATGGATGTCAAGACGACCTTCCTAAATGAAGTCTTGAAAGAAGAAGTATATGTGGCTCAACTTGAAGGGTTTGTAACCCTAACTATGTCTACTACCTAGACAACGAACTCTACGGATTAAACAAGCTCCCCGAGCTTGGTATGATGTCCTATCTAACTTTTTGGTCAAGTCAGGCTTTGCGAAAGGGAAGATCGACACCACTCTTTTTATTCGATGAAATTGTTGGGATATTATCCAAGTTCAAGTCTATTTCTACGATATTCTCTTCGGGTCTACAAATCCAAGACTGTGCGATCAATTCAGAGACCTTATAAAGACTAAGTTCGAGATGAGCATGATGGGAGAACTTAATTTCTTTCTCGGATTACAAGTCAAGCACTCTCGGATGGAATCTTCATAAGTCAAGCCAAATACATCCATGACATCTTGAAAAAGAATGACATGGAAAATCACAACAAGGAGCACGTCGATGTCTACTACGTGTCATCTTGACTCAGATCCCTAACGAAAACCAGTCAACCCAACCAGATATCGATGAATCATTGGCTCAAACCTCTACCTCACCGCTAGTGGGCCTGACATCATGTTCTCAACTTGTCTGTGTGCCCGCTTTCAAGCAAATCCAAAGGAGTCACACATGCTTGCCATGAAGAGGATCATGAAATATCTTCAATGGACTAAATCTCGGACTGTGGTACCCTAAAAACTCTGGCTTCAATTTAATTGGTTACACTGACGTGAACTATGAAAAGTGTAAGATGGACAGGAAAAGCACCTCCGGTGGAGCGCAATTGTTGGGTGACAAACTAAAAGTTTGTCATCCAAGTCAACCTCCACCGCCGAGGAGAGTACGTCGCCGCCGTTAGGTGCTGCTCTCAAATCTTGTGGATCGTACGCAACTACGGGATTATGAGTTTGATCTTAATATCATTCCTATTTATAGTGACTTTAAGAGTGCAACGTGTAATCCTCTACACCATTCACGCACCAAGCTAATAGACCTTAGGTATCACTTTATAAAAGATCACGTGGAGAAAGGCACAATGGATACGTACTTCATTTGTACCGAGTTAGAGCTAGTCAACTTATTTACCAAGGCTTTTGGATGAAAAACGCTTCCATTTCCTTGTTTCTAAGTTAGGCGTGTTAAGCATCGACTCTTGATCGATTGTACCTCGCGGACCTTTTATTTAATTATTTAGGGGGACTAACTTCTAGAAAATTGAGGGGTAATAATAATTATTTATTTAAGGGGGAGCTACCTTTAAAAGCATCAGGGGGAGCACTTATTGAATTTTGTAAGGGGGAATCGAGATATTAATATGACATAAATATTTTCATTTATTATCTTCCTTTGTATGCATATATATATATTGTAAGTACTTAATATAAATTTTAATATTATCTTCATTTTATAATAATATTTTTAAAAGAATCTACTCATTCTTTAAAAACACTTATATAATTTTCGTACGGGCTATTTTTGCAAAAATGGAATTTTTGCAGCCATTTATTGAAAAAGGTACCGAAATACCTCACTTCCGAAATTCAGCCTTTGCAAAAAATAACTTACGAAAACCATTCGCAAAATCCCAAATGCCGAAACTCATTTCTTCTTAAAAAATCATTCAGATTTTCGGCAAATTAAAGCTAGTTTACCCGAAATCCATTACGATTTTGATGATTTTCGCACTGATTACACTCAAAATCGACCCGAATTTCATCTGTTTCCATCATCAAATTCAATTTTCGAAAGCCACAATTTTCGTCAGACTCGCCCTACTAAATTTCCGATACAGGGTTATAATTTGATGTTTAAATCGCGTTATTACACTTCATTTTTGGTTAAGCAAAGTTCTGTGCTACTGATTTTCGAGGAATTTCAATAATAATTGTTAAGATTTTATTTTCGCAAAAAGTTAGGTGTCATGTTTTCGAAATCACAGTTGCGAAAATCACCAATTTTCGCACGAGACTGTAAAAATCCCGATTTTCGGAAGTCCGATCTTGGTTAGTCACTGCGAAAAAACCGATTTTCGCAAGTCATTGCAAGGCCTGGTTTCTTGAA
The DNA here is from genome assembly GCA_004919715.1 of Linderniella brevidens. Classification (NCBI taxonomy): domain Eukaryota; kingdom Viridiplantae; phylum Streptophyta; class Magnoliopsida; order Lamiales; family Linderniaceae; genus Linderniella; species Linderniella brevidens. Next base: position 223,838 of record SWDC01000143.1, on the reverse strand, counting down.
TATGTAATTCTCGGGGAAGTACTTGAGTGGGAAGCCCTTCATGAGCGGAGACTCCATGTTGACCTTTTTCATATTTTTCTCTACAACAATTTGAAGGTCGTGTGCAGTGTGATACTTGATATGCCGCACCATGAATCTCTTTAACGCTTCGAGTCCTTCCATCTTGATGTAACCAGAGGGCGTTTGGTATTTTCTCTTGTACATTTGAAATAGACGATAAACTTCGTCTGGTGGAAAGAATGGTAGACAGCTTCCATCTATCTCCTGTCGAGTATGGTTGCTGTCTGCTCGCTCAATGTGATAGATTGGGGTTGGATAACTTCCAATAGAGTGCGAAAGGCCCACGAGTTGGAGGATCGGTGGCTTGTCCCTGAAAATTTTCTTGAGTTGATCCGTTGGGATGCCACTTCGATCTGGACCAAGATAGTGTTTGTGTGTGGGATATGGTGGGAGTTGTGGCTGTTTGTTGGCGGGTAGTGGGTTGTGTGGTTGGTGGGTTAGTGGACGATCCTCCAGCTTCTTGAGTCGTTTGTTTTTCTCGACTCTAACCACGGCCGCTGCATGTGGTCCTTTGCCGTTTCTCCCCCTCATGATGATCATCGGGATCGTCATGTCTTCTTTTGGTGCGGGAGCTTTCTTCACGACACCTTGTTTGGGGGGCGGCTCAGGTTCATCAACTAGCCTTTTGTAGAGACTCTCCTCAGCTGGGCTCCTTGTCTCTAAGGCTAGTAGTCGAGAAATAAGGATGTCATGAAGCTGGGTGATTGGGATATTGTATGGGTTGATGAGGGAAGGTGATTGAGTTGGGGTGGTGAGGGTGGCTGGTATGGGGGTGTGTATGGGGGTGGTTAGTGGTGGTGAGGAGACGGGTGTGGTATGGTCTTCGGACGGAACAGTCTCTGAGACTGGTGCTTTCCCGGTATCCTATCGGGAAGTCTCAATAGCTTAGAGCATCCTGTCCATCAGTCGATCTTCAAGTGAAGAAATGGTTGTGGAGAGGGCTTCTTGTAAGCGTTGCTCCGTCACGATCATTGGTGGTGTCGGAGTGGGGCCAGGGAGGCGCTCCACTGTCACAACATCGGAAAAGATTTCCGATGTGCCGCATGGAAGAGGTCTTGAAACACCGGAACGTCCAGAGACTTCCGTTATCAACCCTGAAGTCACCACTTCAGTGGGGGTGCCCATTGTTTGCTCCGAAGATATCGGGGGGTCCAATGGGGCTTCCCCCAATCCTTGAGATGATACAATATATTATCACCTCTATAGATTCAATGTGAATCTGTGTGGTTGTCTAAGCCGTTGATGGTGGAGGAGTTGTCACCGAAGCCATTTGCGTTGAAGGAGAGACAGCCGGGGCAAAGATCTTATGTCGGCGTGAGCCCCTTCGTTGAAAGACGTATTCCTCATCAGACTGAGTGGCCTCAGGAGATTTGACTTGAGGGACACCTTCGGGCTCAACAACCGGTGTTTCTGTCTCCTGAGCCGGGGCTTCGGGCTCGGTTGTTTCCACCAAGGTTTCCCGTGAGAAGGCGCCGGAGCTTGATCCACGGCCCATACCATTTCTCCGTGATGGAGTTATTTTGGCAGTAATCCTGGTAAGCCTAGTCGGTTGGATCAACTAGACTGAGCAGCTCCAATGGGATCAGCATCGGTTGGAGTGCTAGGTCGGCTGCCTTCGGGTTATGAAAGAAGCGAAGGTGAGGCGGGATATATCCTCCAACTGGTGGTAGACACGGGATCTCCGGATGTACGTCCATGAAGTGGGAGATCAACACCGGGAACCACCGAACGTATGAACTTTGCCTTCGATTTAGTCTTCCTCTGACACATTTGGTCCACTAAATCATTCCATATGAGCTGGGCCACGTCATATTTCTTCGAAAAGATTACTCCATGGAATATGCGAAGGATGGTTCCGTTTGCCTTGTTTAATCCGGAGTGCTTTGGGGAGAGGCATTTATTGATGATGCCGAACAGAGTCCGTCGCGAGTGTGGGATCCCGCTGTTTTGAAAATTTGCCAGTTTGGTCAGCGGGGGCTTGTATCCCATCTGGAGCATGTCTTTCACGATCACCGCATCGGTAGGTAGTTGGTCGTATTCTTCGTGATGCGGTAGATCGAGCACCATGGCCAGTAGATTCTTGGTCAGGACGACGTGCCTTTGATTGATCTTCGTCGTGTATTCCACGTCATCCCCGACAACATAGCTCTGCATACATCCGCAGAATTGCTGGAGGTAGACCATTTGTACGGAGGCGGTCATTGTCAGAGCTGGCCATAGTGGGTGTCCTTTGAGGATGGAGATTATAACTTCATCCGGACACCGAAGGTGGCAAGGTCCAGCTGGAAGTTGTTGTCGTGTACCGTCATCCAACTTCCAGAAGGGTAGATGTGTGAGTATTCTGGATGTGCCATTTTAGTAAAGAATGAAATAAAATTTATTAGGTGAAATTTTCATATGGAAATTTTACTAAGTAATTGTATATGGCGAAAAAGACTTGGAAAAATTTGTAAGTGATAGTGTTTATTATCGAAAGACTTAGAAAAATTTGAAAAAATTTGTTAAGTCTTTTCAGTGTGTTTTTATTCGATCGCGAATGTATTCGATCGTTAATTTTTGCGATCGAATAAAAATGTATCGAATAAGTCAAGATTTTTCCCGTTGACTTTTACGATCTAATAAAATGTTGTCGAAAACAAGAGTTTTTCGCTGAGTAATTTTGCAATCGAATAAAATGTTGTGTCGAAAACAAGAGTTTTTCGCTGAGTAATTTTGCGATCGTATAACAAGTTGTCGAAAAACTTAAGTTTTTAGCCGCGATCGAATAAAAATATATCTAAAAACTTAAAGTTTTTGATGCTTATTTTCGCGATCGAATAAAATTTAATCGAAAAGTAAAGTTTTCGCCGCGAAGTTTTTCGATCGAATAAAAGATATATCGAAAACATAAAGTTTTTGCCGCTGAGTTTTGCGATCGAATTAAAACGTAACGAAAACTAAAGTTCTTCGACGGCACTGTTTGCGATAAGAACTTTTTCGATCGAAAATTTTTGAAATCAAACAGTAAACGCTTAAAACGTAAATGTTGATTTCTTGGTAAATCTTGAGTTAATCTGGACTCTGAACGATCAGAAATCAGTTGCGAATCCAAATATCATGATTTTAACCCGAATGGTCGAGTTTAAACACGTTAATTTTGAGAGTTTAAGACTTTTCAGTCGAAAAATTTTTAAGTAAAAATTTTCGTCAAATGATTTGAAGAAACTGTCGCTTATCGTGCGTTTTTGAACGAAAATTGATCCGAAACGAGTTTCTACCTTCGAATTCAACGAGTTAGACGAAAAATTACTGAAGTTTGAGAAGTTTTGATGAAATTGCCGAAGAGAGTTCGAAGAGAGTTTTGGAAGTCGAAAAGTTTTTCGATTGATAGATGTTGCGTGAGAGTGAGTTTTTCGATCGAAAAAGTGATATTAATACTTTACGATCAGGTAAGGGTAAAAAAAAATTTGGGCCATAAAAATGTTTTGGGCTTTCGTTAAAAATTCAGGTCTGATTAAACGAAAAATTTTACTCTTTTACTTATGAACCCAAAAATAAATTGCATAACGCTCCCTGTATTTCTGAAATAAATGCAATTATCTCCAAATGTTGATGAAATTCAACACTTGACTCCTCGGATGAGCTCGAAATATTCTGTGATACTTCAACAAATATTAAAAGTCGTGTTTGCAATTTAGGAGATAAGAACAAATTTTCATGTAAAACTCCCCCTCAATAAATGCATGTTTTAACTTTTCGACAATTTAGCACATAATTAATATAATTTTGCATATGAAAATTTACTATATAAGCACAAGTAACGCAGTTAATCAATTCAACATAGATTTATGAAAATTTTGCGTTTTTCAATAATTTTGCATTTTATGAATTCTGAACCAATGCATATATTAATGCATTTAAAATGTGCGAAAATATTTTCAAAAATGAAAAAAAATATTTTTATCATAAAAATTTAGTTTGGGGGTCAGATTGTACATTTTGAACATTATCATGCAAAAATTTCTCATGACATATAAAATAATAATTTGCCGTCAAATCATGTAACTAAACTAATATTCTAAGATTATAGTATGAATCATTTTGACAACTCTCGCAAGTTTCGCTCATAGCACTCAATTTATTTTTATCATGGAGATATTAAATAGGTATATCACTCATATCAACACGACAAAATTATATCAATTAATTTGTTATTGTAGCATATTTAATCAACTTACCATGTGGAAGTCCATCATTTTGAATCAAAGGGACTTTGAAGGAATTATTTTTAGGCTCTGACTAAAAAGGTTGGATAATTTTGAAGATTAGTGAGCTTAAAAATTCTTCAATTCCGGAGGCCCTCTTTTGAAATTCATTTATGATCCTTTAGTTTTTCTTTTCTTCTGTTCTTGCTCAAGATGAGTCTCGTCTTCTTTTACAAAGCTTTGAGAGAGGAGATCTTCTTTTGTTTTCGGGCCGAGACCGTGTTCCTTGTGAAGGTTCCACAGTTATGGAATTCGAACCCAAGGCCGTGCTTCTCTTCTCGTTTTCTCTAAATATAGGATCTAGATTATCGTTGGAGAAGTTCACTTCGAGGTGCTTCTCTTCTAGGATTATACGAGATTATCTAGGAGAAGTTCACAACGAGATCCGTGTTTTTCTTTTATAAAGATTTTGACTTTCAGCATGTGCATCTCTTTCTCCTCCTCTTTTTCTTGATTGAGCAACCCCGAAATTTATGAATAAGGTTGAAGGCTTAATCGGGTTTCAAAAGAAAAAGAATGTTGGAGAAGGCTCAAAGGGGATTTCTAGAGGTAAAAGTAAAGGATTAATAATTTGGGCCAAGTGAATAATATCCTAAGTTTCCGTTATCATTTTCATGACAAACTAACACAAAGCAAGAATGAGGCTACGAAGTACAAACAAGAGATAGTCATTTGAAGTGTGACATACTCAAGAATAAAAAATTGAGGTTCAAATTCTCACACATATATGATGGACTTTGTGTCTAGTGAAACAAACAAAGCTCTTTTAATAAAAGAAAGTCACATGAATTTTTAGTCAAAGAACAAATCATATATCAAAGAAATATTTTTGTGAATACTTCAAAATAGATAAGATTATCGTCATATGCTCAAACTTGCGCATATATGATCAAAATACAACCTCTCTCAAGATCTTCAACGCGGATATTCGACCGAACGTAATTCGTAAGATTTCTTATTCGAATACCGAGAATGCATGCTTAGATTGCTTGTTGATTGATGAATTAGGACCTATCAGTTGGTATCAGAGCTGATCGTGATTGATTTTGGATTGTATTCGCAATTTTAAGATCAAAATAATTTTCCAGATTTTTCGATCGAAAAACTTGTGTGACTTGTATTTTGATCAATATGCTTAATGTGTGCGAATTTTTTTGATGATCTTGCTGATTAAGTGATAGATTATATGGTAGGAATGATTTACGTACTGATTTCAATCGCTTAGAACGTCATATTAATTCAGATTTCGATTTAGATCGATAGTTGCGTTTGCGATTAAGTTTTGATTTCGATTTGATTTTCGTAATATTTGATAAATTTTGCTGTAAAACGTGGTTAATCTTGTGTTTGCTCATATTAAGAACGAAGAAACGAGTGATTATCTAGAATTTCATCACCTAACTTGAACATCTCGGTTGAATCTGGATATTTCACTGTTACATTGAACTTTGCTGTTCTTCGATCGGATTTGCGATCGAAAAACTTGGCCCGAAAATTAATTTTCAAATAAGGTTGCAGCAGAGAAATTTTTCGATGACAAACACTGTTCTCGTGTGTTTTACTCAAATATAAGACTCGAAAAACATTATTTTGATAATTAGTTTTTCGATTCATATATAAATATCTTTTTCGAGCGTAATAAAGCATATTTTTTTTCGACGGATACTGTTTTCGCTAAAGAAATATCTAAGTTTGACTCGAAAAACTTGTAATAGTAAAACAAGTTTTCGATCTCAAGATTTTCGATCTCAAGATTTTCGATCATCTAAGTTTTCGAGTAAAAATTTAGCGAAAACATATTTCGATCGAATAATTCACACTCGAAAAAAAACTGAGTCAAACTTAATAAAATTCTTCGATCACTATTAATTTTTCGATAAAAGTTTTTGAAATCAACAGATTATTCGACTAACTATTTTTCGACAGGATATCTACTCTGCTAAACTCTTACGTTCGAAAAATAATTTTCGTTAAATAAAACGAAAAACTTATACAATCGAAAATCTTTTTCGATCATAGGTTCGAATTTTTTTAATCGAAAACTTTATTGTTCGAAAAACTTTTCGGTCACTGCTCAAACACACACACACATTTGACACTATTATGAAAGAAATCAGATTTCGTAATTTTCAAAACTTACGAAAAATATTTGTCTCCGAATTATCTTCTACGATACTGAAAATTTTCGATCTTAAAATCAAAATTCTTTAGCAAAATTTTGAAGTATCAATTCTCATATCAAATATTTTTCGAAATCCAAATAATTTCTGTTTAACAACTGAAAAATAGGTACGGAAGGGAAATTGTTTAAATTACAAATCAAACATTACTAACGAAGTTTGTCACTTGTGAAGCACTTTTCATTACAATTCCAAACTTTCACGAAGATCCAACCAATCAACTACAAATGGATGCTTACTCGCTCGGAAACGACGTCCGCCCTCCAATTCTACGAAGAGGTGAATACACCGTATGGAGAAGCGATTCTATAGCTCTTGTTTTTGAAAGAAAAACAAGTCGATCTTGCAAAGATAAAAGCATCAAGTTGCCAAGTTCTTCAGAAGATGAAGACGAATCTGAATCGGACTCCGAACCCGATATGAAGGAGTTCAAGAAACAGTTAGCTCTCATTTCTAAAATGATGAGCAAAAAGTTCTACAAAAGAAATCCAATTCCTCGGCAAATAGACTTCGGACATCAAGCTTGGAGCACAAGGAAAGACCGGACGAGTCCTCAGAATCTAAAAACGTCAAAGAACCACAAAAGTGCTATAATTGTGGTAAGATAAGACACTTCGCCAGAGAATGCAAACTACCCAAGAAAAAGGATGCCAACTACTACTCCAAAAAGTTCCAACTCACTAATCAAAAAGAGGCTGGAGTAGCACTGATGGCAGAACAAGAGCATTGGCTGGAAGACACCACAGATTCTGAAGACGAAAATCTTGCTCTTATGGCATACCTCGACGACGCTTCAAATGATAACCTTTCAAGGAGGCCTGACGACGACGACGACAAAGCATCCTCTTCGTCACAAGAGGTAACAATCTCTCATTCCACATTATTAAACATGTTAGAATCATTATAGATTAAGTACTCTAACATGAAAAATGAGCGGAAACGATCAATGGAATTAGAAGAGAGACTAGCTCTTACCGAAAGTAATTTCCAAAAGCAATTAGATAAGAAAATTCATCTAGAAATTCTCATATCTAACGCTAAGGAAAAGATATCTAGTCTTGAATTAACAATAGCTACCTCTGAGACAAAATTCAATGAACTTAATACGATTCTTATCGATTGTCAGAGAGACTTAGAGATTTCTAAAAATAATTTCAAAGAAATCTCTGACGAACGTAAGAAACTTTACTCAAGGATTAAAACTTTAGATGATCTTCTAACAAAAAGGGGTTAAACGGATCAAACTATCTTTCTAAATCAACCTCTTGATTATAGAATTTTATCCTAAAGAAGGCTTAGGTTTTAACAATCTTTGTAACTTGAAAAAGGTCAATGTTAAACAATTATATGATATCAAGTACATGGGATTAGGATTAACTTCTCTAATGGCCTTTACTAATTCTTCAGAAATAAACGCCTTAGAAGAATCTAAACGAAAAGCCACAAATAGGACTAACATTCTCTTTGACTACACCGACTTGAATAATAGTTACAAGATAAGGGATGTCAACTTGTCTAGTGACTATAATTCATTATATCCCCTAGAAGATTTTTCTAAAAATGAGGAAGAAAATTGTGATCATTTTCAAAATTCTAATTTCGGTTATATACATGCTATTATTAAGAAAATAGCTGATTTAAACGCTTCCTTAGAAACAGAAAGAGAGAATTTCAAAGCTGAAAAGAATGAGCCTTTATTGGAGATTTCTAATCTCAAACCTCCTCAATTTTAAAATCATGTCCTGATTTTACTTTGAAATAAAAATCATTAATAAAGGACAAGATATTCTAAGAAAACAACTTCAATTATTTTCAAAATATTTTAAAAGAAGATAAATCTTCTTTAAAAATAGTAAAGGGAGGAAAATAATCCTTAAATGCTTCAAAAAGGAAAAAGACTTTTTCTATCTCGTTTTCTACTCCATCCACAGGTAGAGTAGAAAAATAGGTGAAGCATGCAAAGGAAAGAGTGTCTAGGATAGAATTTCAGAAGAAAAATGATAAAAATGTCTTCTTTTCAAAATTTTCTTCTGTATAAAAAACTATGGACACTCGCAAGAAGACAGCCGTTTCTAACTTTAATGTTGTTGCTTCCACTTATATATTAAAACCTATTAATTTTGAAAGCACAAATTTTGAAATTGGCTCGATTTCAAAAATTACAAACCATCATTCAAAGACAAATGCAAGTCTTAAGTCTCATAGGAAACAAGATCCGGCTCTTAAGAAAGCTTATAGCTCCATACATTCTTGTCCTCATCTAAGGTACCCAGTCCAAGTACATTCAGCTAAACACCTTAGGAGACTAGTTAGAGAAAATATTTTCTCAAGCAATAAGATAAATCAGACATTTGTTCGTGCTGAAATTAACCTCCCTTGTAAGGTTCAAACTCACTGAGTTCCTAAAACACCACCTAGGCCAACACAAGCCCATAAGGCCGAGTTGCCTAAAGAAGTACCACTTAAATCAACTACTTCAAAGTTGGTTAGGGTACCTAAGCATTCCAATAATTTAGGAACAAAAGATGACCAAACCTTACTTATCAAATCTGCTAATCCGAGAGGACCCATTCAAAAGTGGGTACCTAAATCTCTCTAACCTCTTTCTATGCAGATCTATCATGTGTGGTATTTAGATTCTGGTTGCTCCACACACATGACGGGAAAGCAAGAACTGTTGAGCAACTACCAAGACTGTTACAATGGAAAAGTTCGATTTGGCAACAATGATTCAGCTCCAATACTCGGCTTTGGAGACATCCTACTGCCGAATCTGACGATTAAAGATGTCTCTTACGTCCAAGGTCTTAAACACAACCTGTTCAGCATAGGACAATTCTGCGACAAAGGGTTTCAAGTGGTATATCTAGTTGATCAGTGCAGAATTTTAAATAGTCGGAATCAAGAACTTCTAACAGGATCACGAAGATCAAATCTCTATACTATCAATCTGACAACAGTTCGACCTTCGACAGCTGTTTGCCTCATCTCACAAACTACAATCAAGAGAAACAACTTATGGCATCAACGCTCGTCTCATCTAAATCACAAAGCTCTTCACAAACTCTTTGTTAAAAAGTTGGTCAACGGTCTACCAACAATCTCTCCTCATCAAGAGCATCACTGTTCGGCTTGTCAAATGGGAAAAATGAAGCTAACATCACACAAACTCAAGCAAGTTGCTTTTACATCTCGACCCTTGGAATTACTTCACATGGACCTTTGCGGAGCAATGCGTACACAAAGCATCAACGGTCGTAAATATGTGTTAGTAATTGTCGACGATATATCTACACATGGACAATATATCTCCGAACAAAAGATGAGACTGGAGACATGATAATATGCTTTGTGAATACAACTCAGAATCTCCTGTAAAAGAAAATCCAAGTAATCAGAACAAACAACGGGACTGAATTCAAGAATCAGCATCTCAACAACTTTTATCAATCACTTGGAAATATTCAACAATTTTCAGCCGCTAAAACGCCTCAACAGAATGACATCGTAGAACGGAAGAACTGGACTCTTGTTGAAGCTGCAAGAACAATGCTGATCCATTCTATACCAAGTAGTGCTCCTTCTCCCTCAATGGAAGAAATTCAAATTGAGACTCCTAATCCTCAAACTCCGACAAATGTTACGAATTCTCCTAATGATGAATCTTCATCTAGTGTTGCAGCCCCTACAAATGCGGATGAGGAAATTCCTTCTGATTCATCCTCCGAATTGAATTTCCCAACTACGAATGATCAGCCCATCAATTCAGGATGCCTCGATCTACAAACCAATGATGGATCAACTTCGGTTATTCCTCACGAACGCAGACTCGAGCTCATCCTATTGACCAAATCATCGGTGATCCTTCAAGTGGTGTATGCACTAGGACGTCCACTCAAAGCGGATTATTCACATGCTTCTTAAGCCAAAATGAACCAATTAAGGTAGCCGAAGCTCTTAAAGACCCGGATTGGGTAATAGCAATGCAAGATGAACTCAACCAATTCGAGCGTCTAAATGGGTTTTCAAGAATAAGAAGAACGAAAACGTCCAATTAGGAATAAAGCACGACTCGTAGCCAAGGGATACAATCAACAAGAAAGAATTGATTACGACGAGACGTATGCTCCGGTGGCACGTATCGACGCAATTCGACTATTTTTAGCATACGCGGCTCATAAAGACTCCAAAGTCTATCAAATGGATGTTAAAACCGCCTTTTTCAACGGCGTTATTAAAAGAATAAGTCTACGTCGCTCAACCCGCTGGCTTCGTACACGAGAACCTTACTGATCATGTCTATCGATTGGACAAAGCTCTCTATGGACTAAAACAAGCCCCTCATGCTTGGTATGATGTCATAAGCGAATTTTTAGTCAAGTCCAACTTCATAAGAGGCACCATCGATACGACTCTCTTCATCAAAAGACAAGGCAAAGACCTGATGATCGTTCAAGTTTACGTTGATGACATCATCTTCGGCTCAACAAATGAATGTCTCTGTCAGAAATTCGGGGAACTCATGAAGACAAAATTCGACATGAGCTTAATGGGGGAACTCCAATTCTTTCTTGGACTACAAGTAAAGCAACTCGAAGAAGGAATCTTCATCAGTCAAACCAAATATATCCGAGATATTCTAAAGGGATTTAATCAAGACAAGAGCACACCGATGAACACTCCAATCTCAACAAATTGCAAATTGGATGATGATCTGTCTGGCAAGGCAGTCAACATCACACTCTATCGGAGCATTATCGGATCTCTTCTCTACTTAACGTCTAGCCGCCCCGACATCATGTTTGCCACTTGTCTCTGTGCTCATTTTCAAGCTGACCCAAAGGAGTCCCACATTCAAGCAGTCAAGCCAATTATACGCTATCTAAAAGGAACTCCCAACTTAGGGCTATGTTATCCAAAAAATACTGATTTTAGCTTAATTGGCTATACTGACGCTGATTATGCAGGTTGTCGAATGGACAGAAAAAGCACGTCTGGCGGAGCACAATTTTTAGGCGAAAAGTTGGTCTGCTGGTCCTCAAAGAAACAAAATTGTGTGTCGTCATCGACGGCTGAGGCGGAATACGTCGCGGCTGCCAGCTGTTGCTCGCAAATTCTATGGATGCGGGCACAACTACGCGATTACGAGTTTGATTTTAATAATATTCCCATTTACAGTGATTCTCAAAGTGCTATAGCCATTACTTGCAATCCTGTTCATCATTCACGCACGAAACACATAGATATTCGTTATCATTTTATAAAAGATCATGTAGAAAAAGGCACTATAGATATGTATTTTGTAGAAACAGAGCTTCAACTTGACGATTTATTCACTAAGGCATTGGAAGGAAAACGATTCCAATTCCTTATTGCTAAGTTAGGCATGTTGAATCCCAATCTTACTTGAAAAGTGTTTTACATGCTCCATCATCTTGATATTCTTTGATTATCTTGCGTGACTTTATCATAAATTTTCATAGTATATAAATATAATAATAATAAAAAATGGGGGATGACGATAATTTTGCCTGTTTTGAATTACTCAGAAAAATATTTCTTCGATATATATGCTTAGTTCTTTGTCTAAAAATTCACGTCACATTCTTTTATTCAAAGAGCTTCGTTTGTTTCACTGGACACAAAGTCACATCAAATATGTGAGAATTTGAACCTCAAATAATTTTTTTTCTTCTTGAGTGTGTCACACTTCAAATGACTATTCTTTGGTTTGTACTTCGTAGCTTCATTCTTACTTGTGTGACTATTTCTTCATGAAAATAATAAGGGCATATTAGGAAAGTCCTCACTTAGCCCATATTATAAATCCTTAATTTTTCCCATAGAAATCCTCTTTGGGCCTTCTCCGACATTCTTTTTCTTTATCAAACCCAATGAAGCCTTCAACCTTATTCACATGATTCGGGGTTACTCAATCAAGAAAAAGTGGGGGAGAGCAAGAGAGATGCACATAATGAATTTCTCAATCATTATAGAAGAGAAACATGAAACTAGCTGTGAACTTCTCCTAGATAATCTCGTATACTCCTAGAAGAGAAGCACCTCGAAGTGAACTTCTTCAACGATAATCTAGATCTTATAAATAGAGAAAACGAGAAGAGAAGCACGGCCTTGGGTTCGAATTCCATAACTGTGGAACCTTCGAAAGGAACACGGTCTTGACCCAAAAAGAAGCTCTAATCTCTCAACGTTTTGTAAAGAAGACGAGACTCATCTTGAGCAAGAAAAGCTAAAGGATCATAAATGAATCACAAAAAGGGCCCCTGGAATTGAAGAATTTTTTAAGCTCACTAATCCCAAAAATTACCCTACCCTTTTAGTTAGAGCCTAACTATAATCCCTTCAAAGTCCCTTTGATTCAAAATGATGATATTTTCATTTAGTAAGATGATTAAATTCGCTACGATGACAAATTAATTGATATTACTTTGTCGTGTTGATATGAGTGATATATCTGCTAAATATTCCCATGATAAAAATAAATTGAGTGGTATGAGCGAAACTTGCGAGAGTTGTCGAAGTGATTCATACTATGATCTTAGAATATTAAGTCTAGTTACATGATTTTATGGCAAATTATTATTTTATATGTCATAAGAAATTTTTGTGTGATAGTGTTCAAAATGTCCCATCTGACCCAAAAAAAAAAATATTTTTTTGAAAATATCCTTCATAAATGCATTAATACATGCATTGGCTCAGAATTGATAAAATGCGAATTTTTTTTGAAAAACGCAAAAATTTTATTGAACTATGCTAAATTGTTTAAAATGCGTTACTTGTTCTTAAATAGTAAATTTTTATATGCCTAATTGTACTAAGTATGTGCATAAATGCTGAAAAGTAAAATCGTGAAATAGTTGAGGGGGAGTTTTATATGAGAATTTGTTATTATCTCCTATATGATTTACTAATAAAACATGACTTCTAACATTTTTTTTCTAAGCATCACAGAAAATTTAGAGCTCATCCGAGGAGTAAAATGTTGAATTTCATCAACATTAGGAGACAATTTCATCTCTTTCAAAAATACAGGGAGCATTATGCAATTTATTTGAAAAATTCATAAAAGATTAAATTTTTGTTTAATCAGACCTGAATTTTAACTAAAGCCCAAATTTTTTTTTTACGGCCCAACATATTTTTACCTTACCCGATCGTAAAGTATTAATACCACTTTATCGATCGAAGAACTCACTCACACGCACTCATTTCCATCGAAAAACTTTTCGACTTCTGAAAAATACTCTTCGAACTCCGGTGATATTCATCCAAAAATCATCTTATCTCTGAGATTTTCTTCCTTAAATCGCCCATTTCAAAGGTAGAAACAAGTTTCGAATCATTTTCCGTTCAAAAACATACGATTCTCAAGCATTTTCACGAAAACAGTTGAAGAAATTTCATATTCATACTTTTTCGACTGAAACTGATTTCAAACCTTCAAATCAACATGTTTAAACTCGACCTTTTGGGTTAAAATCATGATATTTGGATTCGCAACTGTTCTATGAACAATCAGAACCCAGATCCACTCAGGATTTACCCAGAAATCGAAGATTATGTTTCACGCGTTTACTGTTTGATTGGAAAATTTTTCGATAAAAAAAGTTTGTGTCGCAAACAGTGTCGTCGAAGAACTTTAGTTTTTGTTCAATTTTATTCGTTCGCAAAACTTAGCGTCGAAAACCTTTTGTTTTCGATATTCTTTTATTCGATCGAAAAACTACGCGGCGAAAAATTAATTTTTCAAGTATATTTTATTCGATCGCAAAAGTCAGAGGCAAAAACATTATGTTTTTCGATATTCTTTTATTCGATCGCAAAACTACGCGATGAAAACTTAAGTTTTTCGACATTTTTTTATTCGATCGAAAACTTACACAACGAAATACTATTGTTTTCGATTACATTTTATTCGATCGTAAAAGTCATCAGCGAAAACTTGAGTTATTCGACACATTTTTATTCGATCGCAAAATTTAACGATAGAATAAATTGTTACTCGAATAAAAACACGCTGAAAAAGACTTAGAAAATTTTTTATGACAAAGAAAATTTTCGATCGCAAAATTTAACGATCGAATAAATTGTTACTCGAATAAAAACACGCTTCTAAGACTTAGTCAATTTTACAAAGCTTTCAAAAATTTCACTAAGTCTTTCGAACTTAAACATTAAGACATACAATTTTCTCTAAATTCATTCGTAATCCAGTTTATTCACATATGAAAATTTATCAACTAATGAACTTCATGTTATTCTTTACAGATATGGCAACTCCAAATTATCCTCACATATATCCTTCATCAAGCTTCATGCCAGTTCATGACAACAATTATCAACTGGATCTAACAACATTACGGTGCCCGGATGAAGTCATCATCTCCATCCTTAAAGGACACCCACTGTGGCCAGCATTAACGATGACCGTTTCCGTACCGATGGTCTACCTACAACAATTCTGGGGACGTATGGAGAGCCATGCAGTCGGAAACGACGTGGAATATACAACACAAATAAACAGAAAACACGTCGTTCTGAACCGCAATCTAATGGCCATGGTGCTTGATCTTCCGCACTACGAAATGTATGATCAACTTCCAACAGACGCGGAGATCGTAGTGGATATGCATCGGATGGGATACAAGCCCCCACTGCCCAAATTGGCGAGTTTTCAAAACAACGGCATTCCTCATCCGTGGAAGACATTGTTCGGCATAATCAACAAATGCCTCTCCCCAGAACACTCCGGATTCGACAAGGCAAATGAGAACATCCTTCGCATTTTTCACAGAGTGATTTTTTCCAAGAAGTATGACGTGGCCCGCCTAATTTGGAATGATCTAGCGGACCAGATACGTCAACGGGAGACCAAGTCGAAGGCCAAGTTTCTCCACAACGTACGGTGATTCTCAGTGCTGATCTCACACTACATGGAACTCCATCCAGAGATCCCGAGACTACCACTAGTTGGGGAATACACTCCGCCACGCCTTCGATTTTTTCACAACCCGAAGGCCGCCAATCTAGCTCTCCAACCAATGCTGATCCCATTGGAGCTGCTCCGATTAGCTGATCCAACAGAAGAGGCATACCAAGATTACTGTCAAAACAACTCCATCACGGAGAAGATGGTACGAGCCTTGGATCCAGAACCAGCACCTTCTCAAAGGGAATCACTGGTGGAAACAATAGAGCCCGAAGCCACGACTCAGGAGTTTGAAACACCGGCAGTCGAGCCCTAAGGTGTTCCTCAAGATATTTCTCATGAGGCCACTGACTCAGACGAAACAGACAGACTCCAAAGAAGGGGCTCTCACCGACCACATCTCTCGGCCCCGTCTGTCTCGCCTTCTAACATATCGGCTTCTGTGTAAACACCTCCACCACCAACTGATCAGCCAACCGAACATATTCCAATTGAATCTGTCTCAACACCCATAGAGGTGATACCCATTGTATCATCTCAAGGATTGGGTGGAAGCCCTATTGGACCCCCGATATCTTCGGAGCCAACAATAGGCCAACCCATCGAAGTGGTGACTTCAGGGTTGACAACGGATGTCTCAGGACGTTCCGGACATTCAAGACCTACTCAAGGCGGTACATCAGAAATCAATTCCGGTGTTGTTACAGTGGGCGCCTTCCTGGCCCCACTCCACCACTATTCGTGACGGAGCAACGACTTCAAGACGCACTTTTCACAGCTCTATGCTTCAAGCCTTAGAGACTTCCCGAAGAGATACCGGGAAATCACCAGTCTCCGAAGATGCTCCGACCGACACCCAAACCACCCCCGTCTCCTCACCACCTCTCACCACCACCTTTCACATCCCCATACAACCCATCCTCACCACCTCAACACCATCATCTTCACTAATAAACCCCTATACGATTCCGATCACCCAGCTTCACGATATACTCATCTCCCGCCTCCTAGCCTTAGAAACCAGGACTCCTGCTGAGGAGAGGCTATACAAAAGGCTGGTAGATGAACCAGAGCCGCCAGCACAAACAAGGTGCCGAGAAGAAAGCTCCCGCACCAAACGAAGACATGACAATCCCGACGATTCGGATCGTCATGAGGGGGAGAAACGGCAACGAATCATACGGAGCGGCCGTGGAGTGAGTAAAGGACAAACAAAGACTCATGAAGTTGGAGGATCGTCCTCAAACCCATCAACCACACAACCCACAACCCGCCAACAAACAACCACACCACCCACCATATCCCAAACAGTAACTCTCTCTCCTATAAATCCAAATCCAATCCCGACCTCCAACCCCTCCCAAGTCCAATCAGAAGCAGTTGTCTACGATCCTCATCTGATCGTAGATTACTATATCCTAAACGAGAAGTGGATGACGCAATGGGAACCAGAAGAAGCTGCTCAAGCTCGACTCTCCAACGTCAGATACTTCTTACAACAAGCATCGGTGGACTTGGTGCTGCTTGAAGAAGAAGAACTTCAAGAAGGCGAGAACTACAGTTCTGCTCTCCCAGAGCTACCAGAGATGATTAGACACAGAATCGACTCTCCTCCCCGCTTATCAAGAGAGACTGTTAGAGTCGAGACACCATGGGAGAATGTAAGAATAGAAGTTCCATTTATTGAAGACATTAGAAAGCTGATATGGAGGGCTCCAAACAAAATAAAGAACCTCAACGAACTCAATCTATTGGGCATCTAACACTGGGAAGACAAGAAGAAAATGGAGCATATCTTCATGCTCAACTATCGTGGACCCGATCAGAGTGGCATCCCAACTGATCAACTGAAGAAGAATTTCAGGGACAAGCCACCGATTCTCCAACTTATCAGAGTCTCGCACACGATCGGAAGATACCCAACCCCTATCTACATTATCGAGCGAGCGGACAAAAACCGCACTCGAGATGAGATAGATGAAAGCTATCTCCCCTTCCTTCCACCGGATGAGGTCTACCATCAGTATCAGATGTACAAGAGAAAATACCAGACGCAATCCGGATATATCAAGACTGAAGGACTCGAGGGACTAAAGAGATTCATGGTGCGGCAGATCAAGTATCACACCGCACACGACATTCAAATCGCTTTAGAGAACAATATGAAGAAGGTCAACATGGAGTATCCGCTCATGAAGGGCTTCCCACTCAACAATTTTCCCGAGAACTACATCTTCAAGAAACCTGGTCTCGCCATAACCTATCGGAATCCAATCATTGGAAAGCCGAGGACTATGATGAAGTCAGACATCCACAAATTCTGTGCCGGGACACTAAAATTAGTGAGGAAGAACATCCAGAAAAGATTGGGAGAGATCACCGAAGAGACAATCTTCGAAGATCTTTGTGAAGAAGAGGCTCCACTCTTAAATGAGTCTGGATGCTATAAATGAGAGATTGGAGCTGAGGAATGATGTTCGAAGGTACGAGACAGCATTGGGATTGCGAAAATCATTTTACGCCCGACAAGGATAAAAGGAGTTGAAACGAAGACAAGCACAAAGGGGGAGATTGAAGAGAATTTAAAGTTGTGCTTTGTAATTGTTTATCCTTGTAATTAGGGGCGTAATTATTAGTTTTGATAGTGTAGGACCATATAGTAAATATACCATGTAAATAGGTATAAATACAATGTACACTATCAAATCAACATACAAGTTCATTTTGAGAAAAACACAAGCATTGAATTCATATTTTAAACGAGAGAGAATACGATCGAGAAACTCGGAAGTCTAACAAACCTCTCTGAAGATCTTCAACGCGGATATTCGACCGAACGTAATTCGTAAGATTTTTTTCGAATACCGAGAATTCATGCTTAGATTGCTGATTGATGAATTAGGACCTATCAAGATTTTAACAAAATACATATCTATAGTGCATTTTTCTACATGATCTTTTATAAAATGATAGCGAATATCTTTGTGTTTCGTGCGTGAATGATGAACAGGATTGCAAGTAATGGGAATAGCACTTTGAGAATCACTGTAAATGAAAATGTTATTAAATTCAAACCCATGGTCATGTAGTTGCGTCCGCATCCATAGAACTTGTGAGCAACAGCTGGCAGCCGCGACGTGTTCCGCGTTGGCCGTCGAGGTTGACATGCAATTCTGCTTATTTGAGGACCAGCAGACTAATGTCTAGCCTAAAAATTGTCCTCTACCAGGCGTGCTTTTTCTGTCCATTCGACAACCTGCGTAATCAACATCAGTATAGCCAATTAATCTAAAATCAATGTCTTTAGGATACCATAGCCCTAGGCTTGGAGTTCCTTTGAGATAGCGTAGAATTCGATTGACTGTATGCATGTGGAACTCCTCTGGGTCAGCTTGAAAACGAGCACAGAGGCAAGTGGCGAACATGATGTCGGGTCGGCTTGACGTCAAGTAGAGAAGAGATCCGATAATACTCCGATAGGTTGTGATGGTGACGGCCTTTCCAGCGGATCAGCATCCAATTTGCAGTTTGTTGACATGGGAGTATTCATCGGTGTGCTCTTGTCTTGATTATATCTCTTCAGAATATCTCGGATATACTTGGTTTGACTGTTGAATATTCCAGCTTCGAGTTGCTTGACTTGTAATTCAAGAAAGAATTGGAGTTCTCCCATTAAGCTCATATCGAATTTGGTCTTTCTTAGGTCCTGTTTTATCAACTACCGATCGATCTAAGCATGAATTCTAGATATTTGAATGATAAATGTCACAATATACCTTCGATCGAATATCTTCTTTGATGATCTTGAGAGAGGGAGTTTCTCGATTACTTTTCTCTCTCTTAGAATGTGAATTCAATTGCTCGTGATTTTCGGAAAATGAACTTGTATATTGATTTTGATAGTGTACATTGTTTTTTTACCTATTTACATGGTATATTTACTATTTGGTCTTACACTATCAAAACTACTAATTACGCCCCTAATTACAAGGATAATAAAATTACAAAGCAAAACTTTAAATTATTTTCAATCTCCCCCTTTGTGCTTGTCTTTGTTTCAGCTCCTTTTATCCTTGTCGGGCGTAAAATGATTTTCGCAATCGAGAAACACTCTCTCTCAAGATCTTCAAAGAAGATATTCGACCGAAGGTATTTTGTAAGATTTATCATTCGAATATCTGGCATTAGTGCTTCGATCGATTGGTAATTGATTTAAGAGGTCCTAACGATTGGTATCAGAGCAGATCGTGATCACTTTTGGATTGCATTCACTAATCTAAGATCAAAATAATTTTCCAGATTTTTCGATCGAAAAACTTATGTAAAATAATTTTTATCAATGTGCTTAATGTTTGCGAATTTTGTTGATGATCTTGCTGATTAAGTGATAGATTATATGTTAGGAATGATTTACGTACTGATTTCAATCGCTTAGAACGTCATATTAATTCAGGTTTTCGATTTAGATTGATATTTGCGTTTGCGATCAAGTTTTGATTCCGATTTGATTTTCTTAATATTCGATATATTTTGCTGTAAAACGTGGTTGATCTTGTGTTTGTTCATATTAAGAACTAAGAAACAAGTGATTATCCAGAATTCCAGCATCTAACTTGAACATCTCGGTCGAATCTGGAATTTTCACTGTTACATTGAACTTGGCTGTTCTTCGATCGAAAAACTTTGGTCGAAAAATATTTTTTCGAATAAGTTTGCAACCGAGAAATTTTTTGATGACAAACACTGTTCTCGTGTGTTTTACTCAAATATAAGACTCGAAAAATTTATTTCGATAATTAGTTTTTCGATTCATATATAAAGCGTATTTTGTTTTTCGAGCGTAATAAAGCGTATTTTGTTTTCGACGGATACAGTTTTCGCTAAAGAAATATCTATATTTGACTCGAAAAACTTGTAATAGTAAAACAAGTTTTTCGTTCAAAAGATTTTCGATCATTTAAATTTTCGAGTCAAAATTTAGCGAAAACATATTTCGATCGAATAATTCTACGAAGAGGCGAATACACCGTTTGGAGAAGTCGAGTCTTGAACTTCTTGGAAACTAAAGATCAAGCTACCAATTTGATAGCTTCTCTTCAAGAAGGTCCCACTCAATTTTGGCTCATCCAAGAAGGCGATGCCACTAATAATCCTCCCATTCCCGCCACTAGAAGACTCAAAATTCCTAGTGAATACACCGAGGGGGAGGGATTAAGAGCAAAAGCGGATTTATTCAACCAGAGTCTATCTAGTGCAAAAGCTATGTGGGATGAACTCCAGAAAACGATGCAAAGAACCGAAGTCGGAGACAAAGCCAAGAAAGCCAATATTCTCACGGCCTACGACTCATTCAAAGCAAAGTTGGAGGAAAACGTTTATGAACTCTATCAACGTTATCTAACTCTTCTCAACGAGATGAGGAAGATAGAAATTTTCTAGGCCAACATGGAGGTCAACATCCGATTTCTCTCTTCCTTTCAACCGGAGTGGAAGAAAATATCCATGCAAATCCGTCAAAATAAGGATTTGGAAGAAATGGATAACGCCGTCTTTGATAATCTCGCTCAACACGAGGAAGATATAAGCGAGATACAAAAAGAACTTAAGGGCAAGCAGATCGAAGACTCTAAGCTATAGTTTCTAAAAGAAATATGAGTCGATCTCGCAAGGATAAAAGCATCAAGTTTCCAAGTTCATCAGGAGATGAAGAGGAATCCAAATCAGACTCTGAGCCAGATATGAAAGAGTTCAAGAAACAATTGGCTCTTATTAATAAGATGATGAGCAAAAAGTTCTATAAAAAGAAATCCTCCTCTTCGGCTAATAGACTTCGGACATCAAGCTCCAAGCACAAGGAAAGACCGGCCGAGTCATCAGAATCTAAAAACGCCAAAGAACCACAAAAGTGCTATAATTGTGGAAAGATAGGGCATTTCGCCAGAGAATGCAAACTTCCCAAGAAGAAGGACGCCAACTACTACTCCAAAAAATTCCAACTAGCTAAACAAAAAGAGGCTGGAGTAGCTCTGATGGCGGAACAAGAGCATTGGCTGGAAGATACCTCAGATTCTGAAGACGAAAATCTTGCTCTAATGGCGTACCTTGACGACGTCTCAAACGATAACTCTTCAAGAAGGTCAGGCGATGAAGAAAAAACATCCACATCATCACAAGAGGTAACGATGTCTAGTTCTACATTATTAAACATGTTAGAATCTTTATAAATTAATTATTCTAACATGAAGAATGAGCGGAAAAGTAAAAAGGAATTAGAAAAAAGATTAGCCCGTAGTGAAAATAATTTTCAAAAGCAATTAGATAGAAAAATTCACTTAGATATTCTCTTATCTAATGCTAAAGAAACCATAAATAGTCTTGAATCTAGGATAGCTACCTCTGAAATAAAAATAAATGACCTTAGTAAGACTCTTAGCGATTGTCAGAGAGATTTTGAAATTTCTAGAAATAATTTTAAGGAAATCTCTGATGAACGTAAGAAGCTTTACTCTATGATTAAAACTTTAGACGATCTTTTAACGAAAAGGGGGCAAACGAATCAGACTATATTTCTAAATCAACCTCTTGATATAGAATTTGAAGAAGGCTTAGGTTTTAACAATCCCTGTAACTTGAAAAAGGTCAATGTCAAACAGTTATATGATATCAAGTATATGGGATTTGGATTAACTTCTCTAATGGCCTTTACTAACTCTTCCGAAATAAATGCCTTAGAAGAATCTAAACGAAAAGCCACTAATAGGACTGATATCCCTTTTGAATAATAGTTACTAGACACGAGAAATTAACTTGTCTAGTGACTATAATTCAATATATCCTTTAGAAGATCTATGTAAAGTTCAGAAAAGAAAATAGTGATCATTTTCAAAATTCTACTTCCGGTTATATTCCTGCTATTACTAAAAAAATAGATGATTTAAACGCTTCCTTAGAAACAGAAAGAAAGAATTAAAAAGCTGAAAAGAATGAGCTTTTTCTGGAGATTTTTAATCTCAAAGCTTCCTCGACTTTAAAAACTTGTCCTGATTTTACTTTGAAAGAAAAATCATTAATTAAGAACAAGATTAAATCTAAGAAAACACCCCCATTATTTTTCAAAATATTTTAAAAGAATATCTATCTTCTTTAAAAAACGTAAAGGGAGGAAAAGAGTCCTTAAATGCTTCAAAAAGGAAAAAGACATTTACTAACTCTTTTTTTACTCTATCCACATGTAGAGTAGAAAAAGAGATGAAGCATGCAAAGGACAGAGTGTCTAGAATATAATTTCAGAAGATAAAAGATAGAAATGATTTATTATCAAAATTTTCTTCTGTGTCAAAAACTATGGACACTTGGAAGAAGACAGTCGTTTCTAACTTTAATGTTGTTGCTTCCACCTATGTGTTAAAGCCTATTAATTTTGAAAGCACAAATTTTGAAATCGGCTCTACTTCTAAAAACAGAACCCATCATTCTAAGACAAATGCAAATCTTAAGTCTCGTAGGAAACAAGATCCATCTATAAAGAATGCTTATATCTCGATACATTCTTATCCTCATTTAAGTTATCCGGTCACAGTACACTCACCCAAACACCTTAAGAGACTACCTGGAGAAAAGATTTTCTCATGCACTAAGATTAATAAGACATAAGACATTTGTTCGTGCTGAAATTAACTTCCCATGTAAGGTTCAACCTCAATGGGTTCTCAAGACACCATATAGGCCAACGCAAGCCCAAAAGGCCAAGTTGCCTAAGGAGGTACCACTTACACGAACTACTGCCAAGTTGGTTTGGGTTCCTAAAAGCATAAATGGTTTATGAACCAAAAATGAACAAACCGTACCTACCAAATCTGCTAATCCGAGAGGACCTATTACTAAGTGGGTACCTAAGTCTCTCTAAAATCCTTCTTTGCAGATCCATCATGTGTGGTATTTAGATTCTAGTTGCTCCACACACATGACGGGAAATCAAGAAATGTTGAGCAACTACCAAGACCGTTACGACGGAAAAGTCAGATTCGGCAACAATGACTCATCTTCAATACTAGGCTATGGAGATATACTACTGCAGAATCTGACAATCAAAGATGTCTCTTACGTCCAAAGTCTTAAACACAACCTGTTCAACATATGACAATTCTGCGATAAAGGATTTCAAGTGGTGTTTCTAGCTGATCAGTGGAGAATTTTAAATAGTCAGAATCAAGAACTTCTAACAGGATCACGAAGATCAAATCTATACACCATCAATCTGACAACAGTTCGACCTTCGACAGTTGTTTGCCTCATCTCACAGAATACAATCAAGAGGAACAGCTTATGGCATCAATGCCTGTCTCTCTATAAAAAATTTGGTACACGGTCTACCAACGATTTCCATACATCAAGAGCATAATTGTTCGGCTTGTCAAATGGAAAAAATGAAGCAAGCATCACACAAACTCAAGCAAGTTGCCTCTACATCTCGACCCTTGGAACTACTTCACATGGACCTTTGTGGACCAATGCGTACACAAAGTATCAACGATCGTAAATATGTTTTAGTAATTGTCGAAGATTATTCTCGCTACACATGGACAAGATATCTCCGAACAAAAGATGAGACTGGAGACTTGATAACCAGCTTTGTGAATACCACTCAGAATCTCCTGCAAAAGAAAATCCAAGTAATCCGGACTGATAACGGAATTGAATTCAAGAATCAACGTCTCAATAATTACTATCAGTCACTTGGAATTATTCAACAATTTTCAGCCACTAAAACGCCTCAACAAAATGGCGTCGTAGAATGGAAGAACCGGACTCTAGTTGAAGTTGGAAAAACAATGCTAATACATTCCGGTCTCCCTCATTTTATATGGGCTGAAGGAGTGAGTACCGCCTGCTTTACGCAAAATCGGACAATTATTCACAAACGCTTTGAAAAGATGCCGTATGAGATAATTAACCATAGAATTCCAAACATCTCATTCTTCAAAGTATTCGGGTGCAAATGTTTTGTTGCCACCGATCGGGAACATCGAAGCAAGTTCGACCCTAAAGCATTTGAAGCCGTCTTTGTTGGATATTCATCCACTTCAAAAGCATACTGCGTCTATATCAAGTCTTTGCGTAATATCTTGGAAAGCTACAACGTCACTTTTTAAGAAGTGACCGAATTGGCTTCTGAACAAAACAGTTCAGAACCGAGCTTATAGGCGTGTTGACACAAAGTCAACAACTTCCCACAACTTCTACCTCAAAGTCAAGAGAAGCAATTCCCGCTGACCTAGAAGATTTGGATTTTCTGTTTGAACATTTTTATCGGAACGAGTCTCAAATGCCTGCTTCATCTCATTCTATACCAAGCATTGCTCCTTCTCCCTCTACGGAAGAAATTCCAATTGAGACTCCCAATCCTCAAACTCCGACAAATGTTATGGATTCTCCTAATTCTGAATCTTCAACTGGTGTTGCAGCTCCTACAAATGCAGATGAGGAAATTCATTCCAATTCAACCTCAGAATTTCATTTCCCAACTACGAATGATCAACCCATCAATTTAGGATGTCTCGATCTACAAATCAATTAAGGATCTACTTTGGTTCTTCCTCATGAATGCAAATGGACTCGAGCTCATCCAATTGACCAAATAATCGGTGATCCTTCAAGTGGAGTACGCACTAAGACGTCTACACAAAGCGGATTATTCACATGCTTCTTAAGCGAAAACTAACCAATTAAGGTAGCCCAAGCCCTTAAAAACCTGGATTGGGTAATCGCGATGCAAGATGAACTCAACCAATTCGAGCATCTACGAGTTTGGACATTAGTTCCTCGACCATAAGACAAAACAATAATTGGAACTAAATGGGTTTTCAAGAATAAGAAGAACGAGAACGGTGAAGTAATCGGGTAAAGCACGACTCGTAGCTAAGGGGTACAATCAACTAGAAGGAATTGACTACGATGAGACGTATGCTCCGGTTGCACGTATCGAAGCAATTCAACTATTTCTAGCATACGTGGCTCATAAAGACTTCAAAGTCTATCAAATGGATGTTAAAACCGCCTTTCTCAACGGTGTGTCAAAAGAAGAAGTCTATGTCGCTTAACCCGACGGGTTCGTGCACGAGAATCATCCCGATCATGTCTATCGATTGGACAAAGCTCTTTATGGACTAAAACAAGCTCCCCGTGGTTGGTATGATGTTCTAAGCGAATTTATAGTCAAGTCCAACTTCATAAGAGGAACCATCGATACGACACTCTTCATCAAAAGACAAGGCAAAGACCTGATGATCATTCAAGTTTACGTTGATGACATCATCTTTGGCTCGACGAATGAACGCTTATGTCAGAAATTTGGTGATCTCATGAAGACCAAATTCGAGATTAGCTTAATGGGAGAACTCCAATTCTTTCTTGGACTACAAGTAAAGCAACTCGAAGATGGAATCTTCATCAGTCAAACCAAATATATCTGATATATTCTGAAGAGATTTAATCAAGACAAGAGCACACCGATGAATACTCCAATGTCAACAAACTACAAACTGGATGCTGATCCATTTGGAAAAGCAGTCAACATCACAACCTATCGGAGCATTATCGGATCTCTTCTCTACTTGACGTCCAGCCGACCCGATATCATGTTCGCCACTTGTCTCTGTGCTCGTTTTCAAGCGGACCCAAAGGAATCCCACATGCATGCAGTCAAGCGAATTCTATGCTATCTCAAAGGAAGTCCACACTTAGGGTTATGGTATCCAAAAGATACTGATTTTCGATTAGTTGGCTATACTGACGCTAATTATGCAGGTTGTCGAATGGACAGAAAAAGCACATCTGGCGGAGCTTAATTTTTAGGCGAAAAGTTGGTCCGCTGGTCCTCAAAGAAGCAAAATAGCGTGTCAACCTCGACGACCGAGGCGGAGTACGTCGCGGCTGCTAGCTGTTGCTCGCAAGTTCTATGGATGCGGACACAACTACGGGTTTGAATTTAATAACATTCCCATTTACAGTGATTCTCAAAGTTGCAATCCTGTTCACCATTCACGCACGAAATACATAGATATTCGCTATCATTTTATAAAAGATCATATAGAAAAAGGCACTATAGATATGTATTTTGTAAAACGGAGCTTTAACTTGCTGACCTATTCACTATGGCATTGGATGAAAAATGAATTGAATTTCTTATTGCTAAGTTAGGAATGTTGAATCTCACTCTTACTTGAAGCATGCTTTACATGCTCTATTATGCTTCTATGAGCTTCTTGATATTCTTTGATTATCTTGCGTGACTCTATCCTTCAAGCTTTTTTTACAAAAATAAAAATAAAATAGTATAAAAAAATAATAATAATAAAATTAAAAAAAATGGGGGATGACGATAACTTTGCATTTTTTAAAATATTCACAAAAATATTTCTTTGATATATGATTAAGTACTTTGTCTAAAAATTCATGTGACTTTCTTTTATTCAAAGAGCATCGTATGTTTCACTAGACACAAAGCCACATTACATATGTGAGAATTTGAACCTCAACATTTTTTATTCTTGAGTGTGTCACACTTCCAATGACTATCTTTTAGTTTATACTTCATAGCTTCATTCTTGCTTTTGTGTTAGTCTGTCATGAAAATGATAAGGGCAGATTAGGAAATTCCTCACTTAGCCCAAATTATAAATCCTTTACTATCACCTCTAGAAATCCACTTTGAGTCTTCTCCGACATTCTTTTTCTTTTGAAACCCGATCAAGTCTTCAACATTATTCCCAAAGTTTCGGGGTTTCTCAATCAAGAAAAAGAGGGGGAGAAAAAGAGATACAAGTCTCAATCATTATAGAAGTGACACATGGATCTCGCTGTGAACTTCTCCTAGATAGTCTCGTATACTCCTAGAAGAGAAGCACCTCGAAGTGAACTTCTCCAATGATAATCTTCTAGATCTTATATATAGAGAAAACGAGAAGAGGAGCACGATCTTGGGTTCGAATTCCATAACTGTGGAAACTTCAAAAGGAACACGGTCTCGGCCCAACAAAAGATCTCATCTCTCAAAGTTTTATAAAGAAGAAGAGACTCATCTTCAGCAAGCATAGAAGGAAAGAAAAGCTAAAGGATCATAAATGAATTTAAAAAAAGGGCCCCTAGAATTGAAGAATTTTTAAGCTCACTAATCCCAAAATTATCCTACCCTTTTAGTCAGAGCCTAAAAATAATCCCTTCAAAGTCCCTTTGATTCAAAATGATGGACTTTCACTTGGTAAGTTGATTAAATATACTACGATAACAAATTAATTGATATAATTTTGTCGTGGTGATATGAGTGATATATCTATTAAATATCTCCATGATAAAATTAAATTGAGTGCTATGAGCGAAACTTGCGAGAGTTGTCGAAATGATGCATACTATGATCTTAGAATATTACATTAGTTACATGATTGACGGCAAATTATTATTTTATATGTCATGATAAATTTATACATGATAATGTTCAAAATGTACAATTTGACCCCAAAATAAAATTTTTATAAAAATATTTTTTATTATTGAGAATATTTTTTGCACATTTTAAATGCATTAATACATGCATTGGCTAAGAACTGATAAAATGCGAATTATTTAAAAAAAAACGCAAAATTTTAATGAATCTATGTTGAATTGCTTAAAATGCGTTACTTGTACTTAAATAGTAAATTTTCATATGCCAAATTGTACTAAATATGCGTTTAAATGACGAAAATTTCAAACATGCAATTATTGTGGGGAAGTTTTACATGAGAATTTGTTCTTATCTCCTATAATATTTTTTCTAAGCATCACAGAAAATTTCGAGCTCATCCAAGGAGTCAAGTGTTGAATTTCATCAACATTGGGAGTTAATTGCATTTCTTTCAGAAATACAGGGAGCATCATGCAATTTACTTTTGGATTAATCCATAAAAGATTAAATTTTTGTTTAATCAGACCTGAATTTTAACTGAGGAGTCAAGTGTTTTCTGAGATTTGATCTTGTCCTTAATTAATGATTTCTCCAATAAAAGCTCATTCTTTTCTGCTTTGAAATTTTTTCTTTCTGTTTCTAAGGAAGCATTTAAATTAGCTATTTTCTTAATAATAGCAGTAATATAACAGAAAGTAGAATTTTGAAAATGATCATTATTTTCTTCCTTAACTTTAGGAAGATCTTCTAAAGGATATAACAAATTATAATCATTAGATAGGTTAATTTCTGTTAGTCCGATTACGCACTCAAGAGAGGATCAAAGGCTTAAAAATGATAAAGTTCTTAAAACACCTTCAGTGTGTGTTTGTGTGTGTGTGCCGAAATTAAGAACTTACTTTTAAGAATTATACATTGACCAACCCTAATTAGGGTTAATGGGATGCCTTATATACCACATGAGTTGGTATATTAAGGCTTGGGACTCAAACAATAAAATATTTACAATTTGACCCCAAATACAATAAATTAACTAATATTGACCCAAAACTCAAATACTAACTAAGGACACTACAATTAATTCCTAACATTCTCCCCCTTAGTGTCCTTTCTTCGTCTTTGTCTGTTTCTTTGAGCCTTTGGGTCGTTGCTGGGCGTACACGGAGTTCCGTAGTCCAAGCTTGTGCTCGTACGTCCTTATTTCCCTCCGGAACGAAAGCCTTTCTTGTATGTTGTTCAGCATATTCAGTATCTTGGCTTTTGTGTCCGGTCCTTCACCTTCCATCTTATCCAGTATGCTCCTCAACTTCTCTCGTATGATGAGGAGCGTTCCGTCGGAGAATTTTGGTATCTCCGATGTCTTCAATATTCGCTTTTCTCCCTTGTAGTTGATGTAGACCACCGCTGGATCTTCACTTTCGAACACGTGGCCTTCACCATATTCAACTTGTTCAGGGAGCTCGAATGATGGTTTGGTGAGGTTGACCTTTCTGACATTTGACTCCAGTGCTAGCTGCAGGTCGTGCGTCGCTCCGTACTTGATTTGTCGGAGCATGAACCTTTTGATCGTCATGTATCCTAATTTGACGTCCTGGTCCTGCAGCGTTCCCACGTATCGGTAGCTTCCAATCATCTGTGAGATGTCTTCAGCTCTGATGTACGGGAAGTCAGCCTCTGTCAAGGTCTCTCTTGTACCGTCTTCCCTCACTACGTGGTAGACGCTTAGTAGGAAGGTCCCGAGCCGATCTATTCCAACTCTTTCTACGGCTTGTATTCGGGGCCTCTGCTTTTCCTCTCGCCTGAGAGCAGCCAGATCATTTCCTTTCCCTAAGAACATATGAAGACGTCTTAGGGAAAGAAGGTAGAGATTGGCTCTGCGCTCTGACAGGTGCGTCATCCCACGTAGCTCCAGCTCGTTCAATTTTACGAGCTGATCCTCTTTACGCCAGATTCTTTTCCTTATCTCTTCTTGGTATGGAACTAAGATTCTGACGTTTTGCCACGGAAGATCGACCGTTGCCCCGATCTTTGACATGAGAAGTGGAGCATCCTCATTTTGGACTTGATGTTTGAGTAGTTCCGGTAGATCGGGGAGGTCACTTTGCAGATCTTCCAGCTCCTCATCTTCATGGACTTTCACCAGGCTTATCGACGCCTTTTCGAGGAATAGTCTGGCGTTTTCTCGAAATCTGGCTTCGAGCTGGAGGTCCATCGGTTGCTTCAGCCATCCTTCTTCAAATATATATTTCTCTACCACATCATGTGGATTGTAGAGTTGGCTGATTTCTTCCGAGATTTGGAGGTCAATAGATGTGGCTTGAGGTGGACTTTGTCGGTAGAAGGTTCTTGGTGAGCTAAGGCTTATAGTGACTGGAGTGGGTGTCGAAAGGGAAAGTGTATTGGAGATCTCTTGTGTATTTTGTTCGGTTGTGGTTGAGATCTCCATGGTAGGGAATATTATTGTGGTGCTGGAGACTTGTTTTGTTTTGCCTTTTGAGCTTGAGGTATCCAGCGGGTTGGATTCTTGGACTGTTTTGGTTGTTGGCTGCTGCTGGTGAGGGGATTCGACTCCACGCTGTCGGTTCTCCCCCTCGGGACGGTCCTCGTCTTCAGGGTCGTCCCGCGATCCAGATAGGCCCCCGGCTTGTGTTCGGCAGCTAGTGGGGTCAATCAGCCTCTGGATTTCTTTCTCCTTCGGTGTCAGGTGTGGCGCCGACCGGACACGTGCCAAAAGAATGTTGAAGAGTTCTTCAATGGGCACGTCCCACGGTCCTTCTTCTGGTTGTGTGAGTGAAGGAACAGCAGCAGCTGTCTCGTGTGTGACTGGAGTCTTGCCTTTGTCTTGTCTTGATGTTTCGATCATGGCCCGGACTTTTTCCACTAGTTCGTCGCCAAAAGATCGTAGCCGAGACTCCGTCACAAACGGATCGGGAAATAAAACGGAGCCACTGAGGCGTGCCGTTGTCGCGACGTCAGAGTAGATTTCTGACGTGCCGCCCACTGTAGTGGGTCTTCCGGGGCCACCAAGGCACACCGGTGGCAACGGTGCTAAGACAAACTCAGACCGTTGGCCCGAGACGACTGGTGGGATGTTGATCGTTTCGGGGCTTCCGCTCAGTCCCTCGGAGATTAACCCCAGAGTGACGTCAGAGAGCGTTCTGTCTAAGTCTGGAAGACTTAGAGGTGCGTATACTTCTGGGGCCGATTCCGTAATGGTGAGGGCGGTGTGTAGAGGATGGTGACGAAGGATTTCGAGTATTATCGGTGCGGGGACCGTGATGTTGTCAAAGTCAATGGCCGGGTTGTTGGGTAGTTTAGTGGCCCATTGACTTTGAGGAAAGACTTCGTCAATTTGTCTCAACATGTTTATGTAATCTGCTAAGAAGAAAACACAGAAAATTGTTAGACTAGGCAGAGTAGATAAAAATGTTACTTAGAAAAAATTTCGGACTTGAAAAATTTTATATGAAAGTGCCCGAAATTTGCTTAAGTAAATAAGATTATACTTTTGAAATACAAGCGGCGAAGTTCACAAATTCGGCTAAGAGTACATTGAAAAGTTTAAAACTCGAAGTTTGATTTGGCCGAATTTGGATTTGAAAATTTTGTTCGCCGAATTGTAATGAAGTTCGGGTAAGTGAAAATTAAATCGAATTTGTTATCATCATTCATCAAATTCGGGTGCTTGTCTTTAAAATTGAATTTGCCGAAATTGACAAATTCGGGCGATGGAATTCGACTGTGAGGAGTCGGGGTACAGTAGAAATTCGCCGAATTTCGAGTGAACAGTAGAAATTCGCCGAATTTTGGATTGAAAAGCAGAAATTCGGATGAAAATTTAAATTTTACCCGAATTTCGCCCGAAACCTAAAAATTAAAATAGGTCGATTCCATCGTGATTTGGATGAAATTTTGGCAAATAAATTGCAGATTCGGGGTCGCCATTACCTTCTGTAGTAAAATCGAAGTTGAAGAGATTTGATTTGAAGATTTTGTGTTTGCGCGAATTTAAATTCGAGAGTAAATTTTCTGAAATTCGGGCGTTAACTTGTAAATTTAGGGTAAATAATGAAATTCGGGCGAGTAGTGAGATAAATAGGGGTTACTGTGCAAAAGTTCGGGTGAATGAAATTCGGCATGTTAAAATTGAGTTTCGCCGAAATTCGTTCTGATTAAGTGAAAATTATATGAAATTCGGCGATCGAAATTAGTATTGACCAAAAGTGACCCCGAATTTGAAATTCGGCGAGTGAAATTGAAATTGGCCGAATTTCTTCACTGTTAGTCCAAAATTGGACTTCCGAAATTTTATATTATGTCAAAGAGCTCCCCCTCAATAAAATGATATATACTCCCCCGTAATAAAAATAAGCTCCCCCTTAATAAAAATGAAATATGCTCCCCCTTAATAAATATGAAATATGAACTCCCCCTTAATTAAAATGAAATATAAACTCCCCCTTAATGAAAATGAAATAAAAACTACCCTTTTAAAATTTGCATGTAGAATTAATTTGTCTACTAAATAAAAGGTCATGAGGCACTATAGGTCAGTGTTGAAAATTCAACATGCCCAACTTAGAAACTAGGAAATGGAATCGTTTTTCATCCAGAGCCTTTGTAAATAAATCTGCAAGTTGAAGTTCTGTACTTACAAAATACATATCGATAGTGCCCTTTTCAACATGATCTTTTATAAAGTGATAACGAAGATCTATGTGTTTAGTGCGAGAGTGATGGACAGGGTTACATGTGATAGCAATTGCGCTCTTTGAGTCACTATATATGGGTATATGATTAAGATCGAACCCATAATCTCGTAGTTGCGTACGCATCCACAAGATTTGAGAGCAACAGCTTGCTGCAGCTACATATTCTGCTTCAGCAGTTGAGGTAGAGACACAATTTTGTTTCTTAGATGACCAACTAATTAGTTTGTCTCCCAGAAATTGTGCTCCACCCGAGGTGCTTTTTCTGTCCATCTTGCACCCTGCATAGTCGGCATCAGAATATCCGACGAGATTATACCCGGAACCTTTGGGATACCAAAGTCCGAGATTAGGTGTTCCTTTGAGATATTTCATGATTCTCTTCACGGCTATGAGGTGCGATTCTTTGGGATTAGCTTGGAATCGGGCACATAGACATGTCGAGAACATGATATCCGGTCTACTAGCTGTCAAGTAAAGTAATGAACCTATAATTCCTCTATAAAGGGTTGGATTGACTGGTTTCCCAAGAGGATCCGAGTCAAGTTGGCATGAGGGGGACATAGGGGTACTTTTTGTAGTACAATTTTCCATGTCAAACTTTTTCAAGATGTCATGGATATATTTGGTTTGACTTATGAAAATTGCGTCCGAAAGTTGCTTGACTTGTAAACCCAAGAAAAAGTTGAGTTCACCCATCATGCTCATTTCGAACTTAGTTTTCATAAGTTCTCCAAATTGGTCACACAGCTTTAAATTAGTAGATCCGAAAATAATATCATCTACATAGATTTGGACTAAGAGAATATCTTTACGTGTGCGTTGGATGAAAAGGGTTGTGTCAATTTTTCCTTTTTCGAAGCCTGACTTGACCAAAAAGTCAGAAAGAACATCATACCAAGCTCGAGGGGCTTGTTTGAGTCCGTATAAGGCTTTATCTAGCTTGTAGACATAGTCAGGGTGAGTTGAGCTCACGAATCCTTCGGGCTGTTCCACATAAACTTCTTCTTTCAAGACTCCGTTAAGAAACGCAGTCTTGACATCCATTTGGAATACGGTGAAGTTTTTATGGGCAGCATAAGCAAGGAATAACCTAATGGCTTCGAGTCGAGCTACGGGGGCGAAGGTTTCATCGTAATCAATTCCTTCTTGTTGATTATACCCCTTAGCTACGAGTCGAGCTTTGTTTCTTATTACTATCCCATTTTCATCCTTCTTATTCTTGAAAACCCATTTGGTACCAATAATGGTTTTGCCAAGGGGTTTCGGGATTAGTCTCCAGACCTGTAATCTATCGAACTGATTTATCTCTTCTTGCATTGCAATAATCCAATCAGGATCTTCCAATGCTTGTTTGGCTCTTTTAGGTTCTATTTGGCTCAAAAAGCAGGTAAATAGTCCTTCGTGAGTAGTTGAGGATCTAGTGCTTATTCCTTGGAGAGGGTCTCCAATAATTTGTTCTACGGGATGAGCACGTGTCCACTTTCTTTCATGAGGAAGTGGTTGAGAGGTTGTCTCGTTTATTGTGGACGCGATTTCATTTTCCGTAGAAATGGAGACCTCAACGGGAGGGTTTGTCTCATTTTCTAAGGTCTCTTCGGAAGAGTCGTTTTCAACAGACACTTCGATTCCTAAATCATTGGTGACATCTAATTCTGGTTCTTGTGAAGTTTCACAGTTCACTATTGGTTCTACCATATGTGGACTGCTTGTGTCACCATCTTGGATGGATTGTCGTGAGACTAATTGTTGACATGGGTTAGAGTAAATTTTCTCAAAAAGGATACTTAATTCCATGTCTTTTGAGGAATTTGAGGCTGATGTCTCTTCCACAGGTGTGGGAATGTGTTGATCATCAGTCAACACTCTAATAAGTCCGGGTTCTGGACTGATTTGTTCAGAAGCCATTAAGGGTGTTTCATTGAAGGTCACATTGGAGCTTTCCATGACCGTTCTCCGCTTCTTAAGGTAGACTCGATATGCTTTAGATTCTAGAGAATACCCAATGAAAGTTGCCTCTAATGCCTTAGCATCAAATTTTCCTCGGTTTTCCCTGTCATTTGCTACGTAGCAAATGCATCCGAAAACGCGAAGAAATCCTATATTGGGGATTCTTCCATTCAATATTTCATATGGAGTCTTTCCAAAGCGTTTGTGAATTATTGTCCTATTTTGGGTGAAGCAGGCAGTACTGACTGCTTCAGCCCATAGAAAGTGAGGAAGTTTAGAGTGAATAAGCATAGTCCTAGCAGCTTCAACTAGGGTCCTATTCCTCCTTTCTACGACTCCGTTTTGTTGAGGAGTTTTAGGAGCAGAGAAGTGTTGGGAGATCCCTAGGGATTGGTAGAATTCGCTCAGTAACTGATTTTTAAATTCAGTCCCATTATCTGAGCGAATTATACGAATTTGTAAGCCCGACAAATTCTGTGTCTTTTTCACAAAAGCAATTATGAAGTCAGGAGTTTCTGCCTTTGTTCTTAAAAATTTGGTCCAGGTGAACCTAGAAAAGTCATCCACTATTACTAGTACGTAACGTCGTCCATTTATGCTCTCAATTCTCATTGGTCCACAGAGGTCCATATGAAGAATCTCGAGTGGTCGTGAGGTTGAGGCAGTTTGTTTTGATTTGTGGGATGCTTTTCGCATTTTTCCTAACTCACATGCTGAGCAGAGATGCTCTTTGTGATATTTCAAGGCAGGCAATCCCTGTACAAGATTATCTCTTTGAAGTTGACTTAGAGTCTTGAAATTTAGGTGAGATAATCGTTGATGCCATAAATTGTTCTGTTGAAGAGATGCTTTACTCAACA
Organism: Linderniella brevidens; assembly: GCA_004919715.1. Lineage (NCBI taxonomy): Eukaryota > Viridiplantae > Streptophyta > Magnoliopsida > Lamiales > Linderniaceae > Linderniella > Linderniella brevidens. Next base: position 188,440 of record SWDC01000143.1, on the reverse strand, counting down.
GGCAAATGGCTCGGGATTGATGAACGGTTCTAAGATTGATGGTGTAAAGATTGGATTTTCTAGTTCCAGTGAGTAATGGTTTACCGTTACCACCATTTACACTACATCCTTCAGTATGGAAGTTGACCGTGAGTCCACGATCACAGAACTGTCCTATACTGAAAAGATTGTGGCTTAAGCCATCAACATATGAAACATCCTTAATTAAGAGATTTTGATGTATGATATCACCGTGACCCAGGATGGGAGCTGAGTGGTTGTTCCCGAATCGCACATTTCCACCAAATCTCTCTGTGTAGTTGCTCAGCAGTTCTTTTCTTCCGGTCATGTGTGTGGAGCAACCCGAGTCTAAGTACCACACATGACTTATCTGCAAGATAAGATTAAGCAGTGTTAGAGATCCCGTTTATTACGGGTCTTCTATCATTTGCAGAGGTTGAGGTGCATGCAAGATTGGGTGAATTGTGTACCGGGTTGGCTTGTATCTTTCCTGAGTTTTTCGGTACCCAAATTTTTGTTACCCCTAATGGAAAACAGAGCTTTGTGCATGCAGCAAGCACTGTTTTAACTACCCAGATTTGTTTGCAATCTTTTCCCTTAGCTTCAGCTCGGGTTTTCGATTGCTCAGATATTTTTGGATCTGTTTTGGTCACGTTTTTGGCCTTTTTCTCTAAAGCTTGAGCTTTAGTTTTGTTTCAGTGAGAGTTGGCCTTCTGAATGTTCTAGCTACCTTTTCGTCAACTTTTAGGTTGGACGTTTTGGATGGTAGAACCGTTTTCGTGTGTGTTCCTGAAATCATATTTCTACGACGTATAAATTTAGCATTCATAGCTATACACCTATCGTAGGTAATATAATCACTGACAGTCTTAACAGAACTGGTTTTGGAAGAAATACGGGAATAAGCGGAAGCATTGTTCGAACTACATGAAGAAAGATTTCTAAATGTTTTTGGAAATAATTTTAAATCAGAAACACTAGTCAAATTTTGCTTCGTCTTTTTATCAAAGATTTTGGCATCCTTCTCTTGCGTTCCTGAATTTTTCTTCCCAGCAGTCTCTGTCCGTCTCAGATCTGTCATAGATGGTGAAGGGATGTTAGCTGTTGCTTGAATGATAATCTTCTTAGTTAGCCTATTCTTCATGGATGAGGAATCTATTGGTGTTATAATAACAGACTCCGACTTAGAAGATTTAGCGAGATCAGCATATGATTGATTTTCAAGTGAGGAAATTCTCTCAAGGAGTTTCTCCTTTTCAGCTTGAAATATTTTCCGTTCGAGCTCTATCGTGGATTGAATATTCTTGATCTTTTGGGGAATGTAAATTCTGCAAAGATCTGAGTTCTTTGAGCTAGATATTTCTGTCATGGGCTGATCAGATTCAGAGGGAGGATGGGGAAACATTTGTAGATAGTCATTTGAAAGAGGAATTTCCCTAGTTCCATAACTATCGTTGATTTCCTTGTAATCCAAGGATATTTCGGCCTTGCTTTTGGTCTTGCGCTTTTCCTGTTCTAGGTTATCTTCTTCTTCAGATGATCTGAGAAAGGCTAACAAGCTAGGTATTCCTAGTCCTAGGTATGCAGCATTGTAAAGAGCAAGCGGCCGTTTATCAGTGGTTTGTTGGTTTGGCTTAAAGCCTAAGCCCTCACGTGGATTGTAAAATCTCGTGTCCTTAGGCTGATTCAAGAAAATCGTTTTGTCGGTTTGTCCCCTTTTCGTAAGGAGGTCCTCCAGACTTTTGATTTTGGAGTAAAGCTTCTTACGTTCCTCCATTAGAAGATTGTATTGATCTGTTTTACCAATACGCTCTTCTTCACTAATTCGCAGGCTAGTGGTTAATTGACTAATATTTGCATTCAGCATATTAGTCTCGGATTCAAGCTTCGAGATTTTCTCAGATGCATTTTCTAAATGACATCTGAGAGTTGCTTTTTCACCTAAGTGTTTGAGCACAGATTGATAATTTGTTGCGTTTTTCTTTTCCAGAGCTTCTAGTTTTTTCAAGTGTTCTAATGGAGAATTCTGGATATGCTCAAGCACGGTCAGTTTTGATGTCAGGGAAACTACTTTTTCTTCAGATTTTACTAGATTAGCTTCAGCTAATTCTAGTGATTTTTCTGAAGTAGCTAGTTTATTTTCTAGCTCAATGACCAAATTTTGTGTTTTGGCCAAGATGATGTCATTCGTGGCCATATCTTTATATGTAGACTTCCTACTTGAGCGTTCCTTTCGGAAGCTGTTCTTATTCTTAATTTTATGTCTGTAGAAGTCTATATTTTCTACCTCAATGTCCTCGGATGATTCAGTTTCGTCATTGCTCTCCGTCTCGGCTCCTTCTGCATCACCAGCTTCTTCTTCCACAAACGCCATTAGAGCCATGTTCTCGGGTTCATCCTCAGAAGTGTCATCGTACCATTCAGCTTGCTCCGCCAGCAGGGCTACGCCAGCTTTCTTCATTTTGGACAGTTTGAGCTTTTTGGCGTAGTAGTCTTCGTTCTTCTTCTTGGGAAGGAAACAGTCCCTGGCCCAATGTCCTGCCTTCCCACAATTATAGCATTTTGGAGGCTCAGGTAGGGATTTTTGTTCGGGCCGATGCGGAGTTTGTTGAGGTTGATGAGAAGATGAAACTCGTTGTTTGTTGGAAGAGGAGGAAGACTTCTTAAAGAATTTTCTGCCCATCATCTTAGTGATGAGGGCCATTTGTTTCTCGAATTCCTTTAGATCGGAATCCGATGAAGAGTCTGAGTTGTCTTCCTCAGATGAGCTTTCAAGTTTTACGGCCTTATCCTTTGTGGCGCGGGAAGGTTTCTTAGCTCTATTATCAGTTACTAAGGCTAGAGGATCTGCTGCTGATTTTCCTTTTGATTCCGCAGATTTTTGATGTACGTAGTCTGCATGTTGAGAGAGGCTCTCGAAAACGCAGTGGATGTCGATTTCATCAAGGTCTTTGTTCTGCCTGATTTGAGTGGCTATTTTCCTCCACTCTGGCTGCAGTGAGTTAAGGAATCTCACGTTCAATTCCATATTGGAGCGATGAACGTTCACCTTTCGCATCTCGTTGACTTGAGTCATAAACCGTCTATACGTGTCCTCTATGTCCTCCCCTTGCTTTGCTTTGAAGGTATCGTAGGCCGCGAGGGTGTTTGCCTTACGTGCTTTGATTCCCATTTCCGTCCCTTGCATCAGCTTATGGATCTCGTCCCACATTTCCTTAGCAGTGGTGAGGCTATCTACTTGCATGTAGATATCGTTGTGAATACCCTGGATGAGATAGTTGAGTGCAAGTCGATCTGCCTTGACCCTGTTCTTTTCTTCCATTGTGTAGCATGTGGGAGATTTTTTCTGAATGGATGGTAAGGTGGGAGGATTTGTTGTGGAATCACCCTCTATATTAACCCAATATGTTATGGGTCCTTCCGAGAGGGACTCTAGGATTTCGTTTCCTATGTCCTTGGAGCTAACGAAATTTACAAATCGGTTTCTCCATGCTGTGAACTCCCCCCTTTTCATTGTTAGAATTGGGGGTCTGTTATCGCTTCCGATTGCTATGAAATCCATGGATGTAGTTGAGTGCTTTTTAATGATCGTTCACGGTCGTGATCTGCAATCCTAAATGGTCAGTTTCGAAAAATAACGTCTAAGAATAACGTTAAGTTTGAGTAAATTTTGGTGGAAAGAAATTGTGTTTAAGTGTTCGACTTTTTATTTTAATTTTAAAGAATAAAATTCGGGCACTTGTAGAGTTGTTGCCGAAATTTGAATTCTGAAATTCGGATGAAAAGACTTTGTCGAGAATTTTGAAATCAAAGGAAATCAAAATTCGGGTGACAAAAATAAGTTCGCCGAAGTTCAGGATTAAATTAAGGTAGGAAAAATTTTATCGAAAATTACTTTCAAAATTCGGGTAAACTAAATTCAGTCGAGAATTAAAAAAAATCAAAATTCGGGTGACTTTCTGATAAAAGTTCGCCGAGAATTAAGAAATTCGGGTGACTTAAATCAAAACTTCGCCGAAAATTTTAAGTTGAAATTCGGGCAATCTTAATTTTAAAATTCGACCAAATTCTCCGTGAATTTTAAACAGTAGAAAGCAAATTCGGCGAATAAACTTAGCTTACTCAAATTCGGTCAATTTTCTGATCGAAAATTTTCTCAATTTCGGCGAATTTCAATTGAAATTCGGCAATATGAGTTAATTTTCGGGTTCAAGAACGAACTTCGAGCGAATAAACACTGTTCTAGAGAAACGCCCGAAATTTTTCCAGCAACTTTAAAACACACCAATTTCAATCGATTTCTCCCCAGAAATTTCTCAAACTTGACGAAAATTAATCTAAACGAGTTCCTAAACAAGCCAAGACTGATAATCAAGCATTTAAAGGTTTAAAAACATCAATAACAGCAAGATCTAACCCAAAATACTTGAAAAAAAATCGAAAATAAAATTTGCTTAGTAAACTCTTTCGATCTTGACGAAATCAAACGAAATTGGTATAGATTTGCACAGATCGATCCGTGTCTTGCTCTGATACCACTTGTTAGTCCGATTACGCACTCAAGAGAGGATCAAAGGCTTAAAAATGATAAAGTTCTTAAAACACCTTCAGTGTGTGTTTGTGTGTGTGTGCCGAAATTAAGAACTTACTTTTAAGAATTATACATTGACCAACCCTAATTAGGGTTAATGGGATGCCTTATATACCACATGAGTTGGTATATTAAGGCTTGGGACTCAAACAATAAAATATTTACAATTTGACCCCAAATACAATAAATTAACTAATATTGACCCAAAACTCAAATACTAACTAAGGACACTACAATTAATTCCTAACAATTTCCCATGTCTTGTAACTATTATTCAAATGGTGTAGTGAAAGGGGATGTCAGTCCTATTTGTGGCTTTTCGTTAAGATTCTTTTAAGGCATTTAATTCGAAAGAATTAGTAAAGACCATTAGAGAAGTTAATCCTAATCCCATATATTTGATGTCATATAACTGTTTGACATTGACCTTTTTCAAATTACAGGGATTGTTAAAACCTAAGCCTTCTTTAGGATTATAAAATTCTATACCATGAGGTTGATTTAGAAAGATAGTCAGATCCGTTTGCCCCTTTTTTGTTAGAAGGTCGTCTAAAGTTTTAATCCTAGAGTAAAGCTTCTTACGTTCATCAAAGATTTCCTTAAAATTATTTCTAGAAATTTCTAAATCTCTCTGACAATCGCAAAGAGTCTTACTAAGGTCGTTGATTTTTATCTCAGAGGTAGCTATTGTTGATTCAAGACTTGATATTGTTTCCTTGGCATTAGGTAAGAGAATTTCTTGCTGAATTTTCTTATCTAGATGCTTTTGGAAATTATTTTCACTAAGGGCTAGTCTTTCCTCTAATTCTTTTGTACTTTTCCGCTCATTTTTCATGTTAGTATACTTAAATTGTAAAGATTCTAACATGTTTAATAATGTACAATTAGGCATAGTTACCTCTTGTGATGAAGTTGATGCTTTTTCTTCGTCGTCAGACCTCCTTGATGACTTTTCGTTTGAGGCGTCGTCGAGGTATGCCATTAGAGCGAGATTTTCGTCGTCAGAATCCGTTGTGTCTTCTAGCCAAGCTCTTGTTCGACCATCAGAGCTACTCCAGCCTCCTTTTGTTTGGTTAGTTGAAATTTCTTGGAGTAGTAGTTGGCGTCTTTCTTATTAGGAAGATTGCATTCTCTAGGAAAGTGCCCTATTTTACATCAATTGTAGCATTTTGTGGTTCTTTGGCGTTTTTGGTTTCTGACGACTCGGCCGTCTTTCCTTGTGCCTAGAGCTTGATGTCCGAAGTCTATTGGCCGAAGATGAGGATTTCGCTTTATAGAACTTTTTGCTCATCATTTTAGTACTGAGAGCCAATTGTTTCTTGAACTCTTTCATATCTGGTTCGGAGTCCGATTCGGATTCGTCTTCATCTTCTGAAGAACTTGACAACTTGATGCTTTTATCTTTGCGAGATCGACTAGTTTTTCTTTCAGAAACTAGTGTTGTAGAGTATTCGATCTGTTTGCCCTTAAGTTCTTTTTGTATCTCACTTATATCTTCCTTGTGTTGAGCGAGATTATCAAAGACGGCATGGATATCCATCTCATCCAAATCCTTGTTTTGACGGATTTGCATGTATATATTCTTCCACTCCGGTTGAAGAGAAGAGAGAAATCGGATGTTGACCTCCATGTTGGTCTTGAAAATTTCTATTTTCCACATCTCATCGAGAAGAGTTAAATAGCGTTGATAGAGTTCATAAACATTTTCCTCCGACTTTGCTTTGAATGAGTCGTAAGCGGTGAGAATGTTCGCTTTCTTGTCTTTGACTCCGACTTCGGTCCGTTGCATCATTTTGTGGAGCTCGTCCGACATAGCGTTTGCACTAGATAGACTATCTATTTGCATATATATGTCATTAGGAATTCCTTGCATTAGGAAAGTTTTGGCTCCTAAATCTGCTTTCGCTCTTAATCGCTCCCCCGCGGTGTATTCACTAGGAATTTTGAGTCTTCTAGTGGCGGGAATGAGAGGATTATTGGTGGCATCGCCTTCTTGGATGAGCCAAAATTGAGCGGGACCTTCTTGAAGAGAAGCTATCAAATTTGTAGCTTGATCGTTTGTTTCAAAGAATTTCACGAATCGGCTTCTCCATACGGTGTATTCGCCTCTTCGTAGAATTGGAGGGCGGACGTCGTTTCCGAGTGAGTAAGCATCCATTTGTAGTTGATTGGTATGATCTTCGTGAAAGTTTGGAATCAAATTGGTAAAAGTGCTTCGCAAGTGACAAACTTCGTTAGTAATGTTTGATTAGTACTTTGAGCAATTTCCTTTTCGAACCTATTTTTCGGTTGTTAAAGAGAAATAGTTTTGATTTCGAAAAATATTTGATATAAGAATTGATACTTCAAAATTTTGCTAAATAATTTTAAATTTATGATCGAAAATTTTGAGACAAATATTTTTCGTAAGTTTTGAAAACTACGAATTTTGATTTCTTTCAAAAGAATGTAAAATGTGTGTGTGCTTGACATTTAGTGGTCGGGAAGTTTTTCAAGCAGAAAAGTTTTCGATTTAAAAATTTTCGAACCTTTAATCGAAAAAGATTTTCGATCGTATAAGTTTTTTTTTGGTATTTATCGGAAATTATTATTCGAACGTAAGAGTTTTACAAAGTAAATATCCTATCAAAAAATAGGTTGTCGAATAATTGTTGATTGCAAAAACTTTTATCGAAAAATTTGTAATAAAAAATTAAGAGTGATCGAAAAATTTCGTTAAGTTTGACTCAAATTGTTGACTAAAAGTTTATCGAGTGTGAATTATTCGATCGAAATAAGTTTTAGCTAATTTTTTTTACTCGAAAATTTAGATGATAAAAAATCTTGTGATCGAAAAACTTGTTTTACTATAACATGTTTTTGAGTCAAAATTAGATATTTATTTAGCGAAAACAGTATTCGTCGAAAAAAATACACTTTATTACGCTCGAAAAAGATATTTATATTTGAATCGAAAACCTAATTATAAAAAATAATGTCTTTTGAGTCTTATATTTGAATAAAACACACGAAAACAATGTTTGTTATAGAGAAATTTTTCGGCCGCAAACTTATTCGAAAAATATTTTCGAGCCAAGTTTGTCGATCAAAAAACGATCGAAGAACAGCCTTCAAGTTCAATGGAACAATGAAAATTCCAGATTCAACTAAAATGTTCAAGTTAGGTACTGAAATTCTGGATAATCACTCGTTTCATAGTTATGAATATGAACAAACACAAGATTAACCACGTTTTACAGCACAATACATCGATTATGAAGAAAATCAAATCGTATTCAAAACATGATTGCAAACGCCAATATCGATCGAAATCGAAAATCTGAAATAATCTGAAGTTCTAAGCAATTGAAATCAGTACGTAATTCATCAACAGAATTCGCAAACATTAAGCGCATTGATCAAAATACATTTCACGTAAGTTTTTCGATCGAAAAATCTGGAAAATTATTTTGATCTTAGAATAGCGAAATCAATCCAAAAGCGATCACGATCCGCTCTGATACCAATTGTTAGGTCCTATTTATCAACTAACGATTGATCTAAGAATGAATTCTAGATATTCGAATGAGAAATCTTACTAATTACCTTCGGTCGAATATAGGCTTTGAAGATCTTGAGAGAGAAACGATTAGAGCATTTTTCGATTGCTTTTCTCTCTCTTAGAATGTGAATCAATGCTTGTGATTTTTCCGAAATGAATTGTGTATTGATTTCGATAGTGTACATTCTATTTATACCTATTTACATGGTGTATTTACTATTTAGTCCTACACTATTAAAACAATGAGTTACGCCCCTAATTATAAGGATAGCAAAATCACAAAGCACAATTCCAATATATCTTCACCTCTATACATGGTATTTTTACTAATTAGTCCTACACTATAAAAAATACAAGTTACGTCCTAAATTACAAGGATAACTAATAAACAAACCACAATTTCTAAGTCTTCTTCAATATTTCCTTTTGTGCTTGTTTGCTCTTCAGCTCCATTTATCCTTGTCGAGCGTAGAAAGACTTCGTCAATCCCAATATTGTCTCGCAGTGTCGGACAACATTCCTTAGCTCCAACCTTTCATTGATGGCATTGAGAAGCTCATTTAGGAGCGGGGCCTCTTCTTCTCCAAGGCCCTAGAAGATCGTTTTTTCATCTATCTCCACCAACCTCCTTTCGATGTTCTTCCTTACGAGTTTCAACTTCCCATCACAAAACTTATGAACATCAGACTTCATCGCTCTCGTCTTTCCAATGATTGGATTTCAATATGTGATGGTGAGACATGGCTTCTTGAAAATATAGTTCTCAGGGAAGTCGTTGAGTGGAAAGCCTTTCATGAGTGGCGATTCCATGTTGACCTTCTTCATGTTGTTTTTCACTGCAATTTGAAGGTCGAGTGCGGTGTGAAACTTAATCTACCGCACCATGAATCTTTTCAATCCCTCGAGTCCTTCCTTCTTGATGTATTAAGTAGGTGTCTGGTATTTTTTCTTGTACATCTGGAACAGAGGATAGACTTCGTTTGGTGGAAGGAACGGTAGATAGCTTTCGTCTATCTCCTCTCAAGTGTGATTGTCATTCGCTTGCTCTATAAGGTATATCGGGGTTGGATAACTTCCAATCGTGTGTGATTGTCATCCCTGAAATTTCTTCTAAGTTGATCCGTTGGGATGCCACTTCGATCCGGAGCGAGGTAGGTCAGCATGAAGATGTGCTCCATCTTCTTTCGTTCTTCCAAATGAGAGATGCCCCGTAGATTAAGCTCGTTTAGCTTCTTGATACGGTTTGGAGCTCTACATATCTGCTTCCTTGTATCTTCAAGGAAGGGCACTTAAATCCAAACGTTCTCCCATGGTGTCTCGACTCGGACAATCTGCTTTGAAAAAGTGAGGAGGGGTGTCCACTCGGTGCTTAATCATCTCTGGCAGTTCCGGGAGTTCGGTATTGTTGTTTTCACCTTCTTCTTCATCTTCAAGCAGTACCAAATCAACTGAACTTTTTGTAGGAAGTATCTTACATTGAAGGGTCGAGCTTGAGCAGCTTCCTCTGGTTTCCAATGTATCGGCCACTTCTTGTTCATAATATAGTCATCTACAATTGCATGTGGGTCGTAGTTGACTGCTTCAGATTTTGAACTTGGGGGACGGAGGCCGGGATTAGATTTAGACTTTTGGGAGATGGAGGTATTGTATGTGTGTGAGATATGGTTGTTGTTTGTTGGCGGGTGTTAGTTGGTTGTGTGGTTGGTGGGTTGGATGACGATCCTCCGGCTTCACGCGTTGAGGATGTCTTCTCTCGACTATGACCACGGCCGCTTCTGGTGGTCTTTTGCCTTTTCTCCCCCTCATGGCGATCCGGATCATCGGGATCGTCATGTCTTCGCTTTGTGCGGGAGCTTTCTTCTCGACAACGTGTTTGAGCAGGCGGCTCGGGGTCATCTACTAGCTGGCGGTATAGACTCTCCTCGGAAGGGGTGCTTGTCTCTAGGGATAGCAGTCGAGATATAAGAATATAATGAAGTTGAGTTATCGGTATGGTGTATGGGTTGATGTGGGAAGTAGATTGGGTCTGGCTGGTTAATGTGGTTTGATGGGAGTGTGTATGGTGGTGGTGAGGAGATGAGTTGGGAGTGGGTTTCGGATGCAGCGGCCGCGGAGACTGGTGCTTTCTCGGTATCTCGTCGGGAAGTCTCTATCTCTTTCCATTAGCCTATCTTCGAGAGAATTGATGGTTGTGGAAAGAACATCTTGTAGGCGCTGCTCCGTTACGAAGATTGGTACCTCCGGCGTGGGGCCAGGAAGGCACTTCATTGTCACAACGCTAGAGAATAGAACTGACGTGCCGCCTATTAAAGGACTTGTGATTCCGATACGTCGATAGAGACCCGTTGACAACCCAGAAGTCACCACTTTGATGGGTTGGCCCGTTGTTGGCGCCGAAGATGTCGGGGGACCAAGGAGGCTTCCATCCAATCTTTGAGATGAGACAAGAGGTATCATCTCTATGGATGTTGGGACAAGTTCAATGGGAACTTGTGCGGTCATCAGGACCGGTGGTGGTGGAGGAGGTAACATCGAAGCCGTTGTGGTGGAGAGAGATGCAGACGGGTCAGAAACGTTTTGTCGGCGGGAGCCCCTTCGTCGTAATCAGCACTCCTCATCTGAGGCGGTAGCTTCAGGAGATTCGGCTGTTGGAGGTGTGGGCTCACGGGAGACACCTTCAGGCTCAATGGCCGTTGTTTCAGTCTCCTAGCCTCAGCTTCGGGCTCTTGTGTCTCCACCGGGGATTTTTGTCGGATAAGCATCGAAGCCGGATCGACGGACCGTACCATGGCCTCCATGATTGAATTGTTTTGGCAATAATCTTGGTAGGCCACATCGGTGGGGTCTGTAAGGCGTAGAAACTCTAACGGGATCAACATCGGTTGGAGTCCAGATCCGATGCCTTTGGATTGTGGAAAAACCGCAGCCTCGGCGGTGTGTATCCTCCAACAGGTGGTAGACTAGGGATCTCCGTATGTACTTTCATCGGTTGGGAGATCAGCACTGGGAACCATCGCACGTAAGACATGAACTTTGCCTTCGATTTTGTTTCCCGTTGACGCATTTGGTACGCAAGATCGTTCCTGATTAGATGGGCCATGTCATAGTACTTTGAGAAGACGACTCCATGGAAGATCATGAGAATATTCTCGTTCACCTTATCAAATCCTGAGTGCTTCGAGGAGAAACATTTGTTGATAATTCCAAATAATGTCCTCCATGGGTGAGGGATCCCGTTGTTCTGAAAGTTGGCCAGTTTGGTCAGCGGTGGCTTGTATCCCATCCGAAGCATGTCTTCTACTATCTCCGCATCTGTCGATAGAGGGTCGTAGACTTCATGATGCGGTAGATCAAGGACCATGGCCAGAAGATTTTTATCGATGATGACTTGCTTCTAGTTTATCATGGTTGTGTAGGTCACGTCATTACCTACAATGTGACTCTTCATGTATCCCAGAACTGCTGGAGGTATACCATCTGGACTATTGCAGTAATGGTGAGTGCTGGCCATAAAGGGTGTCCTTTGAGTATGGAAATGATGACTTCATCGGGAAATCGAAAGGTGGCTAGATCCAACTGATAGTTGTTGTTGTGGAAGCCAACCTTAGGAAGGATAGATGTATGAGTATTCTTGATGAGCCATCTCTAAAAAAAAAAGAGTAAGAATCATTAGATTGGAATATTCAAATGCAAATTAGATTAAGTAATTGTTAGTGTTGAAAATTTTTTGTCGAGGCGCAAACAATGTTTATGTGTTATAATGAATGACTTCGAAAAATTTTGAAAATTTTGCTAAGTGGTTAAAGTGTATACTTTTTGCGGCGTGTTTCTATTCCAACGAAAATTTATTCGAACGCCAAGTTTTGCGATCGAATAAAAACTTAACTAAAACTCAAGGTTTTCGCTGTTGAGTTTCGCGATCGAATAAAAATGTATCCAAACCTAATGTTTTTTGCTGAGTAGTTTTGCGATCGGATAAAATTTTGTCGAAAAACTTAAGTTTTTCGCCGCGTAGTTTTGTGATCGAATAAAAGTCTATCAAAAACTAAAGTTTTAGCCACGTATTTTTGCGACCGAATAAAATTTTATCGAAAAACTTAAGTTTTTTGCCGCTAAGTTTTACGATCGAAAAAAAACATATCGAATCATAAGGTTTTCGCCGCCGCTAAGTTTTGCGATCGAATAAAATTGAACGAAAACTAAAGTTCTTCGATGGCACAGTTTGCGATACGACGATTTTCGACCTAAAAAATTTGAAATCAAACAGTAAATTCTTAAAAATGCGAATGACAATTCTGCGTAAAACATGAGTTAATCTGGACTCGTAATGACCAGAAATCAGTTGCGAATCCAAATATCATGCATTCAATCAAAATGGTCGAATCTAAACGCTAGAAAACTTGATTTCTTAAGAAGTTTAAGTAAAAAAATTGCGAAGTTGAGAAATATCTTCGAATGATTTTGAAAAACTGTCGCGATTCGTGATTTTCGAAACAAAAAGATGAACTGAAACTGGATTCTACCTTCAAATTAGGCTAGTTTTTAACATAAAATCTGAGGAAGGTTAAGATTTTTCGAAATCGCCGTTTGAACCTTTTGAGAATGCGAAGAGTTTTTCGATCGTTAATGTTTAGCGTGAGAAAGAGGTTTTTGATCGAAAAAGGTATATAAATACTTTTCGATTAGGTAAAGTTAAAGGGTTTTGGGTCGTGAAAAATCACTTCGGGCTTTCGTTAAAATCGAGTCTGAAAATTTTATTCTTTTTACTTTTGCACCCAAAAAGAAATTTTAATAGAGATCCCCGGAGTTTTGAAATAATTGCAATGAACTCCCAATGTGTGATGAAATTCATCACTGGACTCCTCATATGTGCTCAAAATTCTTTGTAAAACTTAGAATGAAACATGAGAAGTCGTGATTCCAAGTAAATCATTTAGGAGATAATAGCAAATATTCATGTAAGCTCTCCCTCAATAAATGCACATATAATGTTTTGGCAATTTAGCACAGATCTGGCAGAGCTTTTGCCAGACCTCTCCAGCTGTTTTACACATCATCACTTGTCTGAAGGTTCCAGTGTCCAAGGTCTTGATTAGTGTATCATTGGCCACTTTGTCGATATTCATCAGCTTCTTTTCAGCGTCAGTACACTCGCTTTTGACCTTGGGAACCTGTTGAGGTTGTGTGGGATCGCTAGCATGCGCTGGATTTATTTTGAGGAGAGTGGGAGGTCCATCAGTGACAACATCCCACATGTCCTCATTTTGCGCTGACAAGTGCGACTCCATTCTTATCTTTCATTCCAGGAAGTTCTCTCTGCTGAACATCGGCATCTTGCTGTAGGTACTCATTGTGTGATTGAAGTTGCATATGAAAATATATGATATAAGCATAGATAACGCATTTAATCAATTCAGCGTAGATTCATGATCCCCTAGTCATGTATATGAAAATTTTACGTTTTCATAAAATTTCGCATTTTTATCAAATCTGAATCAATGCATGTATTGATGCATTTAAAATGTGTGAGAATATTTTTGTGTTTGAGGTTTGATCTTCCATTTTGAATATTATCACGCAAATATTTCATATGAAACATAGAATAATAATTTGCCATCAAATCATGTAACTAAACTAATATTCTAAGATCATAGTATAAATCATTTCGACAACTTTCGCAAGGTTCGCTCATAACACTCAATTTATTTTTATCTTGAGAATATTTAGTAGATATATCACTCATATCAACACGATAAATTTTATCTATTAATTTGTTATCGTAGCGCATTTAATTAACTTACCAAGTGACAGTCCATCAATTTGAATCAAAGGGATCTTGAAGGGATTATTATTTTTAGGCTCTGACTAAATGGGTAGGACAATTTTGGAATTAGTGAGCTTAAAAATTCTTCAATTCCAGGGGCCCTTTTGAAATTCATTTCTGCTCCTTTTTCTTTTCTTTTCTTCTGCACTTGCTCAAGATGAGTCTATTCTTCTTTACGAGGCTTTGAGAGATGAAATCTTCTTTTGTTCTCGGGCCGAGCCCGTGTTCCTTTTGAAGGCTCACAATTATGGAATTTGAATCCAAGGTCGTGCTCCTCTTATCGTTGCAGAAGTTCACTTCGAGGTGCTTCTCTTTTAGGAGTATACGAGATTATCTAGGAGAAGTTCACAGCGAGATCCATGTTTCTCTTTTATAATGATCGGGAGAAGTTCACATGTGCATCTCCTTTTCTCCCCATCTTTTTCTTGTTTGAGCAACCCCTGAAACTTTAGGAATAAGGTTGAATGCTTAATCGGGTCTCAACAGGAAAATAATATTGGGGAAGGCCCAAAGGGGGATTACTAGAGGAAAAAGTAAAGGATTTATAATTTGGGTCAAGTGATGAATTTCCTAATTTCCCTTATCATTTTCGTGACGAATTAACATAAAGCAAGAATGAGGCCACAAAGTACAAATCACGAGATAAGCATTTGAAGTGTGACACACTCAAGGATAATTCCTTTAAAAAAATATTGAGGCTCAAATTCTCACATATATGATGTGGCTTTGTGTCTAGTGAAACAAACTAAGCCCTTTGGATAAAAGAATGTCACATAAATTTTTAAGCAAACTTAGGCATATGTCATAGAAATATTTTTGTGAGTAAATCAAAATAGACAAAATTATCGTCATTCACCATTTATTTTTATTTTATTTTATGTTATTATTATGTATATTTATTTTTATTATACTATATTATTTTTATTTATTTTACTTTTATAACAACACAAAATATAGCAAAGAAGATTAAGAAACACATAGAATAGCATACGTGAACATAATAGAGCATGTGAAGCACATTTCAAGAAAGATTACGATTCAACATGCCTAGCTTAGCAATAAGGAAATGAAATCGTTTTCCATCCAATGCCTTAGTGAATAAGTCGGCAAGTCGAAGCTCCGTTTTAACAAAATACATATCTAGAGTGCATTTGTCTACATGACATTTATAAAATGATACGGAATATCTATGTGTTTCGTACGTGAGTGATGAATATGATTGCAAGTAATGGCAATAACACTTTGAGAATCACTATAAATGTGGTTATTAAATTCAAACTCGTAGTCGCGTAGTTGCGTCCGCATCCATAGAACTTGAGAGCAACAACTGGCAGTCGCAACGTACCCTGCCTCGGCCGTCGAAGTTGATACGCAATTTTTCTTCTTTGAGGACCAGCAGACCAACTTATCGCCCTAGAATTGTGCTCCGCCAGACGTGCTTTTCCTCTCCATTCGACAACCTCCATAATCAGCGTCAGTATAGCCAACTAATCTAAAATCAGTGCATGTTGGATACCATAACCCTAAGTTGGGAGTTCCTTTGAGATAGCGTAGTATTCGCTTGAACGCGTGCATGTTGGACTCTTTTGGGTCGGCTTGAAAACGAGCACAAAGACAAGTGGCGAACATGATGTCCAGTCGGCTTGACGTTAAGTAGAGAAGAGATCCAATGATGCGCCTATAAGTTGTGAAAGCCTTCGGGTTGAGCGACGTAGACTTCTTCTTTTAACACGCCGTTGAGAAAGACGGTTTTATGTCCATTTGATAGACTTTGAAGTCTTTATGAGCCGCGTACGCCAAAAATAATCAAATAGCTTCGATATGAGAAACATGGGCATATGTCTCGTCGTAGTCAATGCCTTCTTGTTGGTACCCATTGGCTACGAGTCGTGCTTTGTTCCTGATAATTTCACCGTTCTCGTTTTTCTTATTTTTGAAGACCCGTTTTGTTCCTATAATTGTCTTGCCATGCGTTCGAGGAACTAGTGTCCAAACTTGTAGATTCTAGAAATGGTTGAGTTCATCTTGCATTGCGAGCACCCAATCTGTGTCTTTAAGAGCTTCGCCTACCTTGATTGGTTCGTTTTGCTTAAGAAGCACGTGAATAATCCGCTTTGTGTAGATGTCCTAGTGCGTGCGTACTCTACCTGAAGGATCACTAATTATTAGATCGACAGGATGAGCTCGTGTCCACTTGTGTTCATGAGGAAGAATCGAAGTAGAATCATCGTTGATATGTAGGTCAAGATATCCTGAATTGATAGGCTGATCATTCGTAGAAGGGAAATTCATTTCTGAAGTTAAAGTTGATGGAATTTCCTCATTGGCATTCATAGGAGCTGCAGCACTGTTTCGTGATTCAGAATCTTGAGAATATAGAACATCGGTTGGACTTTGAGGGTCGGAAATCTAATTTGTAATTTCCACCGTAGAAGGGAAAGGTGCGCTGCTTTGTATAGAATTTGAAGAAGCATGCATTTGAGACTAATTCCTATAAAATTGTTTAAAGAGAAAGTTCAAGTGTTCCAAATCAGCGGGAAGTGCTTCTACTGTCGGTGAGGCAGATGTTGTCAGAATTTGTTGACTTTGTGCGAACACGCCTATAAGCTCGGGTTTTGAAGTGTCTTGTTCAGAAGCCAATTCGGTCACTTCGTGAAAAGTGACGTTGTAACTTTCCAATATTGTACGAGAAGACTTGATATAGACGCAGTACACTTTTGAAGTTGATGAATATCCCACAAAGACGGCAAATGCTTCGGGTCGAACTTACTTCGATGCTCTCAATTGTTCGCCACAAAGCATTTGCACCCGAAGACTTTGAAGTAAGAGATATTCGGAATCCTTTGATTTATTATTTCGTACGACGTCTTTACAAAGCGTTTGTGAATAATGGTTTGATTTTGCGTAAAGCAGCTTGTACTCACTGCTTCAGCCCATAGAAAGTGAGGAAGACCGGAATGGATAAGCATTGTCCTTGCAGCTTCAACCAAAGTCCGGTTCTTTCGTTCTATGATGCTATTTTGTTGAGACATTTTAGCGGCTGAAAATTGTTGAATGATTCCAAGTGACTGATAGTAAATCCTGAGATGCTGATTCTTGAATTCAGTCCCATTATCAATTCTGAGTACTTGGATCTTCTGTTGCAGGAGATTCTGAGTTGTATTCACTAAATTTATTATCAAGTCTCCAGTCTCATCCTTAGTTCGTAGAAATCTTGTCCAAGTGTAGCGAGAATAGTCGTCGACAATTACTAGCATATACTTACGACCGTTGATACATTGTGTTTGCATTGGTCCACAAAGGTCCATGTGTAGTAATTCCAAAGGTCGAGATGTGGAAGCTACTTGCTTGAGTTTGTGTGACGCTTGCTTCATTTTTCCCATTTGACAAGCCGAACATTGTTGCTCTTGGTGAAGTGAAATAGTTGGCAGACCATTGGCAAACTTTTTAGTAGAAAGCTTGTGAAAAACTTTGAGATTTAGATGAGACATTCGTTGATGCCATCAGTTGTTCCTCTTAATTGTTGTCTGTGAGGTGAGGCAAACAGCCATCAAAGGTCGTACAATTATCAGATTAATGGTGTAGAGACTAGATCTTCGAGATCCTGTAAAAAGTTCTTGATTTTGACGATTTAAAATTCTGCACTGTTCAGCTAGAAATACTACTTGAAAGCCTTTATCGCAGAATTGTCATATGCTGAACAGGTTGTGTTGAATACCTTGGACGTAAGAGACATCTTTTATTGTCAGATTCTTCAGAATGATCTCTCCAAAGCCTAAAATTGGAGCTGAATCGTTGTTGCTGAATCTGACTTTGTTGTTAGGAATTAATTGTAGTGTCCTTAGTTAGTATTTGAGTTTTGGGTCAATATTAGTTAATTTATTGTATTTGGGGTCAAATTGTAAATATTTTATTGTTTGAGTCCCAAGCCTTAATATACCAACTCATGTGGTATATAAGGCATCCCATTAACCCTAATTAGGGTTGGTCAATGTATAATTCTTAAAAGTAAGTTCTTAATTTCGGCACACACACACAAACACACACTGAAGGTGTTTTAAGAACTTTATCATTTTTAAGCCTTTGATCCTCTCTTGAGTGCGTAATCGGACTAACAAGTGGTATCAGAGCAAGACACGGATCGATCTGTGCAAATCTATACCAATTTCGTTTGATTTCGTCAAGATCGAAAGAGTTTACTAAGCCAATTTTATTTTCGATTTTTTTCAAGTATTTTGGGTTAGATCTTGCTGTTATTGATGTTTTTAAACCTTTAAATGCTTGATTATCAGTCTTGGCTTGTTCAGGAACTCGTTTAGATTAATTTTCGTCAAGTTTGAGAAATTTCTGGGGAGAAATCGATTGAAATTGGTGTGTTTTAAAGTTGCTGGAAAAATTTCGGGCGTTTCTCTGTTTATTCGCTCGAAGTTCGTTCTTGAACCCGAAAATTAACTCATATTTTCGATCAGAAAATTGACCGAATTTGAGTAAGCTAAGTTTATTCGCCGAATTTGCTTTCTACTGTTTAAAATTAACGG
This sequence comes from Linderniella brevidens, assembly GCA_004919715.1. Lineage (NCBI taxonomy): Eukaryota > Viridiplantae > Streptophyta > Magnoliopsida > Lamiales > Linderniaceae > Linderniella > Linderniella brevidens. Next base: position 169,946 of record SWDC01000143.1, on the reverse strand, counting down.
CGAATTTGGTCGAATTTTAAAATTAAGATTGCCCGAATTTCAACTTAAAATTTTCGGCGAAGTTTTGATTTAAGTCACCCGAATTTCTTAATTCTCGGCGAACTTTTATCAGAAAGTCACCCGAATTTTGATTTTTTTTAATTCTCGACTGAATTTAGTTTACCCGAATTTTGAAAGTAATTTTCGATAAAATTTTTCCTACCTTAATTTAATCCTGAACTTCGGCGAACTTATATTTGTCACCCGAATTTTGATTTCCTTTGATTTCAAAATTCTCGACAAAGTCTTTTCATCCGAATTTCAGAATTCAAATTTCGGCAACAACTCTACAAGTGCCCGAATTTTACTCTTTCAAATTAAAATAAAAAGTCGATCACTTAAACACAATTTCTATCCAACCAAAATTTATTCAAACTTAACGTTAATCTTTGACGTTATTTCTCGAAACTGACCATTTAGGATTGCAGATCACGACCGTGAACGATCATTAAAAGGCACTCAACTACATCCATGGATATCATAGCAATCGGAAGTGATAACAGACCCCCAATTCTAACAATGAAAAGGGGGGAGTCTACATATAAAGATATGGCCAAGAATGACATCATCTTGGCCAAAACACAAAATTTGGTCACTGAGCTAGAAAATAAACTAGCTACTTCAGAAAAATCACTAGAATTAGCTCAAGCTAATCTAGTAAAATCTGAAGAAAAAGTAGTTTCCCTGACATCAAAACTGACCGTGCTTGAGCATATCCAGAATTCTCCATTAGAACACTTGCAAAAACTAGAAGCTCTGGAAAAGAAAAACGCAACAAATTATCAATGTGTGCTCAAACACTTAGGTGAAAAAGCAACTCTCAGATGTCATTTAGAAAATGCATCTGAGAAAATCTCGAAGCTTGAATCCGAGACTAATATGCTGAATGCAAATATTAGTCAATTAACCACTAGCCTGCGAATTAGTGAAGAAGAGCGTATTGGTAAAACAGATCAATACAATCTTCTAATGGAGGAACGTAAGAAGCTTTACTCCAAAATCAAAAGTCTGGAGGACCTCCTTACGAAAAGGGGACAAACCGACAAAACGATTTTCTTGAATCAGCCTAAGGACACGAGATTTTACAATCCACGTGAGGGCTTAGGTTTTAAGCCAAACCAACCAACCACTGATAAACGGCCACTTGCTCTTTACAATGCTGCATACCTAGGACTAGGAATACCTAGCTTGTTAGCCTTTCTCAGATCATCTGAAGAAGAAGATAACCTAGAACAGGAAAAGCGCAAGAACAAAAGCAAGGCCGAAATATCCTTGGATTACAAGGAAATCAACGATAGTTATGGAAGTAGGGAAATTCCTCTTTCAAATGACTATCTACATATGTTTCCCCATCCTCCCTCTGAATCTGATCAGCCCATGACAGAAACATCTAGCTCAAAGAACTCAGATCTTTGCCGAATTTACATTCCTCAAAAGATCAAGAATATTCAATCCACGATAGAGCTCGAACGGAAAACATTTCAAGCTGAAAAGGAGAAACTCCTTGAGAGAATTTCCTCACTTGAAAATCAATCATATGCTGATCTCGCTAAATCTTCTAAGTCAGAGTCTGTTACTATAACACCAATAGATTCCTCATCCATGAAGAATAGGCTAACTAAGAAGATTCTCATTCAAGCAACAGCTAACATCCCTTCACCATCTATGACAGATCTGAGACGGACAGAGACTGCTGGGAAGAAAAATTCAGGAACGCAAGAGAAGGATGCCAAAATCTTTGATAAAAAGACGAAGCAAAATTTGACTAGTGTTTCTGATTTAATATTATTTCCAAAAACATTTAGAAATCTTTCTTCATGTAGTTCGAACTATGCTTCCGCTTATTCCCGTATTCTTCCAAAACCAGTTCTGTTAAGAATGTCAGTGATTATATTACCTACGATAGTGTATAGCTATGAATGCTAAATTTATACGTCGTAGAATATGATTTCAGGAACACACACGAAAACGGTTCTACCATCAAAACGTCCAACCTAAAAGTTGACGAAAAGGTAGCTAGAACATTCAGAAGGCCAACTCCACTGAAACAAAAGCTAAAGCTCAAGCTTTAGAGAAAAAGGTCAAAAACGTGACCAAATCAGACCCAAAAATACCTGAGCAATCGAAAACCCGAGCTGAAGCTAAGGGAAAAGATTGCAAACAAATCTGGGTAGTTAAAACAGTGCTTGCTGCATGCACAAAGCTCTGTTTTCCATTAGGGGTAAAGAAAATTTGGGTACCGAAAAACTCAGGAAAGATACAAGCCAACCTGGTACACAATTCACCCAATCTTGCATGCACTTTAACCTCTGCAAATGCGAGGACCGTCTTAAACGGGATCTCTAACACTGCTTAAACTTATCTTGCAGATAAGTCATGTGTGGTACTTAGACTCGGGTTGCTCCACACACATGACTGGAAGAAAAGAACTGCTGAGCAACTACACAGAGAGATTTGGTGGAAAGGAGGAGTTTATTTCATATTTATTAAGGGGGAGCATATTTCAATTTTTATTAAGGAGGAGCTTATTTTTATTACGAGGGAGTATATATCATTTTATTGAGGGGGAGCTCTTTGACATAATATAAAATTCCGAATCTGCAATTTATTTGCCAAAATTTCATCCAAATCACGATGGAATCGACCTATTTTAATTTTTAGGTTTCGGGCGAAATTCGAGTAAAATTCAAATTTTCATCCGAATTTCTGCTTTTCAATCCAAAATTCGGCGAATTTCTACTGTTCACTCGAAATTCGGCGAATTTCTACTGTACCCCGACTCCTCACAGTCGAATTCCATCGCCCGAATTTGTCAATTTCGGCAAATTCAATTTTAAAGACAAGCACCCGAATTTGATGAATGATGATAACAAATTCGATTTAATTTTTACTTACCCGAACTTCATTACAATTCGGCGAACAAAAATTTCAAATCCTCATTACCCGAACTTCATCAAATTCGGCGAACAAAACCTTTCAAATCCAAATTCGGCCAAATCAAACTTCGAGTATTAAACTTTTCAATGTACTCTTAGCCGAATTTGTGAACTTCGCCGCTTGTATTTCAAAAGTATAATCTTATTTACTTAAGCAAATTTCGGGCACTTTCATATAAAATTTTTCAAGTCCGAAATTTTTTTTCTAAGTAACGTCTTTAGTTACTCTGCCTATGCTAACAATTTTCTGTGTTTCCTTCTTAGCAGATTGAATAAAATTCCCAACAACCCGGCCATTGACTTTGACAATATCTCGGTCCCAGCGCCGATATCCTTGACCAACTCCGCCGAAGGGACTTATCCACCAAAAATAAAACCCGACAAGTCCTTCCCTACCTTCGGTGGTTTCCAGTGATAATAACCCACTTTCAAGACCTACACCCCGAGATAACCCGTCGACGGCATCCCTCCATTCTTCCAAATCCAAATTTGATCTCGAGTCGATGCGGATCCCTGACCACCTCCTACAAATCGCTAATCCTTCCAACCCAATAGTAGCGAGGTACCTCCAATCCATCACCCTTGAAGACACTCCTATGGTCGACAAAACCCAGTCGAACCTACCCCGGGAATTAGCCTACCCCAGCCTCAGTTAGGTCTAGGAAGCGCCGCTTCCCCTCCTCGTTCCTCACGAAAAACAAAACGAGGGGAAGACGTAAGACGCATACAGGAGCGTCGCACCAAACAAAAACATGATCGACCTCCTCAGTCCTCTAACCCACTACAAAGCCGGGCCGAACCGTAGGAACAGGAGACGACACGATCGTCTCCCGAGTAGCAGTCGTGCCATCAGGCCCAAGCACGCAAATAACCCTTCCAACCCATTCGGTCGTCTCCCAACAGACGACCGTCTCAATAGCACCGGAGGAGCCACGACAACCATCATTGCCTTATTCGGAGGCAATAGATGTTGAATTAAGCAGTTCACTTCCTCCGACTGCGCCCTCCTTGATCACAGGTCTAGTGTCCGCACCAACTAAAATTTTTTCCATTTCTAGGACACATACACTATTTTCCGCACCTCTAAGTCTTCCAGACTTAGCCAGAACGCTCTCTGACGTCACTCTGGGGTTAATCTCCGAGGGACTGAGCGGAAGCCCCGAAACGATCAACATCCCACCAGTCGTCTCGGGCCAACGGTCTGAGTTTGTCTTAGCACCGTTGCCACCGGTGTGCCTTGGTGGCCCCGGAAGACCCACTACAGTGGGCGGCACGTCAGAAATCTACTCTGACGTCGCGACAACGGCACGCCTCAGTGGCTCCGTTTTATTTCCCGATCCGTTTGTGACGGAGTCTCGGCTACGATCTTTTGGCGACGAACTAGTGGAAAAAGTCCGGGCCATGATCGAAACATCAAGACAAGACAAAGGCAAGACTCCAGTCACACACGAGACAACTGCTGCTGTTCCTTCACTCACACAACCAGAAGAAGGACCGTGGGACGTGCCCATTGAAGAACTCTTCAACATTCTTTTGGCACGTATCCGGTCGGCGCCACACCTGACACCGAAGGAGAAAGAAATCCAGAGGCTGATTGACCCCACCAGCTGCCGAACACAAGCCGGGGGCCTATCTGGATCGCGGGACGACCCTGAAGACGAGGACCGTCCCGAGGGGGAGAACCGACAGCGTGGAGTCGATCCCCTCACCAGCAGCAGCCAACAACCAAAACAGTCCAAGAATCCAACCCGCTGGATACCTCAAGCTCAAAAGGCAAAACAAAACAAGTCTCCAGCACCACAATAATATTCCCTACCATGGAGATCTCAACCACAACCGAACAAAATACACAAGAGATCTCCAATACACTTTCCCTTTCGACACCCACTCCAGTCACTATAAGCCTTAGCTCACCAAGAACCTTCTACCGACAAAGTCCACCTCAAGCCACATCTATTGACCTCCAAATCTCGGAAGAAATCAGCCAACTCTACAATCCACATGATGTGGTAGAGAAATATATATTTGAAGAAGGATGGCTGAAGCAACCGATGGACCTCCAGCTCGAAGCCAGATTTCGAGAAAACGCCAGACTATTCCTCGAAAAGGCGTCGATAAGCCTGGTGAAAGTCCATGAAGATGAGGAGCTGGAAGATCTGCAAAGTGACCTCCCTGATCTACCGGAACTACTCAAACATCAAGTCCAAAATGAGGATGCTCCACTTCTCATGTCAAAGATCGGGGCAACGGTCGATCTTCCGTGGCAAAACGTCAGAATCTTAGTTCCATACCAAGAAGAGATAAGGAAAAGAATCTGGCGTAAAGAGGATCAGCTCGTCAAATTGAACGAGCTGGAGCTACGTGGGATGACGCACCTGTCAGAGCGCAGAGCCAATCTCTACCTTCTTTCCCTAAGACGTCTTCATATGTTCTTAGGGAAAGGAAATGATCTGGCTGCTCTCAGGCGAGAGGAAAAGCAGAGGCCCCGAATACAAGCCGTAGAAAGAGTTGGAATAGATCGGCTCGGGACCTTCCTACTAAGCGTCTACCACGTAGTGAGGGAAGACGGTACAAGAGAGACCTTGACAGAGGCTGACTTCCCGTACATCAGAGCTGAAGACATGTCACAGATGATTGGAAGCTACCGATACGTGGGAACGCTGCAGGACCAGGACGTCAAATTAGGATACATGACGATCAAAAGGTTCATGCTCCGACAAATCAAGTACGGAGCGACGCACGACCTGCAGCTAGCACTGGAGTCAAATGTCAGAAAGGTCAACCTCACCAAACCATCATTCGAGCTCCCTGAACAAGTTGAATATGGTGAAGGCCACGTGTTCGAAAGTGAAGATCCAGCGGTGGTCTACATCAACTACAAGGGAGAAAAGCGAATATTGAAGACATCGGAGATACCAAAATTCTCCGACGGAACGCTCCTCATCATACGAGAGAAGTTGAGGAGCATACTGGATAAGATGGAAGGTGAAGGACCGGACACAAAAGCCAAGATACTGAATATGCTGAACAACATACAAGAAAGGCTTTCGTTCCGGAGGGAAATAAGGACGTACGAGCACAAGCTTGGACTACGGAACTCCGTGTACGCCCAGCAACGACCCAAAGGCTCAAAGAAACAGACAAAGACGAAGAAAGGACACTAAGGGGGAGAATGTTAGGAATTAATTGTAGTGTCCTTAGTTAGTATTTGAGTTTTGGGTCAATATTAGTTAATTTATTGTATTTGGGGTCAAATTGTAAATATTTTATTGTTTGAGTCCCAAGCCTTAATATACCAACTCATGTGGTATATAAGGCATCCCATTAACCCTAATTAGGGTTGGTCAATGTATAATTCTTAAAAGTAAGTTCTTAATTTCGGCACACACACACAAACACACACTGAAGGTGTTTTAAGAACTTTATCATTTTTAAGCCTTTGATCCTCTCTTGAGTGCGTAATCGGACTAACATTTGTCGTTGTATCGGTCTTGATAGTTGCTCAGCAGTTCTTGATTTCCCGTCATGAGGGTAGAGCAACCCGAATCTAGATACCACACATGATGGATCTACATAAAAAAACTTTAGAGAGACTTAGGTACCCACTTATAAATCAGTCCTCTCGGATTAGCAGATTTATTAGTTAAAATTTGTTCATTTTTGGTTCCTAAACCAATGTTATTCTTACGTATCCAAACCAACTTAGAAGTGGTTGGTTTAAGTTGTACCTCTTTAGGCAACATGGCCTTTTTCGCTTGCGTTGGCCTAGATGATGTTTTGGGAACCCATTGAGGCCTTTCAGCGCGGACTTGTCTTACTAGTCTTAGTGCATGATAAAATATTTTCTCTAGCTAGTCTCCTAAGGTGTTTAGCCGAGTGTACTTGGACTGGGTACCTTAGATGAGGGCAAGAGTGAATCGAGCTATAAGCTTGCTTAATAGCCGGATCTTGTCTCCTACGAGACTTAAGACTCGCATTTGTCTTAGAATGAGTGATTTTGTGTTTGGAAGTGGAGCCGAGCCGATTTCAAAATTTGTGCTTTCTAAATTAATAGATTTTAAAGCATAAGTTGAAGCAACAACATGAAAATTGGAAACGACTCTCTTTTACGATTGTCCTTTGTTTTTGATACAGAAGAAAATTTTGAAAATGAGTCATTAATAATATTCTTCTTAATTTCTAGGCTAGACACTCTCTCCTTAGTATGCTTCGTCCCTACTCTACCTGTGGATAGAGTAGAAAAAGAATTAGTAATACTCTTTTTCGCTTTCGAAGCATTTAAGGACTCTTCTTCTCTTTTGACGCTTTTTAAAGAGAATCTTTCTTCTTTTGGTCTTCTCCTCGATTAATGATTTTTCTTTCAAAATTAAATCAGGACAAGATTTTAAAACATTAGTCAAGACTGAGGAATTTTTGAGATTTAAAATCTCCAATAAAAGCACATTATTTTCTGCTTCAACATTCTTTCTTTCTGTTTCTAAGGAGGAGTTTAAATCAGATATTTTCTTAATAATAGCCGGAATATAACAGAAAGTAGAATTTTTAGAATGATCAAAATTTTCTTCCTCAACTTTAGGGATAGCTTCTAAAGGATATAATGAATTATATTCACTAGACAGATTTGTTTGTTGTGTCTTGTAACTATTATTCAGATCAGTATAATTAAAGGGAATGTCGGTCCTTGTTGTGACTTTTCTTTTGGATTCTTCTAAGGTATTTATTTCTTAAGCATTAGTAAAAGCCTTTAAAGAAGTTAATCCTAAATCCATGTACTTGATATCGTATGTTTTACATTTACATTTTTCAAGTTACAAGGATTGTTAAAACCTAAGCCTTCAACATGATATAAAATTCTATGTCATGAGGTTGATTTAGAAAGATAATCTGATCAGTTTCTCCCCTGTTTGTTAGAAGATCATCTAAAGTCTTAATCCTTGAGTAAAACTTTTTACGTTCATCAGATATTTCCTTATAATTATGTTTAGAAATTTCTAAATCTCTCTGACTATCGCTAAGAGTTTTACTATGGTCGCTTTCGCTCATTTTTCATGTTAGCATATTTAATTTGTAACGTTTCTAACATGATAAATAATGTAAATCAGGTGTTGCTACCTCTTGAGATGAGGTTGATGCTTTGTCGTCGTCGGACCTCCTCGTTGAGCTTTCGTCTGAGGCATCGTCAAGAAATGCCATGAGAGCTAAATTGTCTTTGTCAGAATCATTTGTGTCTTCTAGCCAATGCTCTTGTTCAGCCATTAGAGCTACTCCAACTTCCTTTTGTTTAGTTAATTGAAATTTCTTGGAGTAGTAGTTGGCGTCTTTCTTCTTCGGAAGATTGCATTCTCTGGCAAAGTGCCCTATTTTACAACCATTGTAGCATTTTTGTAGCTCTGTGGCATTTTTGGATTCTGACGACTCGGCCGGTCTTTCATTGTGCTTAGAGCTTGAGGTCCGAAGTTGATTAGCTGAGGAGGAGGATTTCTTTTTGTAGAACTTTTTGCTCATCATTAATTGTTTCTTGAACTCTCATATCGGGCTCGGAATCCGATTCTGACTCGTCTTCTTCTTCTGAAGAACTCGGCATTTTGATGCTTTTATCTTTACGAGATCGACTAGTTTTTTCTTTAAAAAACTAGAAGTATTGAGTCTTCGATCTGTTTATCCTTTTGTTCTTTTTGTATCTCGCTAATATCTTCCTCTTGTTGAGCGAGATTGTCGAAAACGGCGTGGATATCCATTTCGTCCAAATCCTTGTTTTAACGGATTTGCATGGATATTTTCTTCCACTCCGGTTGAAGAAATGAGAGAAATCGGATATTTACCTCCATTTTCGTCTTGATAATTTCTATTTTCCTCATAACATTAAGAAGAGTCGAATAGCATTGATAGAGTTCGTAGAGACTTTCCTCCGTCTTGGCTTTGAAGGAGTCGTAAGCTGTGAGTATGCTCGCTTTCTTAGCCTTGATTCCGACTTCGGTCCTTTACATCATTTTGTGGAGCTCGTCCCACATAGCCTTAGCACTTGATAGACTATATATTTACATATAGATGTCATTTGGGATGTCTTGCATCAGGAAGTTTTAGCACCGAGATTAGCTTTAGCTCTTAATCTTTCCCCCTCAGAGTATTCACTAGGAATTTTGAGTCTTTCTAGTGGCAGGAATGGGGGGATTATTTGTGGCATCGCCTTCTTGGATAAGCCAGAATTGAGCGAGTCCTTCTTGGAGAGAAGCTATCAGATTCGCAGCTTCTCCATACGGTGTATTCGCCTCTTCTTAGAATTGGAGGACATACATCGTTTCCAAGTGAGTAAGCATCCATTGTACTAGTTGATTGGTAGGATCTCGTGAAAGTTTGGAGTTGAGATGGTTAAACTGCTTTATAAGTGACAAACTAGTTAGTAATGTTTGGTTCGTACTTTAAGCAATATCCTTTTCGGACCTATTTTTCGGTTCAATAAAATTATTTTTGAGTACGAATAATATTTAGCACTGTTTATGCAATGAGAAATATTTTTCATACTTTTTTAAAATTACGAATTTGATTCTTAAAAAAATTTAGATCAGTGTAAAATGTGTGTGCGTTTGTAAGTTCAGTGTTTATCAAAAATTTTTCGAGCAGTAAGATTTTCGATTTGAAAGATTTCGATCCTTTTAATCGAAAATGATTTTCGAGAATATAAGTTTTTGAAGTACGTTTATCGAAAATTATTTTTCGAGTGATAAAAGTTTTGCAAAAATATGCTATAGAAAATGGTTTATTGAAAAAATTTGTTAATCGCAAAAACTTTTATCGAAGTATTTTTTATCATAAAAATTTAAAATGATCGAAAATCTATGACTTTAAAAAAAATTCGATAAGTTTGACTCAATTTCTGACTAAACTTTTTCGAGGTAAAATATTCGATCGAAATATGTTTTCGCTAAATTTTGACTCGAGAATTTAGATGATGGAAAAACTAGAGATCGAAAAACTTGTAAGAGTAAAACAAATTTTTCGTGTCAAAAGTTGATATGTATATGGCGAAAACAATATTCGTCGAAAAAAAATTATACTTAGATACGCTCGAAAAAGATTTTTATGTGAGAATCGAAAAACTATTTATCGAAAATAATGTTTTTCGAATCTTATGTATGAGTGAAACTATACGAAAACAGTGAAAATATCGAACTAGTGAGCTGTTCGAGAAAGATTTTCGAGCCAAGTTGTTCGATCGAAAAACGATCGAAGAACGCTACTCGAGTTCAATGGAACAGTAAAACCCAGATTCAACTGAAAACTCAAATTAGACGCTGAGATTCTGGGTAATCACTTGAATATGAGTTCTGAACGTGAACAAACACAAGATTAACCTTGTTTTACAGCAAAATATATCGATTATGACGAAAATCAAATTGTATTCAAAACTCCATTGGAAATAGTAAAATAAATCGAAATCGAAAATAAAAAATAATCCGATGTTCCAAGCGATTGAAATAAGTACGTAATTCATTCCTAACATATAATTTATCACTTTAGCAGCAAGATCATCAACAAATTTGCAAAATTCAGCACATAGATCAAATTGCATTTCGCGCGCGTTTTCGATCGAAAAATCTGGAAAATAAATTTGATCGAAAAATAGCGAAATCAATCCAAAACCACGATCTGCTCTGATACAAATTGTTAGGTCCTAATTAATCAACTAACGAGAGATCTAGGTATGCATTCTAGATATTCGAATATAGATTATTGAATGTTACCTCCATTCGATGTTCTTCCTTACGAGCTTCAACGTCTCGTCACAAAACTTATAAACGCTCTCGTCTTTCCAATGATTGGATTCCGATATGTGATGGTGAGGCCCGACTTCTTGAAAATATAGGTCTCTAGGAAGTCGTTGAGCGAGAAGCCTTTCATGAGCGGAGATTCCATGTTGACCTTCTTCATGTTGTTTTCCACTGCAATTTGAAAGTCGTGTGCGGTGTGAAACTTTATCTGTCGCACCATAAATCTCTTCAATCCCTCGAGTCCTTCCTTCTTGATGTATTCAGTATGTGTCTGGTAATTTTTCTTCTACATCTGTTACAGACGATAGACTTCGTCTGATGGAAGGAACGGTAGATAGCTTTCGTCTATCTCCTCTCGAGTGTGATTGTCATCCGCTCGCTCAATAAGGTATATCGGGGTCGGATAACTTCCAATCGTGTGTGATACACACACGAGTTGGAGGATCAGTGGCTTGTCCCTAAAATTTCTTCTAAGTTGATCCGTTGGGATGCCACTTCGATCCGGACCGAGGTTGGTCAGCATGAAGATGTGCTGCATCTTCTTTCCTTCTTCCCAGTGAGAGATGCCCCGTAGATTAAGCACGTTTAGCTTCTTGATACGGAGCTCTCCATATCTGCTTCCAGATCTTCAAGGAAGGGCACTTAAATCCAACGTTCTCCCATGGCGTCTCGACTCGGGTAATCCCCTTTGAAAAGTGAGGAGGGGTGTCCACTCGGTGCCTAATCATCTCTGGCAGTTCCGAGAGTTCGATATTGTAGTTTTGGCCTTCTTGAAGTTCTTCATCTTCAAGCAGTACCAAATCAACTGAAGCTTGTTGTAGGAAGTATCTGACATTGGAGAGTGGAGCTTGAGCAGCTTCCTCTAGTTCCCAATGTATCAGCCACTTCTCGTTCATAATATAGTCATCTACGATTGCATGTGGATCGTAGTTGACTGCTTCAGATTGAACTTGGGGGACGAGGTCGGGATTGGATTTGGACTTTTGGGAGATGGAGGTATTGTATGTGTGTGGGATATGGTTGTTGTTTGTTGGCGGGTATTAGTAGGTTGTGTGGTTGGTGGGTTAGATGATGATCCACCAGCTTCATGCATTGAGGATGTCTTCTCTCGACTCTGACCACGGCCGCTTTTGGTGGTCTTCTGCCCTTTCTCCCCCTCATGGCGATCCGGATCATCGTGATCGTCATGTCATCGCTTTGTGCGGGAGCTTTCTTCTCGGCAACGTGTTTAAGCAGGCGGCTCCGGGTTATCTACTAGCCGGCGGTATAGACTCTCCTTGACAGGGGTCCTTGTCTCGAGGGCTAACAGTCGAAGATATAAGAATATCATGAAGTTGGGTTGTCGGTATGGTGTATAGTTGATGAGGGAAGGAGATTGGGTTGGGGTCGTTAATGTGGGTTGGATGAGAGTGTGTATGGTGGTGGTTAGTGGTGGTTAGGAGATGGGTTGGGAGTGGGTTTCGGATGGAGCGGCCTCGGAGACTGGTGTTTTCCCGGTATCTCGTCGGGAAGTCTCTATGGCGTGTAGAACTGTTTCCATTAGCCTATCTTCGAGAGACTTGATGGTTGTGGAAAGAACATCTTCTAGGCGCTGTACCATTACGAAGATTGGTACCTCCGGAGTGGGGCCAGGAAGGCGCTCCACTGTTACAACATCAGAGAATAGAACTGACGTGCCGCCTATTAAAGGACTTGTAATTCCGGGACGTCGATAGACACCCGTTGACAACCCAGAGTCACTACTTCGGTGGGTTAGTCTGTTGTTGGCGCCAAAGATGTCGGGGAACCAACGGGGTTTCCATCCAATTTTTGAGATGAGACAAGAGGTATCATCTCTATGGATGTTGGAACAGGTTATATGGGAACCTGTGCAGTCATCAGGACTGGTGGTGGTGGAGGAGATAACACCAAAGCCGTTGTGGTGGAGAGAGATGCAGACGGGTGAAAAATGTTTTTTCGGTGGGAGCCCCTTCGTCGTAATCTGCACTCCTCATCTGAGTCGGTGGCTTGAGTCGGCTCCTTCGATACGAGCAACAAGGGCATACGTTGCGTCGTAGACAATGCCTTCTTGTTGATTGTACCCTTGGCTACGAGTCGTGCTTTGTTCCTAATAAGTTCACTGTTCTCGTTTTTCTAATTTTTTAAGACTCATTTTGTTCCTATAATTGTCTAGCCAGAGGAACTAGTGTCCAAACTCGTAGACGTTCGAATTGGTTGAGTCATCTTGCATTGCGATCACCCAATTCGTGTCTTTAAGAGCTTCGGGTACCTTGATTGATTCATTTTGGCTTAAGAAGCGTGTGAATAGTCCGCTTTGCGTAGATGTCCTAGTCCGTACTCCACTTGAACAACCACCAATTATTAGATCGACAGGATGAGTTCGTGTCCACTTGCGTTCATGAGGAAAAATTGATGTAGAATCATCGTTGATATGTAGGTCGAAACATCCTGAATTGATAGGTTGATCACTTAGAAGGGAAATTCATTTATGAAGTTGAAGTTGATGCAATTTCCTCATTGGCATTCGTAAGAACTGCAACACTAGTTGGTGATTCAAAATCTTGAGAATCTAGAACATCGGTTGGACTTTGAAGGTCGAGAATCTCATTTGTAATTTCCACCGTAGAAGGGAAAGGTGCGCTGCTTGGTATAGAAGTTGAAGAAGCAGGCATTTGAGACTCATTCCTATAAAAATATTCAAAGAGAAAGTCTAAGTCTTCCAAATCAGCGGGAAGTGCTTCTACTATCGATGAGGCAGATGTTGTCGGAATTTCTTGACTTTGTGCTAACACGCTATAAGCCCGGGTTCTGAAGTGTCTTATTCAGAAGCCAATTTGGTTACTTCGGGAAAAGTAACGTTGTAACTTTCTAATATTGTACGAGAAGACTTGATATATTCGCGGTATGCTTTTGAAGTTAATGAATATCCCACAAAGACGACTTCATATGCTTTAGGGTCGAACTTACTTTGATGCTCTCTATCGTTCGCCACAAAGCATTTGCACCCGAAGACTTTGAAGAAAGTGATATTTGGAATCCTTTGATTTATTATTTCGTACGGCGTCTTATCAAAGCATCTGTGAATAATCGTCCGATTTTGCGTAAAGCAAGCTGTACTCACTACTTCAGCCCATAGAAGGTGAGGAAGACCAGAATGTATAAGCATAGTTCGTGCAACTTCAACCAGAGTCTGTTTTTTTTTTACGACACCATTTTCTTGAGGCGTCTTAGCGACTGAAAATTGTTGACAGATACCACGAGATTGATAGAAAGTACTGAGGCGTTGATTCTTGAACTCAGCCCCGTTGTATGTCCTGATTACTTGGATTTTCTGTTGCAGGATATTTTTTGAGTTCTATTCAAAAAGTTTATTATCAAGTCTCCAATCTCATCTTTAGTTCGTAAGAACCTTGTCCAAGCGGAGCGAGAGTAGTCGTCGACAATAACTAGAACATACTTGCGACCGGATACTCTGTGATTGCATCGGTCCATAGATGTCCATGTGCAGTAATTCCAAAGGTCGAGATATGGAGGCTACTTCCTTGAGTTTATGCGACGCTCGCTTCAGTTTGCCCATTTGACAAGCCGAACAATGATGCTCTTGTTGAAGTGAGATGGTTGGCAGACGATTGACTAACTTTTTAGCAGAAAGCTTGTGAAGAGCTTTGAGATTTAGATTAGACATACGTTGATGCCATAAGTTGTTCCTGCTAATTGTCGTCTGAGAGATGAGGCAAACAACAGTTGAAGGTCGTACTGTTGTCATATTTATTGTGTAGAGATTAGATCTTTGAGCTCCAGTAAGAAGTTCCTGTTTAGGATTCTGCATTGATCAGCTAGAAATACCACTTGAAAGCCTTTATCGCAGAATTGTCCTATGCTGAACAGGTTGTGTTTGAGACCTTTGACGTATGAGACATCTTTTATTCTCAGATTTTTAGAATGATATCTCCAAGGCCTAGAATTGGAGCTGAATCGTTGTTGTTGAATCAGACTTTACCGTTGTAGCGGTCTTGATAGTTGCGCAACAGTTCTTGATTTCCGGTCATGTGTGTAGAGCACCCCGAATCTAGATACCACACGTGATGGATCTGCATAGAAAAGTTTAGAGACTTAGGTACCCACTTATAATTAGGTCCTTTCAGATTAGCAAATTTAGTAGTCAAAGTTCGTTCACTTATTGTTCCTAAACCAATGTTATTCTTAGGTACCCAAACTAACTTAGAGGTGGTTGGTTTAGGTGTTACCTTTTTAGACAATTGAGCCTTTTTTGGCTTGTGTTGGCCTAGATAGTTTTAGGAACCCATTGCGGGTGAACCTTACTGTAATACCCGTAAAATTAATACGGGAATAATGCGCAACTAGCGTGAAAATTATTCTGTAATTTTCGGAAAATTATGAAGTTAATTTTCGGACAAAGCGAATTTTCGGGAAATTGAACCGAAAATAAGAAAAATACTCTTTGAGTAAAATAAATAGATATGGGCCCAAATTAATTTAAAGTAGGCCCAATAAGAGATTTCCTTAAGAGAAAGGAAACGTAACTTTCCTTTTAAAGGTTTATCTCAAAAGGTGATAAGGACAAACGAAAATATCAAACGAAAGAAAAAGAGAAAGAGAAAGAGGAGAAAACAAACGAAGAAAAGCAGAGAAGAACTAAGCAATTTCGGCCAACTTGGAAGTGAGGTAGGTGGTTTTTAACCCCTACAAACTGTTTTTAAGTTTGATTTATTTAGTTTAACGAATTTGGATGAAAGGTCATCCGAATTCATGAATTTCGGGAGCTTTGAATGATTATGTGTTGTATTTGCGGGTTGAAAAGAATTCGCGGGCCAAAAAGGTTCGTGAAGTGTGAGAGAGGAAAGAAAATCGCGGGCTGCGATAAAATTCGCGGGCCGAAAGATTTGTAAAGATGTGAGTGAGAAAAGAAGGTCGCGGGCCAAATTTTAAATTTCGCCGAATTTAAAAGGTTAAATTCGGGCATTATATTTCGCCGAATTTAATATTTCAAATTCGGGCAGAATTTTGATATCTAAGCGAAATATTTAAATTTCGCCGAATTTAAAAGGTTAAATTCGGGCATTATATTTCGCCGAATTTAATATTTCAAATTCGGGCAGAATTTTGATATCTAAGCGAAATATTTAAATTTCGCCGAATTTAAAAGGTTAAATTCGGGCATTTTATTTCGCCGAATTTAATATTTCAAATTCGGGCAGAATTTCGATATCTAAGCGAAATATTTAAATTTCGCCGAATTTAAAAGGTTAAATTCGGGCATTATATTTCGCCGAATTTAATATTTCAAATTCGGGTAGAATTTCGATATCTAAGCGAAATATTTAAATTTCGCCGAATTTAAAAGGTTAAATTCGGGTAATAGCCCACATCTTTGAATAAAATTATTTTAAGTTCATTTATCTTTAAATCAAAGTATATTCATACTTTGACTAGAATTTTCGGGTCAACCCTTATTTTAAGATACGAGAGTATTTTGGGGTATTATTTGTAAGAAATAATACGTGATATATGTGACGAATGTGATATGCATTTCACGACATGCATAAGAGAGGTGAAGGTACCGTAATGATACGGTGACACGATATTGTGTCGAATGTGAGAAGGGTAGAGTTGCCGATTTTGGCAGTCAGGTTCAGACTCGATTATGCACTTGGTGGGAGAGGGGGTTTGCGACACCCATCTACTCGGGATTGAGCCACCCGAGGTGTAAACCACCGGATATTATTTGGCTCAGGGACGGCAGACAGATGTGAGATTCCTGTCTACCCGAACTTGTGGTATAACATTCGGGGAAAAAGCCGTCGGGTTGAGATTGTGTGCGGAAGGAGCGACCCGGCGCGGCCGGTGTGGGCTACCGCATGGTTGATGGTGTACTTTGCCATTGCGCGCGTGGGTGCCGAGTCTGACCTAGGGCCCTGTTGAGAATTGAGAATTGATAGATGAGATTTGTCGAGTGTGCATTATATTATATTGTGAGGAACCGAGATTGGGTGGAGTGCACGCACGTATTGCATGTTATGTAATCACCTACTGGGCAATAGCTCAGGGTTCTATCCTGTTTTTGTTTGTAGGTAAGAATGAACCCGACACCGACTAGTGTCAGGGTTGAGATTCATGGCGAGCTGGCGGCGGTGACTCCACGGACTTTTGAGGGTGGCGCAGTACATGGGACGCGACCTGTGGAGTGGCATAGTGTTTGATATTGGGTTTGAAATTTTGGGGCTTCGGCCCAAAGTATTAATAGTAGATATTTTTGTAAACCCGATATAATACTATGTAGGTTATTTAAATTAAAATAAAAAAGAGAAAATTTTATCGGGTCTTCCGCGTGTTCTGTTGCGGGGAAATCCGCCAATTAACTTAATTAGGAAGTAGGGTCGCCACACTTACATGGTAAACTAATTTCAGCTTGGGCAAATGTCATGTCAGTCTTAGTCGAGGAGAATATCTTCTCTCTAGCTAGTCTCCTAAGTTGTTTGGCTTAGTGAACCTAGACTGGATACCTTAGGTGACAGCAAGAGTGATCGGGCTGTAAGCTTGCTTAATAACTGAATCTTGTCTCCTACGAAACTTAAGACTCACATTTGTCTTAGAATGATTGTTTTTCTTTTTGGAAATAGAGCCGATTTCAAAATTTGTGCTTTTAAAATTAGTAGATTTTAAAGCATAGGTTGAGGCGACAATATGAAAGGTAGAAACGACTCCCTTTTTACGACGAGTGTCTGTATTTTAAGGTACAGAAGAAAAATTTGAAAACGAGTCATTTCCATCAATATTTTTCTTCTTTATTTCTAAGCTAGACACCCACTCCTTAGCATGCTTTGTCTCTTTAACTACTCTACCTATGGATGTAGTAGAAAAAGAATTAGCAATAGACTTTTTGGTTTTCGAAACATTTAAAGACGCTTTTTCTCCCTTGGCACTTTTTAGAGAAGATTTTTCTTTTGAAATATTTTTTAAAACAAAGGGAGAATTATTCTAAATTATGGGCTTGTCCTTGATTGATGATTTTTCTTTTAAAATTAAATCAGGACATAATTTTGAATTGTTAGTCTTAATCATAGATGATCAACGAGATTATAAAATTCTATATTATATGGCTAATTTAAGAAAATCGTCTGATCGGTCAGTCCCCTTTTTGTCAGAAGATCATCTAAAGTCTTAATCATAGAGTAAAGCTTCTTATGCTAATCAAATATTTCCTTATAATTATTTCTAGAAATTTCTAAATCTCTCTGACTATCGCTAAGAGTTTTACTAAGGTCGTTAATCTTAGTCTCAGATGTAGCTATCCTAGATTCAAGACTAGTTATAGTTTCCTTAGCATTAGAGAAGAGTGATAGTCGCTTCTCTAACTTTTTTGAACTTTTCGAGCTCACTTTTCGTCCACTCTAGATGAAGAGATGATAGAAATATGATGTTTACCTCCATATTTGTCTTGAAGATTTCTATTTTCCTCATCTCGTTCCGTAGAGTCAGGTAGCGCTGATAGAGGTCGTATAGATTTTGCTCCGTCTTAGCTTTGAAAGAGTCGTAGGCTGTGAGTATGTTTGCGTTCTTCGCCTTTACTCCGACTTCGGTCCTTTGTATCATTTTGTGGAGCTCATCCCACATTGCCTTAGCACTTGACAGACTGTCTATTTGCATATAGTGTCATTTGGGATGCCGTGCATCAGAAAAGTTTTGGCTCATAGGTAAGCCTTAGCTCTTAATCGCTCCCCTTTAGAGTATTCACTAGGAATTTTAAGTCTTCTAGTGGCTGGAATGGGATTTATTTGTGGTATCGCCTTATTGGACACGTAATAAAGAAATTACAATACTTAGACTAAATCAAAGATATTGGACACTTTAATAATGGCATATCTCCCCCCTAAGTGTCTAAAAACAAATAATGGCATATCGCCTAAGTCTCCTATTTTTTCTTTTTTTTTTCTCAAGCCCGGAGGAGGTGGAGGTTCCCTGTGAGCGAAAAACGACTTCACGAATCCAAGATCGATCTCGTAATGTCTTACGTCGTTTTCGAGGTTCAGTCGCTCTTGGATTGCCTCAATGATCTTGTTGAGAAGGGTTGTTCTTCAACTTCTTCACCTTCTAGCTTTGCATCAGCATGACAGCCCTGTCCTTAGCTTATCATGGATTAAAATTAGAATTCCATCACAAAACTTGGTTGTTTCTGACACTAGGAGAGCTTGGGTCTGACGACTTCTGCGTTGAACGTAAGTGACCGCATGTTCTGGGTGCAAAAAAGTGTAGTTCTCTCCGTGACTTTATAAGGATTCTCTAGTGTTGCGAGGCTGAGTCAGGTTGACCTTTCTCATGTTTCTTTCCAAAGCCATTTGTAGATCATGAATAGCATGATACTGGACTTGTCTTAGCATGTAGCGTTTGATCCCTTCGAACCCTTTTCTTTGTTCTGGCGTGTTGAGGGTGAAGTTACGGTACAAGCAAAACATTTGGTAGACTTTGGCCATTAGAAGGTAGGGGAGGTCGGCTTTCGTGATCTTCTCTACGGCCTTGTTCGTCCTTTCTATTATGTAGATTGCACTCATGTATCTTCCGGTTGAGTGCTCTATGTCTACGATCTTGTGTATGGGATTTGTTTTCTGAGTTGTATCCTTTACTGCTCCTTGGTGTGTTTGTCCGTGTTTGACATAGTCCAGAGCATTATCAGGTGCTGGAGCCCCTCAATTCTCCCTTTAAGATATGACAGGCCTCGAAGGCGGAGCGCGTTGACTCCCTTTATCTCGTACTCCTTACGCCAGATTCTTGGGTAAAGGTCTTTAAGGTATGGTGCCTTGATCTTCTCGTTGTCCCAAGGTGTCTCCTTCTTCTTGATGCTCGTCGCCTCTTTTTAGGGCGCCTAGTAGTTGAGGAGATCTGACAACTCTGGGAGGTCGGCTTAAGTGTTTTGCTCCTTCCTCCTCTTCTTCGGGCTTGAGGAGACAGAAGTCAGTCGCCGCCAACTTAAGGTAGTGTCTGATGTGGTTCTGGTGTAGGCAGACTTCTTCCTGGTTGGACGGAAGTTGCGGTGGTTTGTATGGTGGCTTGGGCTTGAGGTGGTTGGGATGATGATGATGGTGGTGTGTTTGTTGACGAGGCTCCAGCTTCACGGGTTGAAGTCTTTCCTCTTCCTCGTCCGCGACCGCCTCTCGAGGTCTTCTATTGCTTCTCCCCCTTAGGCGATCCTGATCATCAAGATGGTCATGTCTGCGTTTGGAGCGGGAGCTTTGTTCGCGACAGGTTGTCTGTTGAGGCTCGTCGGGGCCATCGATTAGCCTTTGATATAATTTCTCCTCGTGATATAAGTATATAAGTATATCGTGAAGTTGGTGAATCGACATTGTATATGGGTTGAGTGGGTATGAGGCTTGTGGTGGCAAAGGGGGTGGTGGTGTTGTTGTAGGAGTGGGTTCGTGTGTCACAGGAGCTCTGCCTTTGTCCCGGACGACAAATTCTATCATCGTACGAACATGTCCAACGATATTTTCTGGGGGGTTGGGACAAGTGCGTCGATGGCCGCTTTGACGCTTTTGAGGAAACATAGAATTGTGCTTTGTTATTTAGTTATCCTTGTAATTAGGGGCGTAACTCGTGGTTTTGATAGTGTAGGACCTAATAGTAAATATACCATGTAAATAAGTTTAAATACAATGTACACTATCGAAATCAATACACAAGTTATTTTCAGAAAATCACAAGCATAGAATTCACATTCTAGAGAGAGAAAGGTGATATGTCCTAGTATGTCCAACACGATTAAGTTCGGTGGAATTCGATAGAAAATGTAAAACTTACGAAGAACACGTTTGAATTTGGCGCGGAAGGTTAGAGTGTTCTTCACGTTTTAAAGCTCGGTGTTCTAATAAATGATTTCTTAACCCTAATAAATCACACTAGTAACTGTGCACACTCGATGTGTGTGCAAAATAAAAATTAAATCTAAATTAAATGACATATCAATCCAATGTTTTTTAGTGCTCCTGCAGATTCTCATAACCTAGAATTAATCTTGTGTAAAATTTACAAATCAATTTCATACTTTTTTTTTGGCAAATAAAGGGTCACTTTGGCAAAACTCAATAGGAATAAACTTCAATGTTACAAAAAAATAGAAAAAAAAAAGAGAAAACTGACCGTGTAAATTATGTTATAAATGCACGTTATTTCCGCAATTCCATCCAAAAAATATAGAAAACCCTCAAAATAAAACTCGTGATGAATTCGAATCATATAGATAGAATATTGATTATTTTTTCACCTTGATAATGTACATGCCAAATATGCAGACTTGCGACTGTGAGTCAAAAAGAAAACCCCAGTAAGGTTTCGTTCTCATTTCCGCTCAAAAAACCCACAACCCTAAAATATTAATTCAGTGAGTAGTCTGGCTACGTCGGGTTGAAGAACAACATCCCTGATACGGAGAAGCAGATATGATATATATATATATATATATATTAAAAAATTACAATGCGTATGAATCGTTACTACGAAATTCATAAAAGAACCAAATGATATCTACCCGTACTTGTACGTGTCAACGAAATAGTTTCCTAACTACTCATGGCATCGATTTCAGAATAGCAACGCTTGATATGACAAACGTATATAAATTAATTTATAAAATTGCAAGAATAAAAAACCAAAACAAAGAAAATATATTAAAACGATCCAACAAATTATAAATTGATGATGATGAAATCGTAAATAGATTATGATTGATTATTGTGTTTCTTCCTCTTTCCATTGATATCGCGTTTGATTTTGGTCGTGGGTGGTTGGTTTTTTATTATGATCATTCTATTCTTTATTAATTAATTTAAATAAATCAAGATCATAGACAATAATAAAGCGTTCGTGGAAGTTTTTGTATTGAGCATAAATGTAGGTAACTTTTTTTACCATTTCTTAATTGCAAAAAAGCTAATGCCTGATTTAATATATACGTCAATTTGTGGATTATTTGCCATATGAACGTGGGGTTTTTTAAAATTTATTTAATAATTATTAATATTTGTAGATAACATATGATTGGTCAATCGATAGACCAAATCAACGGTTTTTAAGAGTCCTTGAGCCTTAATATAATAGAATAGATTAGGGTTCCTTATAGACCAAATAAGTTTGGTATATTTGCTATGTAGTCCTCATCTATGGCTTAATTACAATTAAGCCTAAACTACTACTTATACTACACGACTAAGATAACATTTATATTTGAACACAATAAAAATGTCCTACCAATCTCCCTCTTTGTGTTCAAACTTCACTTCAGCGTTGGTTATCTTTTCTTGTTTTGGAAAAGATTCCTCGAGTTCTAATAATCTCCCCTTTATGAGATTATTTGTATAATCTCTTCCTATATCTTGTCTTCTGGTCTCTTTTTTTCTTTGGAGATCTTCAAGCTCACAATATCTTGTAATACTCTTCTCGGCACCACAACTTTCTTATAATCTTTCTTTTGAAGTTCGTCTCCAAATGCTGGAAGGTATGTGAAGTCGTTTGCCGGATTTTTGGAGAATTTCCAATTTTGTGTTCCTTCTCTCCCTTTGATGCGACGAAACTCCCCCTATTTTAGTTCAACCTTGTGTTGGGATCGGGAAATTCGATTTGAAATTTGGAGAGACATACACGAGCGGCAACTTCGGTCAGTGGTGTTTGCTTGATTCAACGACGTTTAAGAATTTAGTATTTCCGATCAATCTTGCACGTTTGTTGTTGTATTGCTTCCATTTTTGTTAGTTCTACTCCCCTTATGTTGATCGAGTGGGGAGATTGTCATGGCGATATAATGGGACATCGTCCTTGGCAGAAGATTGTATCGTCGTGACAAGGAGATGGAGTTTGTAGACTTAGTAGGAAATCAAATTCGGTAATAACCTGATGGAGCCACATAGGCGTTCCGTCGATATGAAACCGGGCCCACATAGGCTTCCCCTTGAGATCGTTCTAGGAACATTGCTCGTAGAAGATGGCCGAATACCGTTGTTGGTTTGATGTTGCAACGGCAGGACTTCCTTTCGATCATCGAAGCATGTCTGAGAATGACATGTCTACGAAAGTTCTAACTTGATCACAAAGACCAAGTATATAAAAAGTGTATGTGTCCTAGAAAATATAAAAATTTAGGAAGTGAGGACACACTAGACACGATGTGATCATGAAAGCGTGGTACGGGGCGGATCACCACTTAGTTCAATATCTCCCACTTCCGAGTGAAGTGGTGATAGTAGACGTGGCTCCCCGTGATAAAATGAAACATCGGTCTTTTAAGAGATGATGAGTGGGTAAGGCTTGGTTGTGCATGCGCTGTTGAACCTACCGCATCTTCTACCCGAGAGCTAATAAGATTAGCACATGTACCTATGGGGATATGGTCCGAATTATTTGTGAGCTAAGGGATTTATGTACCTTCAAAAATTTCAAAGTCATCATTGAAGTCATCTTGCTTGTTGTTCGGATGATGTAGGATAGGTGGTAAGTTGTATCGTCACTAATGCTCGAACGCGTTCCAGGATTAGGATCAAGTCGGTTACACTGAACCATGGGAAGTAGAAATTCATGCTTTTGGGATACGCGATGAGTGCTGCTTTATTTGAATCAGCAAGTCGGAGCTTGTCGTTGAAAATGAGCATTTGGATCGTCATGAAGATTGTCACCTTTGCCTTTTGGAAATATTTGGTCGTTGTAAACTCGAGATTCTTCCTTGAAGTCCGTCGAAAGTCGTCCGAGGAAATATTCATGAAGCTTAATGAAGATGAGAGGAGATTTTCTTTTTCCCTTCTTTTTATATTTATTTATATATATATATATACGGGTTCGGAGTCGAGTCGAAGTGGGGCTATCGAGAAAAGTTTCTTCGTATGAGGTGTATCGAGAAAAATTTTCGAAGGATGTATATCGAAAAAAATTTCTCGGAATGAGGTTTGTGAAAAAAATTCTCCATATGTAAGCCTTTATCGAAAAAAATATCGAACATTTTACGATAACGTTTTACGAGAAACATTTTACGAGAAAGTTGTACGAAGAAAAAAATGTCGAACATTACGTATCGAGAAAGTTTGTTGATAAAAAATATGTCGAGAAAGTCTTGCGATAAAACTTCTCGAGAAAGTGTAGAAATTTTATTGATAGAATTTTCAAAAATTCAATATTGAAAACAATATCTATATTTTTATTTCTCCGTCTCAAATAATGCTTCCAAATAAAGTTTCTCCCCCTTGAAAGTTGCGTAGTAAGATTGAAAAATATTACGAATTTCTTTCACTTAATTCATTCGTTTAAAGTTTTAACTCCCCCTCAAAAATTAAAATTGTTGCTCCCTCTTGAAAGAAATAAGAGTCGCTCCTCTTTAAAATAAAGAATAGCTCCCCCTCAAATTAAGCTCATTTAAAAATATTATAAAAAATGGTAATTATCATTTCCGTGTGTAATATGCATTTAGAATTTAAAATCTTTAAAGTCTTGAAAATGCATATTTAAAATGTACCTCATTGAAGTGTAGTTGTAGTATCTCACGTCTCTTCCCTTTATCATTTATGTGGAGCCACTACGACAAATACCATACATGAGAGAATCTGCAAAACAATATCGGGACTTTGGTACCCATTGTAAAGTGGGTCCTCCCTTAGTAGCAGAAAACGGGTTAAACATAGATGAAGTTAAACTTATTTTCGGTCCTAAATCATCCATTAATGTGCGTTTAGGTACCCAAATTCGTGTGAGATTTCCTAACTTAATAGTAGACATATGAACCCATGTATGAGTGATTTGACATGGAAAAGAGATTTCAGCTTTGGTGAAAGTGTGCTTCGGAGAAGATTTAAATATTTTCTCCGAAGCCAGTCGCGTAAGATGCTTAGAATGAACTTGGACTGAATACTTAATGTAGGAATACAAGCATATAGAATTATAAGCATCACTAGCATATAAGTCGTGTATCCTACGTTGAGAGTTCACACAATTCACATTAGAATGATGAGAAGAATTAGGAAAATTATTTCTAAGTCTAGGCTTCCTAAATAGAGAATTATTAAAATTATTTGAAGCACACGATGAAGTTTGTTTGCTAGAACTTGGAAACTTTTCGTTAAATATTTTCTTTATAGAAATAGGAGAGGAAAATTTTTGTTCTTTAAATTTCCGTTCCGTAACTTTGGAAAATAATGTAGATCTTCATTTCTCCTTCCAAAGTTGTATTTGTTCCTTAGCAATTTGAAGTTCTTGGCTTTTACTTTGAATTTCAATTTCGGTCAAAATTGACGTAGAAGTATTAGTAAAAGTCTTTTCCATTTTAGCAGCAAAAACGTCCGTTTGCGTTGCTTTATCCTGTTTAAGAGAAGAATTTTCTTAGAAATATCGTTTAAAACAGGTAAGTGAGAGGAATATTTGAGATTTGATATTTCTAATAAAAGCGCATTCTTTTCTGCTTCAAAATTATTTCTTTCTGTCTCTAATGAAGCGTTCAAATCAGCTATTTTCTTAATAATAGCGGGAATATAACAGAAAGTAGAATTTTTAGAATGATCATAATTTTCTTCCTCGACTTTAGAAATATTTTCTATAGGATATAACGAATTATAGTACTAGACATGTTTATTTGTTGTGTCTTGTAACTATTATTCAAATCAGTATTATCAGAGGGAATTTGAGTCCTAGTTGTGGCTTTTCTTTTGGATTCTTCTAAGTCATTTATTTATGAAGCGTTAGTAAAAGCCATTAAAGAAGTTAATCCTAAACCCATGTACTTGATATCATATAATTGTTTTACGTGAATCTTTTTCAAGTTACAAGGATTAGTACAGGCTAAGCCTTCAACAAGATTATAAAATTTCATGTAATGTAAATGAGGGGAATTTTTGAGATTTGATATCTCATCTAAAAGCTTTTTCTTTTCCGCTCGGAAACCTACTCTTTCTAATTCCAGAGTTGCTTTTAATTCGGGTTTATTATGAATAACCTCCGGAGTTTCCCAACAACAGGTAGGTTTATCAGAATGTAAAATATTTTCCCAATTAGATGCTAAGGGTTTAGAGGAACTTTGATCTTTTTGACCCTTTTCCGCAAGATTGTTCTCTAAATTTTTTATTTTAGAGTACAATTTTCTGCGTTCCTCAACTAATTCATCATAAAGGAGTGACTTATTACAACACGCTGCTTCACTATTTTTAAGACGCGTGGTAAGTTCCTTGTTTTTTGCTTCTAACTCTATGACTGTTTTTTCTAACTTTTTACATAAACTAGAGTCAGAAAGACTAACCTTGAGATGGTTAGTGGATGAGTTCATTCGTAGATACCGCTATCTGAAGAGCATCCATTAGGTCTTGGTTGTGTTCGATAGAGTAGGTATCCGTTTGTTTTGGTTATCGTTGACGCATTTTTGGATTTTAGGATTTGAATTTTTGAATATTAAAAAATTTTGGCTTTTTAAAAAAAATTCAGTATCGAAAAATTATGGTATTAATGAAAAATAGCGTGAAGTATTGAAAATTTTGAGTATTGAAAACTTTTTGTTGTGTACCGAAAAGTTTTAAATTAACGTTCAGCACTTCGAAAATTGACCAAAACTTTTCTATAATGTGCCAAAAATATTGAATAAGGTTGAAAACTTTTATTTTTCCGAAAAAAATTTTGAAATTGAAACCTTTTGGACAAAATATGGAAATAAAAAAAATTCGGGTCAAAATGTTAAGTATCAGAAAATATGTGTATCGAGTAAATTTGTCGTACCAAGAAACTTTATTTTCCGATAGGATATTCACTATAACCCCTTTGCGAAAACTAAACTTTTTCGGGTTGACCAATATTTTTTTTTATTTTTGGATTGACTACTGTTCTCGATAAAAAAAATTATGATAGCGCTAAAATTTTGTCGAGAAAAAAAATTCGATAGTGAGTTTCTCGGTAGTATACCTTTGTTGAGTAATTTTGCTGAGAAACTATGTCCAGAAACTTTCTCATAGCTAATTATATTACTACCGCAAAGCGGTTAAAATATTATCGCAAACCTTATAGAACTTTGCGATAGAGGAAATGAGTCTCACTTTGCGAGAAATTTTGTCGACAAATTATATCGAGAAAGTTTTGTACCGTGAACAATTCTTAGCGAATAGCAAAGGAGATTTACTAATGATTACATCTGATAGAACTTTTGCGAAATTCTAAGTACTTTACGAATGATAGCTTGTAAATAGAACCAATCGCGTTGCAGATAGGACAGCTCTTTGCGAGTGATCAATTATATGTCAGATGATACTTGAATGTGCTCTTTGCGCAACAATAGTATAATAAGCTATCGAGAAACATACTCGAGAAAGTTAATCACAAACTATCACAAACTGGTTATTCGAGACACTTAATAACAGAGTTGTTAAGTGCCGCAAGGTGTTTTATCAAGAAATGCGTAAGGTGCTGAAACGGTTTACGAATTATTTTTAGTTTAAATTCCGATCACAAACATAAAATCAATCAAATTAGGCTTGGGTTATTCATCAAAACATGTAGAATTTCAGATTATAACACTCAATTGAAAAAAAACAGCTAAATAGGTCGAATTTTTGAGAATCGGATGAATTTCACGAAGAACACGATTTATCGAGTCTTCAAAATTCGCAAAAATTAGCGTTTTGATCAATCAACATTCAGCCCAGACATGTTTAAAACAACCGATCAAAGCCTAAAAACAGCAAATCATATCGAATTTGGAGAATTTCGGATTAACTCGGGAAGAACACAATTCAACCGTAACTTCAATTTCACGAAATTTCTTCATATAATCGATGAGTTGCAACACATACTAGTTTAAAAACAGTCGATCACATCGTTCTAACAGCAAATAGAGTCGAATTTTGAAGAATCGAGCGAAGAACTATATGAAAATCGACGAACATGAACCGAAAATTCGAAAAGGTCAAAGCTCGATTTGATCAATTTACGCACCAATTGAGCTCGAAAATCAGTTTTACGTATGGTTTCGATTGCAGATCAGTTAAAAAAACTTAATTAATCACCATCACAAGAAAAATATGATCAATTTTCGAAAATTTGAGCGAAGAACACCAAAAAAAATTCTCGAACCGGAAACTAAAATTTTCGATTAAAAATTCAAAACAGATGCAAATCCGAACGCGTTTCGCTCTGATACCAATTGATAGGTCCTAGTATAACCAACACGATTAAGTTCGGTGAAGAATTCGATAGAAAATGTAAAACTTACGAAGAACACGTTTGAATTTGGCGCGGAAGGTTGAGAGCGTTCTTCACATTGTATAGCTCTTTTCTATTAAATGAATTCTTAACCCTAATACATCACATTAGGGTTTCTTATATACCAAATAAGTTTGGTATGTTTGCTAAATAGTCCTAATCTATGGCTTACATACAATTAAGCCCTAACTACTACTTATACTACAAGACTAAGATAACATTTATATTTGAACACAATAAAGATGTCCTAATGTGATGTTCAAACGTGCATTTGTTGATGGGGAGTTTTACATGACTTATATGATTTACTTGCAAACACGACTTCTAATATTTTTTTTAAGCATCACATAATATTTCGAGCTCATCCGAGGAGTCAAGTGTTGAATTTCATCAACATTGGGAGATAATTGCATTTATTTCAGAAATACAGGGAGCATTATGCAATTTATTTTTGGGTTCATCAATAAAAGATTAAGTTTTAGTTTAATCAGACCTGAATTTTAACGAAAGCCCAAAACATTTTTTACGGCCCAATGTATTTTTTTTTACCTTACCCGATCGTAAAGTATTAATATCACTTTATCGATCGAAAAACTCACTCACATGCAACTCTTCTCACTCGAAAATCTTTTCAAACTCCAAAATTCTATTCGAACTTTCTTCGGCGATTTCATTGTAAGTTCTCAATCTTCAGTAATTTTTCGTCTAACTCGCTGAAATCGAAGGTAGAAACCCGTTTCGAATCAATTTCCGTTCAAAAACAAACGATTCGCGACAGTTTCTTCAGATCATTTGACGAAAATTTTAACTTCGACATTTTTCGACTCAAACGATTTTAAACTCTCAAATTAACACGTTTAAACTCGACCGTTTGGTTTAAAATCATGATATTTGGATTCACAACTGTATTTTGAACGTTCCGAATCCAGATTAACTCATGATTTACCCAGAAATCGACATTTACGTGTTAAAGCTTTTACTGTTTCATTTGAAAAATTTTCGATCGAAAAAGTTCTTATCGCAAACAGTGTCGTCGAAGAACTTTAGTTTTCGTTAAGTTTTATTCGATCGCAAAACTCAGCGTCGAAAACCATATGTTTTCGATATATTTTTAATTCGATCGTAAAACCGCGGCGAAAACTTTATTTTTCGATTAAATTTTATTCGATCGTTAAAATAAGCGGCGAAAACTTAAATTTTTTCGATATTCTTTTATTCGATCGCAAAACTACGCGGCGAAAAACTTGAGTTTTTCGACTTTTTATTCGATCGCAAAATTACTTAGCGAAAAACTCTTGTTTTCGACAACATCTTATTCGATCGTAAAAGTTATCGGCAAAAAACTTGAGTTATTCGATTCATTTTTATTCGATCGCAAAACTTAACGATCGAATAAATTTGCACTTGAATAAAATCACGTTGAAAAGACTTAAAAATTTTTTCAAGTTTTTCTCTAAGACTTAGAAAATTTTCGATCGCCAAACTTAACGTTCGAATAAATTCCCGATCGAATAAAAATATGCTAACAAGACTTAACAAGACTTAGCAAGTTTTTCAAATTTTGAAATTTCTCTAAGTATTTTTCGCCATTCACATTTAATTTGATCAATTCGCATAATTAAATTTAATCTAATGAATTTTATTTCATTCATTACAGAAATGGCACATCCAAAATATTCTCACATCTACCATTCTGGAAGCTGGATGACGGTCCACGACAACAACTACCAATTGGACCTTGCTACATTTCGGTGTCCGGGTGAAGTTATCATCTCCATCCTCAAAGGACACCCACTATGGCCAGCTCTGACAATGACCCCCTCCGTACAGATGGTCTACCTCCAGCAATTCTAGGGATGTATGCAGAGTCATATCGTCGGCGATGACATGGAATACACGACGAAGATCAATCAAAGACACGTCGTCCTGACCAAGAACTTAAAATGGCCAAGGTGCTCGATATACCGCACCACGAACACTACGACCAACTTCCAACGGATGCGGAGATCGTAGAAGACATGCTCCGGATGGGATACAAGCCTCCGCTGACCAAACTGGCGAATTTCCAAAACAACGGGATCCCACACCCGTGGCCGACTCTGTTCGGCATCATCAATAAATGCCTCTCCCCAAAGCACTTCGGATTTGACAATGCGAACGGAAATATCCTTTGCATATTCCATGGAGTGGTCTTTTCAAAGAAATACTACCTGGCCCAGCTTATATGGAATGATCTAGCGGTCCAGATATGTCAGAGGGAGACTAAGTCGAAGGCGAAGTTCCTTCCATACGTTCGTGGTTCCCGGTGCTGATCTCACATTTCATGGACGTTCATCCTGAGATCCCGAGACAACCACCTGTTGGAGGATATATCTCACCTCGCCTTCGCTTCTTTCACAACTCGAAGGCAGCCGACCTAGCACTCCAACCGATGCTGATCCCATTGGAGCTGCTCAGCCTAGCTGATCCAACTGACGAGGCCTACCAAGACTATTGTCCAAATAACTCCATCACGGAGGAAATGGTCCGGCCGTGAATCAAGCTCCGGCGCCTTCTCAACGGGCATCTTTGGTGGAAATAACCGAGCCCGAAGCCGCGGCTCAGGAGACAGAGACACCGGCCGCCGAGCCCGAAGTTGTCCCTCACGATGAATCTCCTGAGGCCACCGAATCCGATGAAGAATACATACTTCAAAGAAGGGGCTCACGCCGACAGCAAATCTCGACCCCGTTTGTATCTCCTTCAACAAAAATGGCTTCGGTGCCATCTCCTCCACCAACAACAGATCAGCCAACTACATACCGTATCATCTCAAGGATTGGGTGGAAGCCCTATTGGACCCCAGATATCTTCGGAGCAAACAATAGGCCAACCCACTGAAGTGGTAACTTCAGGGTTGATAACGGATGTCCCTAGACGTTCCGGAATCTTAAGACCTATTCCAGGCGGCACATCGGAAATCTTTTCCGATGTTGTGACAGTGGAGCGCCTCACTGACCCCACTCCACCGATGATCGTGATGGAGCAACCCTTATAAAAAGTCCTCTCCACAGCCATCTCTTCACTTGAAGATCGTCTGATGGACAGGATGCTCCAGGCATTGAGACTTCCCGAAGGAATACCGGGAAAGCACAAGTGTCCGATGCTGCTCCGTCCGAAGCCCATGCTACCCCCATCTCCTCACCACCTCTAACCACCACCATACACACCCCCATAGCACCCACCCTCACCACCCAACTCAATCACCTTCACTCATCAACCAATACACTATCTCGATCACCCAGCTTCATGATATTCTCATTTCCCGACTCCTCACCTTAGAGACCAGAACCCCAGTTAAGGAGAGTCTCTATAAAAGAATGGTCGATAACCTGAGCCGCCCGCCCAAACAAGGTGCCGTGAAGAAAGCTCCCGCACCAAAAGAAGACATGACGATCCCGATGATCTAGATTGTCATGAGGGGGGGAAAAGGCAAAGAACCACACGTAGCGGCTGTGGTTTGAGTCGAGATGTGGCGACCCTACTTCCTAATTAAGTTAATTGGCGGATTTCCCCGCAACAGAACACGCGGAAGACCCGATAAAATTTTCTTTTTTTAATTTAAATAACCTACATAGTATTATATTGGGTTTACAAAAATATCTACTATTAATACTTTGGGCCGAAGCCCCAAAATTTCAAACCCAATATCAAACACTATGCCACTCCACAGGTCGCGTCCCATGTACTGCGCCACCCTCAAAAGTCCGTGGAGTCACCGCCGCCAGCTCGCCATGAATCTCAACCCTGACACTAGTCGGTGTCGGGTTCATTCTTACCTACAAACAAAAATAGGATAGAACCCTGAGCTATTGCCCAGTAGGTGATTACATAACATGCAATACGTGCGTGCACTCCACCCAATCCCGGTTCCTCACAATATAATATAATGCACACTCGACAAATCTCATCTATCAATTCTCAATTCTCAACAGGGCCCTAGGTCAGACTCGGCACCCACGCGCGCAATGGCAAAGTACACCATCAACCATGCGGTAGCCCACACCGGCCGAGCCGGGTCGCTCCTTCCGCACACAATCTCAACCCGACGGCTTTTTCCCCGAATGTTATACCACAAGTTCGGGTAGACAGGAATCTCACATCTGTCTGCCGTCCCTGAGCCAAATAATATCCGGTGGTTTACACCTCGGGTGGCTCAATCCCGAGTAGATGGGTGTCGCAAACCCCCTCTCCCACCAAGTGCATAATCGAGTCTGAACCTGACTGCCAAAATCGGCAACTCTACCCTTCTCACATTCGACACAATATCGTGTCACCGTATCATTACGGTACCTTCACCTCTCTTATGCATGTCGTGAAATGCATATCACATTCGTCACATATATCACGTATTTTTCTTACAAATAATACCCCAAAATACTCTCGTATCTTAAAATAAGGGTTGACCCGAAAATTCTAGTCAAAGTATGAATATACTTTGATTTAGAGATAAAATGAACTTAAAATAATTTTATTTGAATATTTGGGCCTAATTTAAGACAAAAGTCCAAAAATAATTAGACTGGTCGAATCGTGAAGTTCGGTCAACTTCAGACTTTTTAAAAGCATATGGTCAACCCGACATTTGGAGTCAAAATTCGGGACTCTTCACAGTGTTAGCGGTATTGCCCGAATTTGGATTTCGCGCGTCATTTGATCGAATTTGCGAAGTCTGATTTAGTTCGCGTGTCACCCGAAATTCACTCACAGGAATCACCCCGCGAAATTCAAGTTGACCCGCGAAACTTTAGTCCGACCCGCTACTTCTCTCACAGGAATCACCCTGTGGTCGACCCGCGAAATTAATTCTGACCCGCGAAAAACCCATTTACTCACACAATAAAATCCATTTGAGTCCGCGAAGAACTTTTCGCGACCCGAATATAATTCGCGAACTAAACTTCGGCGAACTATCGAAAACCTGCCCGAATTTCAACCTTTCAAATTTGACGAAACTTAAAATTTGGCCCGCGAACTTCTTTTCAACCCGCGAATTTCTCATGAGCTGAAACTTTCTTCATCTCATCGAAATTCATATTTTCCAGAACTTCATCACATGAATCCGTTCCAGATTTCACATAAACATGTAAGAATTCACAGAACTCATATATTGAGCTCAAACTTAACATCTCAACACAGCAAATACAACACATAATCATTCAAAGTTCCCGAAATTCATGAATTCGGATGACCTTTCATCCAAATTCGTTAAACTAAATAAATCAAACTTAAAAACAGTTTGTAGGGGTTAAAAACCACCTACCTCACTTCCAAGTAGCCGAAATTGCTTAGTTCTTCTCTGCTTTTCTTCGTTTGTTTTCTTTCGTTTGATATTTTGGTTTGTCCTTATCACCTTTTGAGATAAACCTTTAAAAGGAAAGTTACGTTTCCTTTCTCTTAAGGAAATCTCTTATTGGGCCTACTTTAAATTAATTTGGGCCCATATCTATTTATTTTACTCAAAGAGTATTTTTCTTATTTTCGGTTCAATTTCCCGAAAATTCGCTTTGTCCGAAAATTAACTTCATAATTTTCCGAAACTTACAGAATAATTTTCACGCTAATTGCGCATTATTCCCGTATTAATTTTACGGGTATTACATCCTCCCCCCCTTAAAAGAAATTTCGTCCCCGAAATTTAAGTTGTCTGAAACAACTCAGGGTATTTCTCTCTCATTTCGTCTTCTCGCTCCCAAGTGGCTTCTTCCAATATCTGGTTTCGCCATAAGACCTTCACGAGGGGAATATTCTTATTTCGTAATTGCTTCACCTCATACATTAGAATCTCTACCGGCTTTTCTTCGTAACTCAAGTCCGGCTTCAATTGTTGGTGAAGTCTTTTGTCTCTTAGCACATGATACGGGTCCAACACATACTTTCGCAGTGTAGACACGTGGAATACGTCATGGACTTGTGCTAACGACGTCGGTAATTCTAGCTGATATGCTACTTCACCGACTCTTTTCAAAATTTTGAAAGGTCCTATATATCTGGACTCAACTTTCCTTTTTGTCCGAACCGTTTGACACCCTTCATAGGTGATACTTTCAAAAATACTTTATCACCTTCTTCAAATTCTAACGACCTTCGCCTCTTGTCTGCATAACTCTTCTGGCGACTTTGGGCCGTTTGCATTTTCTCCCGAATTTTCTTAACAACTTCAGTCATTTCGCGTACCATCTCGGGACCTAATAGCGCCTTCTCGCCGATTTCATCCCAATGAACTGGGGATCGACATTTACGTCCGTATAAGGCTTCGTAAGGCGCCATTCCGATCGTTGCATGATAGCTGTTGTTATATGAAAATTCTATTAACGGGAGATATTTACTCCAACTCCCTTGAAAATCCAAGACACATGCTCTCAACATGTCTTCGAGTGTCTGGATCGTCCTTTCCGATTGTCCGTCAGTCTGGGGATGATAAGCTGAACTAAATGATAATTTAGTTCCCAGAGCTTTCTGTAAGCTTTTCCAGAACTGGGACAGAAATCTTGAATCTCGATCTGATATGATCGATATCGGAATTCCATGGAGTCTCACTATCTCTTGAATGTAGAGTTCAGCGAACTTCTCCATGGGATAGGTCTGGTGAATAGGCAAGAAATGGGCGGACTTAGTCAGTCTGTCAACAATCACCCAAATTGCATCATAACCTTTCACCGTTCTTGGCAACCCGACGACAAAATCCATTGTTATATGGTCCCACTTCCACTCGGGAATCGTCAAAGGTTGTAACATTCCTGCCGGTCTTTGATGTTCTGCTTTGATCTGCTGACAAGTCAGGCATCTATGTACAAATGCAGCAACATCCTTTTTCATTCCCGGCCACCAATAATTTAGTCGCAAATCACGATACATTTTCGTTGCACCGGGATGCACCGAATATATTGTCGTATGTGCCTCCGTCATTAAAGTTCGACGAATCTCTTCATCTTCCGGCACATATAAGCGACTTTTAAATCGTAAACTCCCGTCTTCTCGGAATTCAAATTCCGATGAGACTTCTTTATCTTGTTCTCTTTGTTTCTTCAAGTACAACTCATCTTTCTTTTGTACTTCAATGATTCGGTCTAATAGTGTTGGCTTAAGTGTCAACACTGCCAACTTTTCTTCAATCTCTCCGAAATTGATTACTTCAACTCCGAATTGGCGTAATTCAGTGTTTACAGTTTTGCGGCTCAATGCATCTGCGACTACGTTCGCTTTTCCTGGATGATAATTTATCACACAGTCGTAGTCTTTGACTAACTCGAGCCATCTTCTTTGCCTCATATTTAACTCCTTCTGGGTGAAGAAGTACTTCAAACTCTTGTGATCCGTGAAGATCTCGCATCTTTCTCCGTAAAGATAGTGTCGCCATGTTTTAAGAGCAAACACTACGGCTGCGAGTTCGAGATCATGAGTGGGGTAATTTTTCTCATATGGCTTTAATTGTCGGGAGGCATAAGCGATCACCTTCCCGTTTTGCATTAAAACACACCCCAACCCATATTTAGAGGCATCACTATAAACAGAAAAATTTCCAGTACCCGAAGGTATTGCTAACACTGGAGCAGTTGTTAGCCTTTTCTTTAATTCCTGGAAACTTTGCTCACATTCATCCGTCCATTTGAACGGAACATTTTTCTTTGTCAAATTGGTGAGCGTCGAGGCGATGCTGGAAAAGTCCTTAATGAACTTTCGATAATACCCAGCTAGCCCGAGAAAACTTCTTATCTCCGTGGGAGTGGTTGGTCTTGGCCAATTTTCTATAGCTTCTATCTTGCTGGGATCTACTGAAATTCCGCTTCCCGAAATAACATGCCCCAGAAAGATTACTCGATCCAACCAAAATTCGCACTTTTTAAATTTGGCGAATAATTGTTTCTCCCGAAGAATTCCTAGGACCGCTCTCAAATGTTCCTCATGTTCTTCTTTTGTCTTGGAATAAATGAGAATATCGTCGATAAAGACGATAACACATCGGTCCAGCAATTTTTTGAATACTCGGTTCATCAAATCCATGAAGGCTGCCGGAGCATTCGTCAATCCGAAAGGCATGACCAAAAATTCATAGTGGCCGTACCTCGTACTGAATGCGGTTTTTGGAATGTCCGCTTCCCGGATCTTCAGCTGATGATAACCGGAGCGCAGGTCGATCTTAGAAAATACTGTTGCTCCTTGGAGTTGATCGAATAAATCGTCAATCCTTGGCAATGGGTATTTATTCTTAATCGTGATCTTGTTGAGTTCACGATAATCGATACACATTCTCATCGACCCGTCCTTTTTCTTCACAAATAAAACCGGGGCTCCCCATGGTGAGAAACTGGGTTGAATAAAACCCTTCTGCAACAAATCTTCCAATTGCTCCTTCAATTCTCGTAATTCGTTCGGTGCTAACCGATACGGGGATTTAGAGATCGGGGCAGCTCCAGGTACAAGATCGATTGCAAATTTAATCTCCCGATCTGGGGGTAATCCCGGAAGATCCTCGGGAAATACATCGGAATATTCGTTCACTATCGGAACCTCCTCAAGTTTAAGCTGGGAAGATTCCTCAGCATTCACCGCAAAAACTAGGAACGATTCGCAACCCGTATTTACGAGTCGCTGAGCTTTTAAAGTAGAAATCCGAGGGATTGAGTTTCTATTCTTTCTTCCCGAAAATTCAAACTCCTCTCCCTCTGGCGATCGAAACCTAACTACCCTTTTTGAACAATCAATAATGGCTCCGTATTTCGAAAGCCAATCCATCCCGAATATAATATCGTAATCATTCATCGGGATTACTATTAGGTTCACATCTAACTCTCTACCCTCAATTCTTACGGGACATTTCTCAACCACCAAATTTGATCGAGTTGGATCCCCATGTGGTAAAGATACCACGAAATCACATAATGAACGGGAGGGATAGATTCCTGCCCTGGCCACAAAGTTAGCCGATACAAACGAATGTGTGGCTCCCGAGTCAATCAAGATCGAAGAGGGCACGTGAAATATACTCAACGTACCCGTAACTACATTCGGGTTTGCCTCCGCCTCCTCATTAGTCAGAGTAAAAACTCTTGCTGGCACAGGTGGAGGTCGAATGAGGTTACGCGGTTGAGTCTGCACTGGAGGCTGACCTCTCGGGCAATTCCGTGCGATGTGTCCGGCCTCACCGCACCGGAAACATTGCAGAGTCTGCACCGGTCGTGGTCCGTAGCATATGCCAAAGTGATTTCGTCCACACTGTTGGCATTGGGGCGCTGGTACCGGGGGTCGGTTGGGAACATTGGCCGGTCTCTGATAAGCATTCGGGCGCCACATCTGTTGACTCGGTCGATTTCCTTTATTCTTCGGGTCCTTGCCGAAGAATTGTAGCTTTTGGCCGCTTCCTCCTTGCTGTTGCTGACTCTCTCTTTTCCTACTTGCCTCTTGGGCTTCCCTTACTACTCCTTCCGCTTGTTCTGCGATCAACGCTCGCTCCGTCGCCTGACGGAACTCTAATTGGCGTACTCCCGCCACACTTAAATCTCGATAAAATTCGGGCTTCAGCCCTCGAAGAAATCTCGTCACCTTTAGAGTATTGGTTGCCACGAGATGAGGTGCAAAACGAGATAATTCTTCAAATTTGCGGATGTATTCCGCAACTGGCATTCGCCCTTGTTTCAGGTTCATGAATTCATACATTCGCTGCTCCTGATCGTGAGCAGTGAAGTACTTATCATAAAACAGTTCCCTGAAGCGTTCCCATGTCATCGTCGCCGGATCTTCTAACACCTTTATGGTGTTCCACCAAAAACGCGCGCTTCCCCGAAATAGGGAAATGGCACACAACACCTTCTCATTGTTCGGCACACGACTGTATATAAATAAGTCTTCTATTGTGTCGATCCAGTCCTCAGCTGCCGCAGGATTAGTAGCTTCGGCGAAAACTGGTGGATTTAACTTACGAAATCGCTCCCCTATGATCTCTACGCGATCAGGCTGTGGGGATGGACGGTGCTCAGATGAGCTCTGGTGATTTATCAAATCATGAATTTGGTCTGACTGTCTTTGGATAAGTTCAGTCAGCCTATTTATCGTGTCATGCTCACGAGTCGGGGGTGGGGATTCAGATTCGCCCCTCCGACTGGACTCTCCAACGAACACGTTCCTCGGTCTTCCTCTTGGCATTTTCCAAATACTAGATAATTCATGTAACAAATATACATGAGATCACATAATCATATCAAAGTATTACACTTAACTTACAGGCGAGGCTGGTTCTCCCGGCTTTTGAGTGGCAGTACATGGACAGTCTTCAGAATCTAAAGCCTAAGCTCTGATACCACCTGTGGCGACCCTACTTCCTAATTAAGTTAATTGGCGGATTTCCCCGCAACAGAACACGCGGAAGACCCGATAAAATTTTCTTTTTTTAATTTAAATAACCCATAGTATTATATTGGGTTTACAAAAATATTTACTATTAATACTTTGGGCCGAAGCCCCAAAATTTCAAACCCAATATCAAACACTATGCCACTCCACAGGTCGCGTCCCATGTACTGCGCCACCCTCAAAAGTCCGTGGAGTCACCGCCGCCAGCTCGCCATGAATCTCAACCCTGACACTAGTCGGTGTCGGGTTCATTCTTACCTACAAACAAAAATAGGATAGAACCCTGAGCTATTGCCCAGTAGGTGATTACATAACATGCAATACGTGCGTGCACTCCACCCAATCCCGGTTCCTCACAATATAATATAATGCACACTCGACAAATCTCATCTATCAATTCTCAATTCTCAACAGGGCCCTAGGTCAGACTCGGCACCCACGCGCGCAATGGCAAAGTACACCATCAACCATGCGGTAGCCCACACCGGCCGCGCCGGGTCGCTCCTTCCGCACACAATCTCAACCCGACGGCTTTTTCCCCGAATGTTATACCACAAGTTCGGGTAGACAGGAATCTCACATCTGTCTGCCGTCCCTGAGCCAAATAATATCCGGTGGTTTACACCTCGGGTGGCTCAATCCCGAGTAGATGGGTGTCGCAAACCCCCTCTCCCACCAAGTGCATAATCGAGTCTGAACCTGACTGCCAAAATCGGCAACTCTACCCTTCTCACATTCGACACAATATCGTGTCACCGTATCATTACGGTACCTTCACCTCTCTTATGCATGTCGTGAAATGCATATCACATTCGTCACATATATCACGTATTTTTCTTACAAATAATACCCCAAAATACTCTCGTATCTTAAAATAAGGGTTGACCCGAAAATTCTAGTCAAAGTATGAATATACTTTGATTTAGAGATAAAATGAACTTAAAATAATTTTATTTGAATATTTGGGCCTAATTTATGACAAAAGTCCAAAAATAATTAGACTGGTCGAATCGTGAAGTTCGGTCAACTTCAGACTTTTTAAAAGCATATGGTCAACCCGACATTTGGAGTCAAAATTCGGGACTCTTCACAGTGTTAGCGGTATTGCCCGAATTTGGATTTCGCGCGTCATTTGATCGAATTTGCGAAGTCTGATTTAGTTCGCGTGTCACCCGAAATTCACTCACAGGAATCACCCCGCGAAATTCAAGTTGACCCGCGAAACTTTAGTCCGACCCGCTACTTCTCTCACAGGAATCACCCTGTGGTCGACCCGCGAAATTAATTCTGACCCGCGAAAAACCCATTTACTCACACAATAAAATCCATTTGAGTCCGCGAAGAACTTTTCGCGACCCGAATATAATTCGCGAACTAAACTTCGGCGAACTATCGAAAACCTGCCCGAATTTCAACCTTTCAAATTTGGCGAAATTTAAAATTTGGCCCGCGACCTTCTTTTCAACCCGCGAATTTCTCATGAGCTGAAACTTTCTTCATCTCATCGAAATTCATATTTTCCAGAACTTCATCACATGAATCCGTTCCAGATTTCACATAAACATGTAAGAATTCACAGAACTCATATATTGAGCTCAAACTTAACATCTCAACACAGCAAATACAACACATAATCATTCAAAGTTCCCGAAATTCATGAATTCGGATGACCTTTCATCCAAATTCGTTAAACTAAATAAATCAAACTTAAAAACAGTTTGTAGGGGTTAAAAACCACCTACCTCACTTCCAAGTCAGCCGAAATTGCTTAGTTCTTCTCTGCTTTTCTTCGTTTGTTTTCTTTCGTTTGATATTTTGGTTTTGTCCTTATCACCTTTTGAGATAAACCTTTAAAAGGAAAGTTACGTTTCCTTTCTCTTAAGGAAATCTCTTATTGGGCCTACTTTAAATTAATTTGGGCCCATATCTATTTATTTTACTCAAAGAGTATTTTTCTTATTTTCGGTTCAATTTCCCGAAAATTCGCTTTGTCCGAAAATTAACTTCATAATTTTCCGAAACTTACAGAATAATTTTCACGCTAATTGCGCATTATTCCCGTATTAATTTTACGGGTATTACACGAGAGAAACCAACAACGACTCAAGAAGCTGGAGGATCATCCTCAAACCCACCAACCACACAACCCACGACCCGCCAACAAACAACCACATCTCCCACCACATCCCAGACACTACCTCCCTCTCCCACAAATTCAAATCTAATCCCGACCTCTAACCTCCTCCAAAACCAACAAGAAGCAGTCGTCTACGATCCACATATGATCGTAGATTATTATATCTTAAACGAGAAGTAGATGACACAATGGAACTAGAGGAAGTTGCTCAAGTTCGACTCTCCAACGTCAAATACTTCTTACAACAAGCTTCTGTGGACTTGGTGCTACTTGAAGTTGAAGAACTTCAAGAAGGCAAGAACTACAACTCCGCTCTCCCTGAATTACCAGAAATGATCAGGCATAGAGTCGACTCTCCTCCCTGCTTATAAAAAGAGACAATCAGAATCGAGATGCCGTGGGAGAATATACGGATTGAGGTTCCGTTCATTGAAGATATTAGAAAGCAGATATGAAGGGCTCCTAACTGCATAAAGTAGCCCAATGAACTAAATCTACGGGGTATCTCTCATTGGGAAGTGACATCTTGATCCAGATGGAAGTGGCATCCCAACAGATCAACTCAAGAAACACTTCAAGGACAAGCCACCGATCCTCCAACTCGTGGGCGTTTCGCAATCGATTGAAAGCTTTCCTACCCCAATCTACCACATTGAGCGAGCGGACATCAACCGCACTCGAGAAGAGATAAATGAGAGCTATCTCCCCTTTCTTCCACCGGACAAGGTCTACCGTCTATATCAATGTACCAAAGAAAATATCAGACGCCCTCCGATTACATCAAGACAGAATGACTCGAGGGGTTGAAGAGATTCATGGTGCGGCAAATTAAGTATCACACCGCACACGACCTTCAAATTGCTGTAGAGAACAATATGAAGAAGGTCAGGTCAACATGGAGTCTCCGCTCATAAAGGGCTTCCCACTCAATGATTTTCCCGAGAACTACATATTCAAGAAGCCTGGCCTCGCAATAACTTATCAGAATCCATTTATTGGAGAGACGAGAGTTATGATGAAGTTCCACAAATTCTGTGACGGGACGTTGAAGCTAGTGAGGAATAACATCTAGAAGAGGTTGGCTGAGATCAATAAGGAGAAAATCTTCGAGAATCTTGGAGAAGAAGGGGCCCCATTCCTAACTGAGCTTCTGGATGCAATTAATGAGAGGTTAGAGCTGAGGAATGCTGTCCGACATTACGAGACAACATTGGGATTACGAAAATCGTTCTATGCTCGATAAGGATAAATGGAGCTGAAACGAAGACAAGCACAAAGCGGGAGATTGAAGAGATATTAGAATTATGCTTTGGTATTTTGTTATCCTTCTAATTAGGGGCGTAATTCGTAGTTTTGATAGTGTAGGACTAAATAGTAAATATACCATGTAAATAGGTATAAATACAATGTACACTATCAAAATATATACACGTTCATTTCGGAAAAATCACAAGCATTGAATTCACATTCTAAGAGAGAGAAAAGCAATCGAAAACTCTCTCTCTCAAGATCTTCAAAGAACATAACCGACCGAATGTAATTTGTAAAATTTATCATTCGAATATCTAGATCGATCATTAGTTGATATAATAGGACCTAACAAAAGGCAATCGAAAAACTCTATAATCGTTTCTCTCTCCCGATCATCAAACTCGACATTCGACCGAAGGTAATTCGTAAGATTTCTCATTCGAATATGTAGCATTCATGCTTAGATCGATCATTAGTTGATGTAATAGGACCTAAAAATTAGTATCAGAGCAGATCGTGATCACTTTTGAATTGAATTCGCTATTCCCAAGATTTTTCAATCGAAAAACTTACGTGAAATGTATTTTGATCAATGTGCTTAATATTTGCGAATTTTGTTGATGATTTAACTGTTAAAGTGATAGATTATATGTTAGGAATGATTTACGTACTGATTTCAATCGCTTAGAATCTCATATTATTTCAGATTTTCGATTTCGATCGATAGTTGCTTTTGCGATTAAGATTTGAATACAATTTGATTTTCTTCATAATCGATATATTTTGCTGTAAAACGTAGTTAATCTTGTGTTTGTTCATATTCAGAACTAAGAAACGAGTGATTATCCAGAATTTCAGTACCTAACTTGAACTTTTTCGGTTGAATCTGGATTTTGACTGTTCCATTGAACTTGAAGGTTGTTCGTCGATCGTTTTTCGATCGCAAAACTTGGCTCGAAAAATATTTTGAGTCATTGACTTAACGAATTTTTTCGATCACTCTTAATTTTTCGATTACAAATTTTTCGATAAAAGTTTTTGCGATCAACAAAATTATTCGACAAACTATTTCTCGATAGGATATTTACTTTGCAAAACTCTTACGTTCGAAAAATATTTTTTGATAAATACCACGAAAAACTTATACGATTAAAAATCTTTTTCGATTAAAGGTTTGAAAAATTTTTAAATTGATAACTTTACTGCTCGAAATATTTTTCGACCACTAAACTTTCAAACACACACACATTTTACACTGTTTTGAAAGAAATCAAAATTGGTAATTTTCAAAACTTACGAAAAATATTTGTCTCCGAATTATCTTCTTCGATACTGAAAATTTTCGATCTTAAATTCAAAAATCTTTAGCAAAATTTTGAAGTATCAATTCTTATATCAAATATTTTGCGAAATAAAAAACATTTCTCTTTAACAACTGAACAATAGGTTCGAAAAGCAAATTGCTCAAAGTACGAATCAAACATTACTAACGAAGTTTGTCACTTGTGAAGCACTTTTACCATTTTGTTTTCAAACTTTCACGAAGATCATACCAATCAACTACAAATAGATGCTTACTAACTCAGAAACGACGTCCGCCCTCCAATTCTACGAATAGGCGAATACACCGCATGGAGAAGCCAATTCATGAACTTCTTGGAAACAAAAGATCAAGCTACAAATTTGATAGCTTCTCTTCAATAAGGTCCCGCTCAATTTTGGCTTATCCAAGAAGGCGATGCCACTAATAATCCTCCCATTACCGCCACTAGAAGACTCAATATTCCCAGTGAATACACCGAGGGGGAGCGATTAAGAGCCAAAGCAGATTTAGTAGCCAACACTTTCCTAATGCAAGCAATTCCTAATGACATCTATATGCAAATAGACAGCCTATCAAGTGCAAAAGCTATGTGGGACGAGCTCCACAAAAAGATGCAACGGACCGAAGTCAGAGTCAAAGCCAAGAAAACGAACATTCTCACCGGTTACGACTCATTCAAAGCAAAGACGGAGGAAAATGTTTATGAACTCTATCAATGCTATTTAACTCTTCTCAATGAGATGAGGAAAATAGAAATTTTCAAGACCAACATGGAGGTCAACATCCGATTTCTCACTTCTCTTCAACGAGAGTGGAATAAAATATCCATGCAAATCCGTCGAAACAAAGATTTGGACGAGATGGATATCCACGCCGTCTTTGATAATCTCGCTCAACACGAGGAAGACATAACCGAGATACAAAAAGAACTTAAGGGCAAACAGATCGAAGACTCTATAGCTCTAGTTTCTGAAAGAAAAACTAGTCGATCTCGCAAAGATAAAAGCATCAAGTTGCCAAGTTCTTTAGAAGATGAAGACGAATCGGAATCGAACTCCGAGCCTGATGTGAAAGAGTTCAAGAAACAATTGGCTCTCATTGCTAAAATGATGAGCAAAAAGTTCTATAGAAAGAAATCCTCCTTTTCGGCTAATAGACTTCGGACATCAAGCTCTAAGCCAAGGAAAGACCGTCCGAATCGTCAGAATCCAAAAATGCCACAGAACCACAAAAATGCTACAATTAGGACACTTCGCCAGAGAATGCAATCTTCCTAAGAAGAAAGACGCCAATTACCACTCCAAGAAATTTCAACTAACGAAACAAAAGGAGGCTGGAGTAGCTTTGATGGCCG
This sequence comes from Linderniella brevidens, assembly GCA_004919715.1. Lineage (NCBI taxonomy): Eukaryota > Viridiplantae > Streptophyta > Magnoliopsida > Lamiales > Linderniaceae > Linderniella > Linderniella brevidens. The sequence goes on along the minus strand of SWDC01000143.1, from coordinate 125,521 downwards.
AATAAGAGCATTGGCTAAAAGACACAACGGATTTTGACAACGAAAATCTAGCTCTAATGGCATACCTCGACGACGCCTCAAACGAAAACTCATCAAGGAGGTCCGACGACGAAGACAAAGCATCAACCTCATCACAAGAGGTAACAATGCCTAATTCGACATTATTAAAAATGTTAGAATCTTTGCAAATTAAGTATAGTAATATGAAAAATGAGCGGAAAAGTACAAAAGAATTAGAGGAGAGACTAGCCCTTAGTGAAAATAATTTCCAAAAGCAACTAGATAAGAAAATTCACCAAGAATTCTCTTATCTAATGCAAAGGAAACAATATCTAGTCTTGACTCAACAATAGCTACCTACGAGATAAAAATCAATGACCTTAGTAAGACTCTTAGCGATTGTGAGAGAGATTTTTCTAGAAATAAATTTAAGGAAATCTCTGACGAACGTAAGAAGCTTTACTCTAGGATTAAAACTTTAGACGATCTTCTAACAAAAAGGAGGCAAACGGATCAAACCATCTTTCTAAATCAACCACATGATATAAAATTTATAATCCTAAAGAAGGCTTAGGTTTTAACAATCCCTGTAACTTGAGAAAGTTTAATGTCAAACAGTTATATGATATCAAGTATATGGGTTTAGGATTAACTTCTTTAATGGCCTTTACTAATTCTTCCGAAATAAATGGCTTAGAAGAATCTAAACGAAAAGCCACAAATAGGACTGACATCCCCTTTGACTACACCGATTTGAATAATAGTTACAAGACACGGGAAATCAACATGTCTAGTGACTATTATTCATTATATTGTTAGAAGATTTTCCTAAAGTTGAGGAAGAAAATACTGATCATTTTAAAAATTCTACTTTCTGTTATATTCCTGTTATTATTAAGTTTAAACGCTTCCTTAGAAAGAGAAAGAAAGAATTTCAAAACAGAAATAATGAGCTTTTATTGGAGATTTCTAATCTAAAAAATTCCTCAATTTTAAAATCTTGTCCTGATTTTACTTTGTAGAAAATTCATTAATTAAGGACAAGATCAAATCTAAGAAAACACCTCCCATTATTTTACAAAATATTATCAAAGAAGACAAATCTTCATTAAAAAGCGTAAAGGGAGGAAAAGAGTCCTTATGTGCTTCAAAAGGAAAAAAAAATTTTGCTAACTCTTTTTCTACTCCAACCACAGGTAGAGTAGAAAAAGAGGTGAAGCATGCAAAGGAAAGAGTGCCTAGGATAGAATTTCAGGAAAAAAATGATAGAAATGATTTATTTTCAGAACTTTCTTCTGTATAAAAAACTAAGGACACTCGTAAGAAGACACCCGTTTCTAATGTCGTTGCTTCAAGTTATGCGTTAAAGCTTGTTAATTTTGAAAGCACAAATTTGGAAATCGGCTCTACTTCTAAAAACACAAACCATCATTCTAAGATAAATGTAAATCTTAAGTCTCGTAGGAAACAAGATCCAGCTATAAAGAAAGCTTATAGCTCGATACATTCTTCTCCTCATCTAAGGTATCCAGTCAAAGTACACTCAGTCAAACACCTTCGGACACTAGCTAGAGAAAATATTTTCTCATGCACTAAGACGAATATGACATTTGTCCGCGCTGAAATTAACCTCCCATGTAAGGTTCAACCTCAATGGGTTCCCAGGACACAATCTAGGCCAACGCAAGCCATCAAGACCAAGTTGCCTAAAGAGGTACCACTTAAACTAACTACTTCTAAGTTGGTTTGGGTACCTATGAGCACAAATGGTTTAGGAACAAAAAATGAACAAACCTTACCTACCAAATATGCTAATCCGAGAGGAGCCATTACTAAGTGGGTACCTAAGTCTCTCTAAAAATTTTCTATGCAGATCCATCATGTGTGGTATTTAGACTTTGGTTGCTCCACACACATGACGGGAAATCAAGAACTGTTGAGCAACTACCGAGACCGTTACAACGGAAAAGTCAGATTCGACAACAATGATTCAGCTCCAATACTAGGCTTTTAGATATTCTACTGCAGAATCTGACAATCAAAGATGTCTCTTACGTCCAAGGTCTTAAACACAACCTGTTCAGCATAGGACAATTCTGCTATAAAGGATTTCAAGTGGTGTTTCTAGCTGATCAGTGCAGAATCTTAAATAGTCAGAATCAAGAGCTTCTTACATGATCTCGAAGATCTAATCTACATACCATCAATCTGACAACAGTACGACCTTCGACAGCTGTTTGCCTCATCTCACAGACTATAATCAAGAGGAACAACTTATAGTATCAACGTCTGTCTCATCTAAACCTCAAAGCTCTTCACAAACTCTTTATCAAAAAGTTGGTCAACGGTCTACCAACGATTTCCTTTCACCAAGAGCATATTTGTTCGGCTTGTCAAAGGGAAAAATGAACTGAGCATCACACAAACTCAAGCAAGTTGCTTCTACATCTCGACCCTTGGAGTTAGTTCACATGGACCTTTGTGGACCAATGTGTACACAAAGTATCAACAGTCGTAAATATGTGTTAGTAATTGTCGATGATTATTCTCGCTACACCTGGACAAGATATCTCCGAACTAAAGATGAGACTGAAGACTTGATAATAAGCTTTGTGAATACAACTCAGAATCTCCTGCAAAAGAAAATCCAAGTAATCCGGACTGACAACGGGACTGAATTCAAAAATCAGCGTCTCAGCAATTACTATCAGTCACTTGGAATTATTCAACAATTTTCAGCCGCTAAAATGCCTCAACAAAATGGCGTCATAGAACAGAAGAACCGGGCTCTAGTTGAAGCTGCAAGAACAAACGCTTTGAAAAGACGTCGTATGAGATAATAAATCAAAGGATTCCGAATATCTCTTGCTTCAAAGTCTTCAAAGGATTCCAAAATCGGACGATTATTCACAAATGCTTTGTGGCCAACGATCGGGAGCATCAAAGCAAGTTCGACCCTAAAGCATTTGAAGCCGTCTTTGTTGGATATTCATCCACTTCTAAAGCGTACCGCGTCTATATCAAGTCATCTCGTACTATTTTCAAAAGCTACAAAGTCACTTTTCAAAAAGTGACCGAATTCGCTTCTGAACAAAACAGTTCGGAACCCGAGCTCATAGGCGTGTTGGCTCAAAGTCAACAACTTCCGACAACTCCTACCTCAAAGTCAAAAGAAGCAATTACCGCCGACCTGAAAGATTTGGACTTTCTATTTGAACATTTTTGTTGGAACGAGTCTCATTCTATACCAAGCAGCGCTCCTTATCCCTCTACGGTAGAAATTCCAATTGAGACTCTGAATCTTCAAGTTCCAGCAAATGTTCCAGATTCTCCAAATTCTGAATCTTCAACTGGTGCTGCAGCTCATACCAATGCCGATGCGGAAATTCCTTCCAATTCAACTTCAGAATTAAATTTCCCAATTACGAATGATCAACCTATGAATTCAAGATGTCTCGTCTACAAATCAAAGATGGATCTACTTTGATTCTTCCTCATGAACGCAAGTGGACTCGAGCTCATCCTATCGACAAAATTATCGGTAATCCTTCAAGTGGAGTACGCACTAGGACGTCTACACATGCGGATTATTCACATGCTTCTTAAGCCAAAACGAACCAATTAAGGTTGTAGACCAATTCGAGCGTCTGGACACTAGTTCGTAGACCACATGGCAAAACAATTATTGGAACTAAATGGGTTTTCAAAAATAAGAACAACGAGAACTGTGAAATTATCAGGAAAAGCACCACTCGTAGCCAAGGGGTACAATCAACAAGAAGGTATTGACTACGGTGAGACGTATGCTCCAGTTGCTCGTATTGAAGCAATTCGACTATTTTTAGCATACACGGCTCATGAAGACTTCAAAGTCTTTCAAATGGATGTTAAAACCGCCTTTATCAACGGCGTGTTAAAAGAAGAGGTCTACGTCGCTCAACACGACGGGTTTGTGCACGAGAACCATCCTGATTATGTCTATCGATTGGATAAAGCTCTTTACAAACTAAAACAATCCCCTCGTGCTTAGTATGATGTTCTGAGCGAATTTTTAGTGAAGTCCAACTTCATAAGAGGAACAATCGATACGACACTCTTCATCAAAAATCAAGGCAAAGACTTGATGATGTTCAAGTTTACGTCGATGACATCATCTCCGGCTCGACGAATGAACGTCTCTGTCAGAAATTTGGTGATCTAATGAAGAACAAATTCGAGATGAGCTTAATGAGAGAACTCCAATTCTTTCTTGGATTACAAGTAAAGCAACTCGAAGATGGAATATTCATCAGTCAAACCAAGTATATCCGAGATATTCTGAAGAGATTTAATCAAGACAAGAGCACACCGATGAATACTCCCATGTCAAATCATTTTCGATTATAAGGATCGAAATTTTTCAAATCGAAAATCTTACTGCTCGAAAAACTTTTACATAAACTGAACTTTTACAAATATTTTCCACACGGACTTGATTTTTTTTTTAAAATCAAATCGTCATTCTGAAAACTTATGAAAAATATTTTTCTCTGCATAAACAGTTAATATTCTCAAAATTTTCCATTAAAATCAGAAATTCAAAATCCTTTAGCAAAATTTTGAAGTATCAATTTTTGTGATAAATATTTTTCTTACTCAAACAAAATTCTTTAGAACCTAAAGATAGGCCCCCAAAGTAAAATTTTTAAAGTACGAACCAAACATTACTAACAAATTTGTCACTTGTGAAGCACACTTACCAACTCAAATCCAAACTTTCACGAGATCCTACCAATCGACTACCACAATGGATGCATACTCTCTTGGAAACGATGTCCGTCCTACAACTCTTAGAAGAGGTGAATATACCGTATGAAGAAGCCGATTTCTGAATTTCTTGGAGACGAAAGATCAAGCTGCGAATCTGATAGCTTCTCTCCAAGAAGGACCCGCTCAATTGGCTTATCCAAGAAGGCGGTGTCAAAAATAATCCTCCCATTCCAGCCACTAGTAGACTTAAAATTCCTACTGAATATTCTAAGGGGAGAGATTAAGAGCTAAAGCTGATTTCGGAGCTAAAACTTTCGTGATGCAAGGCATCCCCAATGACATCTATATGCAAATAGATAGTCTATCAAGTGCTAAAGCTATGTGGGACGAGCTCCACAAAATGATGCAAAGGACCGAAGTCGGAGTAAAGGCAAAGAAAGCAAACATACTCACAGCCTATGACTCCTTTAAAGCTAAGACGTAGGAAAATCTATACGAACTCTATCAGCGCTATCTGACTCTTCTGAACGAGATGAGAAAAATAGAAATATTCAAGACAAATATGGAGGTAAACATCTGATTTATATCATCTCTTCATCCGGAGTGGAAGAAAATATCCATCCAAATCCGTCAAAACAAGGTTTTGGACGAGATGGATATCCATGCCGTTTTCGACAATCTCGCTCAACACAAGGAAGATATAAGCGAGATTCAGAAGGAACAAAAGGGCAAACAGATCGAAGACTCAATAGCTCTTGTTTCGGAAAGAAAAACAAGTCGATCTCGCAAAGACAAGAGTATAAAAATGTCGAGTTCTTCAGAAGAAGAAGACGACTCAGACTCGGATTCTGAGCCTGACATGAAAGAGTTCAAGAACCAATTTGCTCTCATTGCAAAAATGATGAGCAAAACGTTCTACAAAAAGAAATCCTCCGCTTCAGCTAATCGACTTCGGACCTCAAGTTCTAAGCACAAGGAAAGACCAACCGAGTCTTCAGAATCCAAGAATGCCAAAGAGCCACAAAAATGCTACAACTGTGGAAAAATAGGGCACTTCGCTAGAGAATGTAATCTTCCGAAGAAGAAAGATGTCAACTACTACTCCAAGAAATTTCAATTATTTAAACAAAAGGAAGTTGGAGTAGCTCTAATGGCTGAACAAGAGCACTGGTTAGAAGACACCACTGATTCTGAAACAGACAACTTAGCTCTCATGGGATTTCTTGAAGATGTCTCAGACGCAAACTCAACGAAGAGACCTGACGACGAGAAAGCATCAACATCGTCTCAAGATGTAGCTACACCTGAATCTACATTTTTAAGCATGTTAGAATATTTACAAATTAAATATGCTAACATGAAAAGCGAGCGGAAAAGTTCAAAAGATTTAGAGGAGATACTAGCACTTAGAGAAAATAACTTCCAAAAGCAATTGGATAAGAAAGTTCACTTAGAAATTCTCTTATCTAATGCTAATGAAACAATAACTAGTCTTAAAACTAGGATAGCTACATCTGATACTAAGATCAACGACCTTAGTAAAACTATTAGCGATAGTCAGAGAGATTTAGAAATTTCTAGAAATAAGGAAATCTCTGATGAACGTAAGAAGCTTTACTCTAGGATTCAGACTTTAGATGATCTTTTAACAAAAAGGAGACAAACGGATCAGACTATTTTTCTAAATATGCGTAATAGGAGGAAAAGAGTCCTTAAATGCTTTAAAAGGGAAAAAGATTTTTACTAACTCTTTTTCTACTACATCCACATGTAGAGTAGAAAAAGAGGTGAAGCTGCAAAGGAAAGAGTGTCTATAATAGAATTTGAGAAGAAAAATGATAGAATGATTTATTTTCAAAACTTTCTTTTGTATCAAAAACTAAGGACACTCGTAAGAAGACAACCGTTTCTAATTTTAATGTTGTTGCTTCAACTTATGCGTAAAGCCTATTACTTTTGAAAGGACAAATTTTGAAATCGGCTCTACTTCTAAAAACACCATCATTCTAAGACAAATGCAAATCTTAAGTCTCGTAGGAAACAATATCCGGCTATTAAGAAAGCTTATAGTTCGATATATACTTGTCCTCATTTAAGGTACCCAATCAACGTACACTCAGCCAAACACCTTAAGAGTCTAGCTAAAGAAAAGATTTTCTCATGCACTAAGACTAATAAGCATTTGTCCGCGCTTAAATTAACCTCCCATGTAAGGTTCAACCTCAATGGGTTTCCAAGACACTATCTAGGCCAACGCAACCAACCAAGGCCAAGTTGCCTAAAGAGGTACCACTTAAACCAACTACTTCTCAGTTGGTTTGGGTACCTACAAGCACAAATGGTTTAGGAACCAAAAATGAACAAACCTTACCTACCAAATCTGTTAATCCGAGAGGACCCACTACTAAGTGGGTAACTAAGTCTTTCTAAAATCTTTCTATGAAGATCCATCATGTGTGGTATTTAGATTCCGGTTGCTCCACACACATGACGGGAAATCAAGAACTATTGAGTAACTACCAGGACCGTTACAACGGAAAAGTCAAATTCGGCAACAATGACAGCTCTAATACTAGGCTTTGGAGATATTCTACTGCAGAATCTGAAAATCAAAGATGTCTCTTACGTCCAAGGTATTAAACACAACCTGTTCAGCATAGGACAATTTTGCGATAAAGGATTTCAAGTGGTGTTTCTAGCGGATCAGTGTAAAATCTTAAATAGTCAAAATCAAGAATTTCTTACAGGATTTCGAAGATCTAGTCTATACATCATCAATCTGATAACAGTACGACCTTCGACAGCTGTTGCCTCATCTCACGGACTACAATCAAGAAGAACAACTTGTGGCATCAACGTCTGTCTCGTCTAAACCTCAAAGCTCTTCACAAACCTTTAGCAAAAAGTTGGTCAACGGTCTACCAACTATTTCCCTTCACCAAGAGCATCATTGTTTGGCTTGTCAAATGGGAAAAATGAAGCGAGCATCACGCAAACTCAAACAAGTTGCTTCCACGTCTCGACCCTTGAAATTACTTCCTATGGACCTTTGTGGACCAATGCGTACACAAAGTATCAACGGTCGTAAATATGTGTTAGTAATTGTCGACGATTATTCTCGCTATACCTGGACAAGATATCACCGAACTAAAGATGAGACTGGAGACTTGATAATAAGCTTTGTGAATACGACTCAAAATCTGCTGCAAAAGAAAATCCAAGTAATCCACTGACAACGGGACTGAATTCAAGAATCAACGTCTCAGCAATTACTATCACTCCTTGGAATTATTCAACAATTTTCAACCGCTAAAACGCTTCAACAAAATGGCATCGTAGAACGGAAGAACCGGACTCTAGTTGATGTTGCAAGAACAATGCTAATACATTCCGGTCTCCCTCATTTTATATGGGTTGAAGCAGTGAGTACAGCGTGCTTTAAGCAAAATCGGACGATTATTCACAAACGCTTTGACAAGACGCCGTATGAGATAATAAATCAAAGGATTCTGAATATCTCTTACTTCAAAGTATTCGGGTGCAAATACTTTGTGGCCAACGATCAGGAGCATCGAAGCAAGTTCGACCTAAAGCATTTGAAGCCGTCTTTGTTGGATATTCATCCACTTCTAAAGCATCCCGCATCTATATCAAGTCTTCTCGTAATATTTTCGAAAGCTACAACGTCACTTTTCAAGAAGTGACCGAAATGGCTTCTGAACAAAACAGTTCAGAACCCGAGCTTATAGGCGTGTTGGCACAAAGTCAACAACTTCCGACAACTTCTACCTCAAAGTCGAAAGAAGCAATTCCCGCCGACCTGGAAGATTTGGACTTTCTATTTGAACATTTTATCGAAACGAGTCTCAAATGTCTGCTTCGTCTCATTCTATACCAAGCAGCGCTCCTTCTCCCTCTATAGTAGAAATTCCAATTGAGACTCTCAATCCTCAGACTCCAACAAATGTTCCAGATTCTCCAAATTATGAATCTTCAACTAATGCTACAGCTCCTACCAATGCCGATGCGGAAATCCCTTCCAATTCAACTTCAAAAGTGAATTTCCCTATTACGAATGATCAACCTATCAATTCAGGATGTCTCGATCTACAAATCAACGATGGATCTACTTCGTTTCTTCCTCATGAATGCAAGTGGACTCGAGCTCATCCTATCGACCAAATAATAAGTGATCCTTCAAGTGGAGTACCCACTAGGACATCTACTCAAAGCGGACTATTCACGTGCTTCTTAAGCCTAAACGAACCACTTAAGGTAGCCGAAGCCCTTAAAGACACGGATTGTGTGGTCGCAATGCAAGATGAACTCAACAAATTCGACCGTCTACGAGTTTGGACACTAGTTCCTCGACCACATGGAAAAACAATTATAGGAACTAAATGGGTTTTCAAAAAATAGAAGAACGAGAACGGTGAAATTATGAGGAATAAAGCACGACTCGTAGCCAAGGGGTACAAGCAACAAGAAGGTATTGACAACGACGAGACGTATGCTCCGGTTGCACGTATTGAAGCTATTCGATTATTTCTAGCATACGCGAGAAGACTTCAAAGTCTATCAAATGGATGTCAAAACTGCCTTTCTCAATGGTGTGTTAAAGAAGAAGTCTACGTCGCTCAACCCGACGGATTCGTGCACGAGAATCATTCTGATTATGTCTATCGATTGGAGAAAGCTCTCTATGGACTAAAACAAGCCCCTCGTGCTTGGTATGATGTCTGAGCGAATTTCTTGTCAAGTCAAACTTCATAAGAGGAACAGTCGATACGACACTCTTCATCAAAAAGCAAAACAAAGACTTGATGATCGTTCAAGTTTATGTGGATGACATCATCTTCGGCTTGACAAATAAACGACTCTGTCAGAAATTTGGTGAACTCATGAAGACGAAATTCGAGATGAGCTTAATGGGAGAACTCCAAATCTTTCTTGGATTACAAGTCAAGCAACTCGAAGATGGAATATTCATCAGTCAAACCAAATATATCCGATTAATAGTCAGATGTCAACAAACTGCAAATTGGATGATGATCCGTCTGGAAAGGCAGTCAACATCACAACCTATTGGAGTATTATCGAATCTCTTCTCTACTTGACGTCAAGCCGACCCGACATCATGTTCGCCACTTGGCTCTGTGCTCGTTTTCAAGCTGACCAGAAGGAGTACCACATGCATGCAGTCAAGCGAATTCTATGCTATCTCAAAGGAACTCCAAACTTAGGGCTATGGTATCCTAAAGACACTGATTTTAGATTAATTGGCTATACTAACGTTGATTATGCAGGTTGTCGAATGGACAGAAAAAACACGACTGGCGGAGCACAATTTTTAGGCGATAAGTTGGTCTGCTGGTCCTCAAAGTAGCAGAATTGCGTGTCAACCTCGATGGCCGAGGCGGAGTACGTCGCGACTGCCAGCTGTTGCTCGCAAATTCTATGGATGCGGACACAACTACGCGATTACGGGTTTGAATTTGATAACATTCCCATTTACATTGATTCTCAAAGTTCTATTGTCATTACTTGCAATCATATTCATCATTCACGCATGAAACACATAGATATGTATTTTGTTAAAACGGAGCTTCAACTTGCCGACTAATTCACTAAGGCATTGGATGAAAAACGAATCCAATTCCTTATTGCTAAGTTAGGCATGCTGAATTTCAATCTTACCTAAGACGTGCTTTACATGCTCCACTATGCTTTTATATGATTTTAGATGTGCTTCTTAATATTCCTTGATTATCTTGCGTGACTCTATCTTTCAATTTTTTTATATATATACAAAAGAAAAATAAAAAAACATAAAGTAGTATAATAATAATAAAAAAATGGGGATGACGATAATTTGCCTATTTTGAAAATACTCACAAAAAATATTTCTTTGATATATATCTAGTTCTTTACTTAAAAATTCATGTGACATTCTTTTATTCAAAGAACTTCGTTTGTTTCAATAGACACAAAGCCACATCATATATGTGAGAATTTGAACCTCAATATTTTTCTTGAGTGTGTCACACTTCAAATGACTATCCTTTGATTTGTAATTCGTAGCTTCATTCTTGCTTTTGTGTCAGTTTGTCATGAAAATGATAAGGGCAACTTATGATATTCCTCACTTGGCCAAAATTATAAATCCTTTACTTTTACCTCTAGAAATCCCCTTTGAGCATTCTCCAACATTCTTTTTCTTTTGAAACCCTATTAAGCCTTCAACCTTATTCATAAGTTTCGGGGTTGCTCAATCAAGAAAAAGAGGGGGAGAAAAAGACATGCACATGATGAATGTCTCAATCATTATAGAAGAGAAACACGGATCTCGCTGTGAACTTCTCCTAGATAATCTCGTATACTCCTAGAAGAGAAGCACCTCAAAGTGAACTTCTCCAACGATAATCAAGATTTTATATAGAGAAAACGAGAAGAGGAGCACGACCTTGGGTTCGAATTCCATAACTGTGGAACCTTCGAAAGGAACACGGTCTCGGGCCAAAAAAAAGATCTCATCTGTCAAAGCTTTGTAAAGAAGACGAGGCTCATCTTGAGCAAGTACAGAAGAAAAGAAAAGCAAAAGGATCGGAAATGAATTACAAAAAGGGCCCCTGGAATCCAATAATTTTTCAGCTGACTAATCCTCAAAATTATCCTAACCCTTAGTGAGAGCCTAAAAATAATCCCTTCAAAGTCCTTTGATTCAAATTGATGGACTTTCAATTGGTAAGTTGATTAAATACGATACGATAACAAATTAATTGATATAATTTTATCGTGCTGACATGAGTGATATATCTACTAAATATTTCAATGATAAAAATAAATTGAGTGTTATGAGCGAAGCATGCGAGAGTTGTCAAAATGATTCATTTTATGATCTTAGAATATCAATTTAGTTACTTGATTTGACGGCAAATTATTATTTTCTATGTAATGAGAAATTTTTGCGTGATAATGTTCAAAATATACAATCTGACCCCAAAACAAAATTTTTATGATAAAAATATTTTTTATTTTTGAAAATATTAATGCACATTTTAAATGCATTAATACATGCATTGGTTCAGACTTGATAAAATGCGAAATTTTTGAAAAACGCAAAATTTTCATGAATCTATGCTGAATTGCTTAAATGCGTTACTTGTGCTTATATTGTAAATTTTCATATGCAAAATTGTATTAACTATGTGCTAAATTGCCGAAAAGTTAAAACATGCATTTGTTGATGGGGAGTTTTACATGAAAATTTGTTCTTATCTCCTAGATTTACTTGCAAAACACGACTTCAAATATTTTTTTTTAAGTATCACAGAATATTCGAGCTCATCTGAGGAGTCAAGTGTTGAATTTCATCAACATTGGGAGATAATTGCATTGATTTCAGAAATTTAGGAAGCATTATGCAATTTATTTTTGGGTTCATAAGTAAAAGATTAATTTTTTCGTTTAATCAGACCTGAATTTTAACAGAATTCCAAAACATTGTCTAGGCCCAAAGCATTTTTTAACCTTATCTGATCGTAAAGTATTAATATCACTTTTTTGATCGAAAAACTCATTCTCACGCAACATCTATCCATCGAAAAACTTTTCGACTTCCAAACTATCCTCGGCGATTTCATCAAACTACTCAATCTTCAGTAAATTTCTGTCAAAACTCGCCGAATGAAGGTAGAAACCCGTTTCGGATCATTTTTCGTTAAAAAACGCATGATTCGCGACAATTTCTCCAAATCATTTGACGAAAATTTTACTTTGAAATTTTTTCGACTGAAACATCTTAAACTCTCAAAATTAACGTGTTTAAACTCGACCATTCGGATTGAAATCATGATATTTGGATTCACAATTGAATTCTAATTGTTCCGAGTCCAGATTAACTCGTGATTTACCCAGAAATCAACATTTACGTTTTAAGCGTTTACTGTTTGGTTTCGAACTTTTTCGATCGAAAAAGATCTTATCGCAAATAGAGTCATCGAAGAACTTTAGTTTTCGTATATTTTATTCTATCGCAAAACTCAACGGCGAAAACCTTATGTTTTCGATATGTTTTTTATTCGATCAAAAACTTCGCGTCGAAAACTTTAGTTTTCGATTTAATTTTATTCGATCACCAAATAAGCGGCGAAAACTTCAAGTTTTTCGATATACTTTTATTCGATCTCAAAACTACGCGGCGAAAAACTTAAGTTTTTCGACAACTTGTTATTCGATCGCAAAATTACTTGGCGAAAAACTCTTGTTTTTGACAACATTTTATTCGATCGCAAAATTACTCAGTGAAAAACTTCTGTTTTCGACAAACTTTTATTCGATCGTAAAAGTCATCGGCAAAAATCTTGACTTATTCGATACATTTTTATTCGATCGCAAAACTTAACGATCGAATAAATTCTCGCTCGAATAAAAACACGCTGAAAAGACTTAACAAATTTTTCAAATTTTTTTCTAAGTCTTTCGATAATAAACACGAACACTTACAAGTGTTTCTAAGTCTTTTTCGCCATACACATTTACTTACTAAAATTTCCATATGAAAATTTCATCTAACGAATTTTATTTCATTCTTTACAGAAATGGCACATCCAGACCCTTCTGGAAGTTGGATGACGGTCCACGACAACAACTACCAGCAGGACCTTCCCTCCTTTCGGTATGAAGTTATAATCTCCATCCTCAAAGGACACCCTCTATCGCCAACTCTGACAATAACCGCCTCCGTACAAATGGTCTACCTCCAGCAATTTTGGAGATGTATGCAGAGCTATGTCGTCGGCGATGACATGGAATATACAACGAAGATCAATCAAAGACACGTCGTCCTGGACAAGAAATTAGTGGCCATGGTGCTCGATCTACCGCATCACGAAGAATACGACCAACTACCTACTGATGCAGTGATCGTCGAAGACATGCTCCGGATGGGATATATGCCCCCGCTGACCAAATTGGAAATTTCCAAAATAGCGGGATCCCACACCCGTGGCGGACTCTGTTCGGCATCATCAATAAATGCCTCTCCCCAAAGCACTCCGGGTTTGATAAGGCGAACGGATACATCCTTCGCACATTCCATGGAGTAATCTTCTCGAAGAAATATGACGTGGCCCAGCTAATATGGAATGATTTAGCGGGCCAGATGCGTTAGAGGGAGACCAAATCGAAGGCGAAGTTCCTTCCAGTCCGGTGGTTCCCAGTGCTGATCTCCCATTTCATGGACGTACATTCGGAGATCTCGCGCCTACCACTCGTTGGAGGATATATCCCGCCTCGACTTCGATTCTTTCACAACCCGAAGGCAGCGGATCTAGCACTCCAACCAATGCTGATCCCATTAGAGTTGCTCAGCCTAGTTGATCCAACCGACAAGGCCTACCTGGATTACTGCCAAAATAACTCTATCCCGGAGGAAATGATACGGTCCGTGGATTAAGCTCTGGCGCCATCTCAACAGGAATCCTTGGTGGAAACAACTGAGCCCGAAGCCGCGGCTCAGGAGATAAAAACACCGGCTGTTGAGGAATACAAACTAGAACGAAGGGCCTCACGCTGACAGCAGATCACTGCCCCTTCGCTATCTCCTTCAACGCAAATGGCTTCGGTGACATCTCCTCCACCATCAACGGTTTCGACAACCACACAAATTCACATTGGATCTGTTTCAACACCCATAGAGGTGTCACATATCGTATCATCTCAAGGATTGGGTGGAAGCCCCATTGGACCCCGATATCTTCGGAACAAACGATGGGCCAACCCACTGAAATGGTGACTTCAGTATTGATAACGGATGTCCTTGGACGTTCCAGTATTTCAAGACCTCTCCCAGGCGGCACATCGGAAATCTTCTCCGATGTTGTTGCAGTGGAGCGTCTCACTGGCCTCCGACACCACCAATAATCGTGACGGAGCAACGTTTACAAGAAGCCCTCTCCACAGCCATCTGTTCTCTTGAAGATCGATTGATGGGCATGATGCTCCAAGCCATTGAGACTTCCCGACGGAATACCGGGAAAGCACCAGTCTGAGAGGCTATTTCGTCCGAAGCCCACACCACACACGTCTCCTCTCCACCACTAACCACCACCGTACACACCCCCATACCACCCACCCTCACCACCCAACTCAATCACATTCCCTCATCAACAGATACACCATCTCAATCACCCAGCTTCATGCCATCCTTATTTCTCGACTTCTAGCCCAAGAGACCAGGACTCCAGCTGAGGAGAGTCTCTACAAACGGCTAGTCGATGAACCTGAGCCGCCCGCCCAAACAAGGTGCCGTGAAGAAAGCTCCCGCACAAAGAGAAGACATGATGACCCGATGATCTGAATCTTCATGAGGGGGAGAAACGACAAAGGATCACACGCAGCGGCCGTGGTCAGAGTCGAGAAAAACAAACAACGACTCAAGAAGCTGGAGGATCATCCACCAACCCACCAACCACACAACCCGCTACCCACTACCCGCCAACAAACAACCACAACACCCACGACATCCCACACACAAACACTACCTCCCACTCCCACAAATCCAAATCCAATCCTGACCTCTAACCTCCACCAAAATCAACCAGAGGCAGTCGTATACAATACACATGCGATCTAAAATGATTACATCTTAAACCAGAAGTGGTTGATGCCATGGGAACCAGATGAAGCTGTTCAAGCCAGACTCTTCAGCGTCAGATACTTCTTACAACAAGCTTCTGTTGACTTGGTGCTGCTTGAAGACGAAGAACTTTAAGAAGGCGAGAATACAACTCCGCTCTCCCTGAACTACCAGAGATGATCAGACATCGAGTCGACTCTCCTTCCCGCTTATCAAAGGGGACCGTCAAAGTCAACACGCCTTAGGAGAATATACGGATTGAAGTTCCATTTATTGAAGATATAAGGAAGCAGATATGGAGGGCTCCTAATCGCATAAAGAAGCTCAATGAACTGAATCTACGGGGTATCTCCCATTGGGAAGATAAGAAGAAGATGGAGAACATCATCATGCTCAACTCCCTTGGTCCAGATCGAAGTGGCATCTCACGGATCAACTCAAGAAAAATTTCAGGGACAAGCCATCGATCCTCCAACTCGTGGGCGTTTCGCACTCGATTGGAAGTTAGCCAACCCCAATCTATCACATTGAGCGAGCGGGCAGCAACCATACTCGAGAGGAGATAGATGAAAGCTATCTGCCGTTCCTTCCACCAGATGAAGTTCATCGTCTATTTCAGATGTACAAGAGAAAATACCAGACGCCCTCTGGTTACATCAAGATGGAAGGACTCGAAGGGTTAAAGAGATTCATGGTGCGGCAGATCAAGTATCACACCGCACACGACCTTCAAATTACTGTAGAGAACAATATGAAGAAGGTTAACATGGAGTCTCCGCTCATGAAGGGCTTCCCACTCAACGACTTCCCCGAGAACTACATATTCAAGAAACAGGTCACGCCATAACTTATGGGGATCCAATTATTGGAAAGACGAGAGCTATGATAAAGTCAGAAATCCACAAATTCTGTGACGGGACGTTGAAGCTTGTGAGGAAGAACATCCAGAAGAGGTTGGCGGAGATCACTGAAGAAACGATCTTCGAGGATCTGGGTGAAGAAGAGGCCCCTCTCCTAACTGAGCTTCTGGATGCAATAAATGAAAGATTCGAGCTGAGGAATGATGTCCGACACTACGCGACAACATTGGAATTGAGGAAATCATTCTACGCTCGACAAGGATAAACGGAGCTGAAATGAAAACAAGCACAAAGGGGGAGATTGAAGAAACATAGAATTGTGCTTTGTTAATTAGTTATCCTTGTAATTTGGGGCGTAACTCGTAGTTTTGATAGTATAGGACTTAATAGTAAATATACCATGTAAATATGTATAAATACAATGTACACTATCGAAATCAATACACAAGATATTTCGGAAAAATCACAAGCATTGAATTCACATTCTAGAGAGAGAAAGGCAATCGAAACCTTCCACTCTCTAATCGTTTCTCTCTCCCGATCTTCAAACTCGATATTCGATCGAAGGCAATTAACGAGGTTTATCAATCGAATATCATAGAATTAATGCTTAGATCGATCATTAGTTGATATAATAGGACCTCAAGAACTTAACGAAATTTTCGATTACTTTTAATTTTTCGATTACTTATAATTTTTCGATTACAAATATTTCGATAAAAGTTTTTGCGATTGACAAAATTTTTCGATAGGATACTTTTGCAAAAAAATTTCGTCCGGAAAATAATTTTCGATAAGCATGCCTCGAAAAACTTATACTATCGAAATTCGTTTTCGATTATAAGGATCGGAAATTTTCAAATCAAATCTTACTGCACGAAAAATTTTTCAATTACTGTAATTCAAACAACACACATTTTACACTGGTCTGAATTTTTTTAAGGAATCAAAATCGTAATTTTCAAAACTTATGAAAAATATTTTTCCTCGAAGAATTATTTTCGACACTCAAATTTTTCGATCAAAATCATAAATTCAAATTTTTTTAGCAAAATTTTGAAGTATCAATTTTTATACTAAATATTTTTCGTACTTCAATTTCTTTTTGAACAGAAAATAGGTCCGAAAAGGAAATTGCTTAAAGTACGAGGCAAACATTACTAACTAAGTTTGTCACTTGTGAAGCACTTTTACCATCTCAACTCCAAACTTTCACGAGATCCTACCAATCAACTACTACAATGAATGCTTACTCACTTGGAAACGATGTTCGCCCTCCAATTCTTCAAACTCTATCAACGCTAAGACGGAGGAAAATCTCTACGAACTCTATCAACGCTATTTGACTCTTCTTAGCGAGATTAGGAAAATAGAAATTTTGAAGACAAATATGGAGGTAAATATCCGATTACTTTCTTCCCTTCAACCAGAATAGAAGAAAATATCCATGTAAATCCGTCAAAACAAGGATTTGGACGAAATGGATATCCATGCTGTTTTCGACAATCTCGCTCAACACGAGAAAGATATTAGCGAGATACAAAAAGAACAAAAGGGCAAACAGATTGAAGACTCAATAGCTCTAGTTTCGAAAAGAAAAACTAGTCGATCTCATAAAGATAAAAGCATTAAAATGCCGAGTTCTTCAGAAGAAGAAGACGAGTCAGAATCGGATTTCAAGCCCGAATGAAAGAGTTCAAGAAACAATTTGCTCTCGTTACTAAAATGATGAGCAGAAAGTTCTAAAAATGAAATCCTCCTCCTCCGCTAATCGACTTACGACCTCAAGCTCTAAGCACAAGGAAAGAACGGCCGAGTTGTCAGAATCAAAATATGCCAAAGAGCCACAAAAATGCTACAATTGTGGTAAAATAGGGTATTTCACCAGATAATGCAATCTTCTGAAGAAGAAAGACGTCAACTACTACTCCAAGAAATTTCAACGAACTAAACAAAAGGAAGCTGGAGTAGCTCTGATGGTTGAACAAGAGCACTGGCTAGAATACACAAACGATTCTGACAACGACAATCTAGCTCTCATGGCATTTATTGACGATGTCTCATACGAAAGCTCAACGATGAGGTCCGACGACGACAAAGCATCAACCTCATATCAAGAAGTAGCTACACCTGATTCTACATTATTACTCATGTTATAATCTTTACAAATTAAATATACTAACATGAAAAATGAGCGAAAAAATACAAAAGAGTTAGAGGAGAGACTAGCACTTAGCGGACATAATTTCCAAAAGCAATTAGATAGAACAATTCACTTAGAAATTCTATTATCTAATGCTAAGGAAACCGTAACTAGTTTTGAATCTAGGTTAGCTACTTCTGAGACAAAAATAAACGACCTTAGTAAAACTCTTAGCGATAGACATAGAGATTTAGAAATTTATAGAAATAATTATAAGGAAATCTCTAACAAACGTAAGAAGCTTTACTCTAAGATTGAGACTTTAGATGATCTTCTATCAAAAAGGGGACAAAATGATCGGACTATTTTTCTAAATCAACCTCATGATATAGAATTTTATAATCCTATTGAAGGCTTAGGTTTTAACAATCCTTGTAACTTGAAAAAGGTAAATGTAAAATAATATATGATATCAAGTATATGGGTTTAAGATTAACTTCTTTAATGGGTTGTACTAACTCTTCAGAAATAAATGCCTTAGAATAATCCAAAAGAAAAGCCACAACTAGGACTGACATCCTTTGATTACAGTGATTTGAATAATAGTTACAAGACACGGGAAATAAATCTGCTAGTGACTATAATTCATTATATCCTTTAGAAGATATCCCTAAAGTTGAGGAAGAAAATTCTGATCATTCTAAAAATTCCACTTTAAGTTATATTCCCGTTATTATTAAGAAAATAGCTGATTTGAACTCCTCCCAAGAAACAGAAAAACATAATTTTGAAGCAGAAAAGAATGCGCTTTTATTGGAGATTTCTAATCTAAAAAATTCTTCAGTTTTGACTAGCATTTTAAAATCTTGTCATGGTTCAATTTTGAAAGACAAATCATTAATCGAGGACAAGACCAAATTTAAGAAACCTCCTCCCATTATTTTACAAAGTATTTCAAAAGAAAAAAAAATTTCATTAAAAGCGTAAAGAAGGGAAAAGAATCCTTAAGTGCTTCAAAGGCGTAAAATATTTTTAGTAATTCTTTTTCTACTCCATCCATAGGTAGAGTAGTTAAAGAGATGAAGCATGCAAAGGAGAGAGTGTCTAGCATAGAATTTAAGAAGAAAATTGATAAAAATGACTTATTTTCTAAACATTCTTCTGTATCAAAAACTAAGGACACTCGTAAGAAGACGGTCGTTTCTAATTTTCATGTTGTTGCTTCAACTTATGCTTTAAAGTCTATTAATTTTGAAAGCACAAATTTTGAAACCGGCTCTACTTCCAAAAACAAAATTCATCATTCTAAGACAAATGCAAGTCTTAAGTCTCATAGGAGACAAGATCCGGCTATTAAGCAAGCTTATAGCTCGATTCACTCTTGCCCTCATCTAAGGTGCCCAGTCCAAGTGCACTCGGCTAAAGACCTTCGTAGTCTAGCTAGAGAAAAGATTTTCTCATGCACTAAGACTGATAAGACATTTGTCCGAGCTGAAATTAATCTACCATGTAAGGTTCTCCCTCAATGGGTTCCCGAAACACCATCTAGGCCAATGCAAGCTAACAAGGCCGGGTTGCCTAAAGAGGTACCACTTAAACCAAATACCTCTAAGTTGGTTTGGGTACCTAAGAATACCAATGGTTTAGGAACCAAAACTGAACAAACTTTAACTACTAAATCTGCTAATCAGAGATGACCCATTTATAAGTAGTTACCTAAGTCTCTCTAAATCTTTCTATGCAGATCCATCATGTGTGATATCTAGATTTTGGTTGTTGCTCCACACACATGACGGGAAATCAAGAAATGTTGAGCAACTATCAAGACCGATACAACAGTAAAGTCAGATTCGGCAACAACGATTCAGCTCCAATTCTAGGTTTTGGAGATATCATTCAGAAGAATCTGATAATAAAATATGTCTCTTACGTCCAAGGTCTCACAACCTGTTCAACATATGACAATTATGCGATAAAGGCTTTCAAGTGGTATTTCTAACTGATCAGTGCATAATTTTAAACAGTCAGAATCAAGAACTTCTTACAGGATCTCGAAGATCCAATCTCTACACCATTAATCTGACAACTATACGACATTCGACGGTTGTATGCTTCATCTCACAAACAACAATTAAAAGGAACAATTTATGGCATCAACGAATGTCTCATCTAAATCTCAAAGCTCTTCACAAGCTTTCTACAAAAAAGTTGGTCAACGGTCTACCAACTATTTCACTTCAATAAGAGCATCAATGTTCGGCTTGTCAAATGGGAAAAATGAAGCGAGCGTCAGACAAAATCAAGCAAGTAGCTTCCACATCTCGACCTTTGGAATTACTACACATGGAGTATGTGCTAGTAAGTATCAACGGTCGTAAGTATGTGCTAGTAATTGTCGACGACTATTCTCGCTACACTTGGGCAAGATTTCTACGAACTAAAGATGAGACTGGAGACTTGATAATAAGTTTTGTGAAACTCAGAATCTCCTGCAACAGAAGATCCAAGTACTCAGAACTGATAATGGGACTGAATTCAAGAATCAGCGTCTCATCACTTAATATCAGTCACTTGGAATCATTCAGCAATTTTCAGCCAATAAAACGCCTCAACAAAATGGCATCGTAGAACGAAAGAATCGGACTTTGGTTGAAGCTGCAAGAACAATGCTTATACATTCCGGTTTTCCTCACTTTCTATGGGTTGAAGCAGTGAGTACAGCTTGCCTACGCAAAACGGACAATTATTCACAAACGCTTTGAAAAGACGTCGTACGAGATAATAAATCAAAGGATTCCAAATATCTCGTTCTTCAAATTCTTCGGATGCAAATGTTTTGTGGCCAACGATCGAGAGCATCAAAGCAAGTTCGACCCTAAAGCATTTGAAGCCGTCATTGTTGGATATTCATCAACTTCAAAAGCATACAAGTCTATATCAAGTCTTCTCGTAAAATATTAGAATGTTACAACGTCACGTTTCACGAGGTGACCAATTTGGCATCTGAACAAGACCGTTCCAAACCCAGGCGTGTTGGCACAAAGTCAACAACCGACAACATCTACCTCACCCTCAAAAGAAGCAATTCCCGCCGACATGGAAGACTTGGATTATCTTTTTGAACGTTTTTATCATAATGAGTCTCAAATGCCTGCTTCGTCTCATTCTATACCAAGCAGCGCACCTTCCCCTTCTACGGTGGATATTGCAATTGAGATTCTCAACCCTCAAACTCCAATAAATGTTCCAGATTCTCCTAATTCTGAATCACCAACTAGTGCAACAGCTCCTACTAATGCCGCTGCGGAAATTCCGTCGCAAGTGGACCCGAGCTCATCCCGTCGATCAAATAATTGGTGATACATCAAGTGGAGTACGAACTAGGACGTCATAGAAAATGGACTATTCAGGTGCTTCTTAAGCCAAAACGAACCACTCAAGGTAGCCGAAGCCCTTAAAGACACGGATTGGGTGATCGCAATGCAAGATGAACTCAACCAATTCGAGCGTCTACGAGTTTGGACACTAGTTCCTCGACTGCATGGAGAAACAATTATAGGAACTAAATCGGTCTTCAAAAATAAGAAAAACGAGAATTGTGAAATTATCAGGAAAAAAGCACGACTCGTAGCCAAGGGGTACAATAAACAAGAAGGCATTAACTACGACGAGACATATGCCCCTGTTGCTCGTATCGATGCTATTCGATTATATTTGGCATACGCGGCTCATAAAGACTTCAAAGTCTATCAAATGGACGTAAAAACCGTCTTTCTCAGCGGCGTGTTAAAAGAAGAAGTCTATGTCGCTAAACCGAAGGGTTCGTGTACGAAAATAAACCTGATTATGTCTATCGATTGGATAAAGCTCTCTACAGACTAAAACAAGCCACGTGTGCTTGGTATGATGTTCTGAACGAATTTCTAGTAAAGTCCAACTTTATAAGAGGAACAATGGATACGACACTATTCATCAAAAAGCAAGGCAATGACTTGATGATCGTTCAAGTTTACGTTGATGACATCATTTTCGGTTCGACAAATGAACGACTTTGTCAGAAATTTGGTTATCTGATGAAGACAAAATTCGAGATGAGCTTAATGGGCGAAGTCCAATTCTTTCATGGACTTCAAGTAAAGCAACTCGACAATGGAATCTTCATCTGTCAAACCATGTATATAAGAGATATTCTGAAGAGATTTAACCAAGACAAGAGCACACCTATGAGTACTCCCGTGTCAACAAACTGTAAATTTGATGGTGATCCGCCTGGCAAAGCAGTAAACATCACAACTTGTTGGAGTATTATTGGCTCTCTTCTCTACTTAACGTCAAGCCGACCCAACATCATGTTTGCCACTTGCCTCTGCATTTTCACGCTGACCCAAAGGAGTCCAACATGCACGCTGTCAAACGAATTCTACGTTATCTCAAAGAAACTCCCAACTTAGGGTTATGGTATCCAAAAGACACTGATTTTAGATTAATTGGCTATACTGACGCTGATTATGCAGGTTGTCGAATGGACAGAAAAAGCACGTCTTGTGGACCACAATTTTGGGCGATAAGTTGGTCTGTTGGTCCTCCAAGAAGCAAAATTGCGTGTCAATTTTGACGGCCGAAGCGGAGTACGTCGCGGCTGTCAGCTGTTGCTCTCAAGTTCTATGGATGAGGACGCAACTACGCGTTTGAATTTAATAACATTCTCATTTATAGTGATTCTCAAAGTGTTTTTGTCATTACTTGCAATCATGTTCATCATTCACGTACGAAACACATAAATATTCGATATCATTTTATAAAAGATCATGTAGAAAAAGGCACTAAAAATATGTATTTTATTAAAACAGAGCTTCAACTTGCCGACTTATCCACTAAGGCATTGGATGAAAAACGATTTCAATTCTTTATTGCTAAGATAGGCATGTTGAATCTCAATCATGCTTGAAATGTGTTTCACATGCTCTATTATGTTTACGTATGATATTCTATATGCATCTTGAACTTATTTTCTATATCTTGCGTGATTTTATTTTTCAGATTTTCTTAAATAAGAAAATATATATAATAAAAAAATGGGGAATTCCGTCTGGTACCCCTGTGTTTAAGCGTTTTCCGTCTGCTGACCAAAGTGATTTCCTGTTCCGCCTGGTATCCCAAAGGTATGACGAAACTTAACTTCGTGACCCTGAAAGACAAAAAACGAGATATTTAAGTGAAAATGCCATTAGTTTGGTAATAGAATTATGGAAAGACCAAAATTCCCTCAAGCTATTCATGTCCATCATCGATGATCGTGGTGCCGTTCGATCTCGCAGCTTCTCGCCGTCACAAAATCGCAGTTAAGTTTCCGAGCCATATCGTGTAATCCCGATAGATCTCAAAGATGTGATATTGCAATAGATCTAATATTTTAAAAGCTCCAATTCAATCAAGTTGTGAAGGGTTGTGAGCTCGTTGAGAATTACCCTGAATTTCACCATCGTGTAATCTCAATTATAATCCGGTTCGACCATAGCCTGTGTCCGACGGGAAGACGCATTTGGGTGAACGTGTTCTCCGCCAATTCGGTTAATTTGGGCGGGTCTTTGCCTAATTTATTCGAGACGAGCACTCTGTGTTCCAATATATTTAACAGCAACACCTTCTCTGTTTTATCGCCAAATTTTTTCTCAACACCATTGTTTTTTCCAGATTTTCGACAGGAACCATGACCATACCAGACCATCAATGGAATGGAAGAGAGGAGATACACCGCGATTGCATGCCCTACATATGACGTCATCATCGGGTGGGGAGGCGTCACACACTGCAGAACGGGAGGCAACGGATGAGCAGCCTCCTGATCTCGCAATTTTGGGCAAGGATTAACCGTCGTTTGGTGTGAAATTTAACGGACCAAGCTTCGTATTATTGCTGAAACGTGTTAATGTAACGGCGCCAACATCGGGAGGAGGAGGTTCATATTTGACATCGGGAGGAGAAGGATCTAATTTGATTACGGGAGGAACGGCGGGACATCATGATGATGACGGATCCCGATCACGAACTATCCTTCCGCCGCTCCGTGATGAACGAATTCCCGGGAATAGCTTTTATCAATCTCGCCATGGTACACCGCCGCCGTCCAGACCGGTTGGATTTACGCGTCCGCTGACAAGGCACGGCTTCGTCGAGTGGAGATGCGCGTCACGAGCTGACGGCTAGGGTTTCACACATTATGGGCCCTAATCCTAACCCTAGGCCTGATAGTGGAATTAGGGTTCTGATGCAAGCGACGGGAGAGACAGAGCCCACGAGGGTTCTCGCGATTTTGCGACGCAACCACACACATGCGGCCTTTGGCATCATTGACGACGGCGGTCGACGGCCTGGTAGAGCAACCACCGAACCCTATGGTGGCTAGGGTCTCGGTTACACGAGTAACAGGCCACCACCCTAGGCCTGATAGTGGTTCTAGGGTTTCTGATGCCTCAAACGTGAAATTGTTTGCGAAGATACTCAAAGGAGGACATGCACAGCCCAAACGCCGCGTGGATATGGTACCATTATGCTATACGGCCCCGGTGCTTGTCGATGGTGTCGTTGAAGTCCAGCCAGATTCCGTTGATGGGCTATCCCAGGTGAGCACATACAGTGGTTGGGTACTTTCTTGGCCGTAAGCCTTACTTTCCGCATGTTGATCGTCATTTTCGTAAAATCTGGCCGGATTTAGTTGAAGTGCGTGCTACGTCGAATGTTTTTTTCAAATTCCGTTTTGGCTCTAGTGACGCGATGGCTGAGGCGTTAGAGGGTGGTTCATGGTTACTAAAAGGTCAACCTCTTTTTTCTTGAGGAGTGGCGACAAGGGATGACGCTTGAACGACGACCACATGATGAGGTCCCGACATGGGTTCGTTTTCGACACTCCCGTCGAAATACTGGACTCAGGAGGGATTAGGACTCATGCCCAGCGCGGTTGGCACACCGTTATTTCCCGACGCTTTTATGATCAACATGGAGCGTATCGACTTTGCGCGCGTTTGTGTTATGAAGAAGATCACTGATCCATATGTGGAAGCTTTCAACCTTCGCCTACCCAATAAGGACAGGGTGATCACGATTCGAGCGGAATATGAATGGAAACCGCCGCGATGTTCAACGTATTCGACTATGGGTCATTCGATAGGGGCATGCCCCATGACCGCCCCAACGGCTACGGCACATCGGGCAGCCCCGACTATTACGCGGATCTTGCATCCAATCGCGAAGGCCAAGTCTACGGGTGAGACACGCTGCGTAGCTACTGAGCAACAGAATAGGCCTCTCATACCCATTGCCTCCAGCGAGCAGCAGGGAGAATGTTCCAGGCAACCTCATCATGGATCCTCTCCAGACTCGGCGAGTACGGGAGGCGTGATTCGACAAACCATCGAGAATAGCATGCTGGTGGTGCCAAACCCTGCTCAGACGACACCTCCTCCTACGAACCCGTTTGACCTTAAGCTTGTTGGATTGCTAGAGACACGAGTAAGAGTGGCAAACGCTGACTCGATTAAGTAGTGGACATGGTTCTTCGATTATGATATGGGCCCCGGGAAGCGTATTTGGCTAGGATGGGACGCGCCATATCTTCGTGTTGACGTTTTCGGGATGACAACGTAAGCCCTACATTGCAGAGTTCTGTCGTTGGAGACTCATCTGGTTTTCTTTATTACATTCATATATGGGCTCAATCAGCGGGAGGTGCGGTGTGCATTATGGGAAGAGTTAGTTACGATCTCTGAAGCTCGTACGGAAGACGCTTGATTAGTGGTCGGTAATTTCAATGCGATTGTGGAACCTAATGAAGCACGGGGAGGATCTCCAGATCCAGCAGACCATCAGGATCTGACTCGATGTCTTATCACGGCTGATCTCCATAACATACCATGCTCGGGTCAATATTTCAGGTGGTTTAATCAACGGCGGGGTGATGCAGGTATTTGGCGCCGTTTGGACAGGATGGTTGCTAATCCGACATGGTTTGCTAAGTTTGTGGAGATCTTGGATATTGTTGTAAATTACCAGCCACATCTTATTCTCCTCTTATTCTGGAGCCGGGGTAATCGACGGTTTCTCAAGCTACGGTGTTTCGGTTCGATAATTTTCTCACGTCGGATCCACAGTTTGGCTCTGCCGTAAGCTCCGAGTGGCAGCTTTCTATTTCGGGATACCCGATGTTTCGGGTCCTTGCACGTCTGAAGGCCCTCAAGCGAGCGTTCAAGGATATGGGGCGAACTAAAGGGAATCTGGCGCGTAACGTGGTGGAGGCGCGAAATTTCCTCGACATTGCCCAGGGGTTTGTCTCATTGTACCCGCATGATGATCTTTTTCTGGTACTACAATCCATATATCGACGTCTCTACCAAGCTGCGATAGCAATGGAACAATCGGCCCTAGCACAACGGGCCAAAATGACATGGCTCAAAGAAGGCGACCGCTGCTCCGCATTTTTCTTCAAGAAGGTTACCATACGCCGAGTGGCAAACCGTATTTTCTCGCTTGAGGATGATGCTGAGAACTTAATTGAAGGGGAGCCACAGATAAAGGGCGAGCTTTTTAGACACTACACGCACCTCTTGGGTACGACAGCTCGGAGCGGCCCGCTGATCGCTCTGCTATTTATGTGGCCATATCTCGCACATTACCCACTCACGCACCGGGAGATCTACTCCGGCTCATTGACGAAGGTGAAATTTGTTGGGAAAGGTACCCGGTTTGTACCCGAGACGCAACGCCCCGGGATACGGTGCGGAATAAAATTTTTTCCAGGTTCCTTCGCAGCTCGGAACGAAAACTCTAATCACGTTGACACGTAATAGGGCGGGTCATACCCGTGAGAGATGACCTTTGAAGCGAGTGGCAGCTCCTCGTCGATTGCGTCGTCGCTCGCGGTCTTGTTGGGTATCGTCTAGATCGTCACGCCGACCTCGCAGTGTACCACGGTTTCGATGCTCCGAAGATGGCTAGAGATAATTGATCCTTCGCTCGGGAGAGTGGTTTGCGTTTGTGTGTTCGTGTTTCGATTCTCGGGTAGAAAAATTTCGCGTCGATTCTCTTCCCGTGTCTATTCTTTGACGAGGGTCTCACCCTTATTTATAGTAGGGGATGACGAAATTTTCAGCCCTAAACAAGGCTAAAATCTCGAAATATTTGTTCCTAAATATGAAAGATATTCTTGCCAAAATATCCCTCCTAATTGAATTCAAAAATCTATTAAAGGAACATACTATAAATAGAAAACTAACTAAGATATTAAAATATCTTCAAATATGGTAAATAAATTTCAAAATTTATATAAAATATAAATTCGAATTTTAGTTTTAATAAATAATACTCCAAATATTTTTATTACCATATTTGTAAATTACGAAAATACCCTTTAAGGCATTTTTCGAATTTCTCGGCTTAGGGTTGAATTCCAATTTTTCCCTCAAGTCTTTCTAAGCACTTAGCCAAGCCTAAGTCTTAAAGTTAGTTTCATATGAAGTCCGACTTCGGTCCACTTAATGACCCCGAGGCCCAATAAGGCATGGCATAACGACCCGAGGCCCGTTAAGGCCCAAAACACAATCTCTCCTTCTCAGTACACATTGATGATCCTTTTTACGCCCGACTCTCTAGGTTCGACTCAATCGGCAAGGGAGGAATCCAAGAGTCCGGTAGGTGCCTAGCCAATCCCGCAGTACCGGACAGATCCCGACTTGAGCACGAATTTCGAACTAGTCTCATTCCAGAACCTAACTATAGATTATAGTACTACGTACAAACCCTTCAGCTGTGTCCCGATCGAGTGAGAGCCATGGTATTTGTCAAACTCACTAAACTCGATACTATGATAAAATGACACGAGGCAAATTACCAAACTACCCTCCATGTCTAACATGAGTTAGTTTAATACCTTGGCCAAGGATTTTGTAATTTCCCGTCGTCATTCTCATAGGACACTTGTCTCAATTACTTGCGAGACTGTGAATCCGTACTCGGCGGTCTAAGCCCGGCAATCACAAATATCCATCAAGACCGCATCTGTCCCGTTGACCCATGCAATAGCAAATCGGATCTAGCGAAACCAGTGATAGTCAAGACTTCAACGTCAACTCCGTCAAAGCCCCTTTTGGTCTAAGGTTCAAGCAAACTACTATAGTTTTTGTCGTCGATCATTGACACTCCTTGAGTAATAAGTCATGTTTGATCGTACGACCTGCGAGTCAGTGTCCATTAAACGATTCAATCCCTTGATTCGACTCGTATCACAAGTCATGACTTCTGCTTCCAAGCGGTATATCGTCACACGATAAGTCATCTACAAATAAGCCATGATTGGTATTCCAGCACCCAACTGAAACCTAAGGCTTATGGACATTTTATGTTCGAGGTTAAGAGTCCACTGGTGCCTTCCTCTCTCGTACCCATCGAGAACAGTGATTCAACTCGACACATTTGGATTTATTCATTTATTGCTTTAACCGATGCTAAGTAAAGAACTCATATAACCAATAAACGAATAATGTCTTTATTAATACGCAAAACAATGTTTGATTACATTGACAATCGAATGATAAATAAGCTAATGCCCTATACATATCCAATCCTCGTATAGCATTCGGGGGCATATCCCTAACAATCTCCCACTTGCACTCAATGCCATGCGCTGTTGTATCTAATACCCATCTTCTCGAGATGTTTGTTCAGCACTGCCTGAGATAAAGGCTTGGTGAATGGGTCGGCCACGTTGTCCGCAGTCGCAATCTTCTGGACGGCTATGTAGCCACTCTCAACGAATCCACGTAACACGTGGCATTTTCTTTCTATGTGTTTGGATTTACCGTGAGATCTTGGTTCCTTTGCTTGCGCGATTGCACCACTATTGTCGCACCACAGTGGCAGTGGTTTTTCGGCAATCGGAACCACTTGCAGTTCTTCCAAGAACTTTCTCATCCAAACTCCTTGTTTAGCTGCCTCTGAGGCGCTAATGTACTCAGCCTCGCAGGTGGAATCAGCAGTTGTGCTCTGCTTGGAACTTTTCCAAGATACTGCTCCATCGTTGAGTGTAAAGACGAAACCTGAAGTGGATTTTCGGTCGTCCACGTCTGACTGGAAATCCGAATCCGTATATCCTTCCACTTCTAATTCTCCATTTCCATAGACCAGCATCATATCCTTTGTTCTTCTAAGATACTTGTGGATATTCTTGACTGCTGTCCAGTGTTCTTTACCCGGGTTGGCTTGAAATTGACTGACTACGCTAACCGCGTATGCTATGTCCGGTCGCGTGCAAAGCATCGCGTACATCAAGCTACCCACTGCGGATGCATAGGGGATTCCATTCATCTCTTTTGTATCTGCCTCACTTTGAGGACACATAGCTTTGGAGAGATGTATCCCATGCCCCATAGGTAAGAACCCTTTCTTAGAATTGTCCATGTTATATCGTTTCAGGACCTTTCCTAAGTATAGGGCTTGGGAGAGCCCTAACATCTTATTCGTTCTATCCCTATAGACACGAATTCCTAAGATGTAGGTCGCTTCTCCCAAGTCTTTCATGGAGAATTCGGTCGAAATCCATGCTTTCACCATCGAGAGCATCCCAATATCGTTTTCTATCAAAAGGATGTCATCGACGTACAATACGAGGAACGATATCTTGCTCCCACTGCTTTTTCTGTAGACGCATGGTTCATCTTCGTTCTTTATGAATCTGTAGCTCTTAACTACTTCATCAAACCGAAGATTCCAGCTCCTAGAGGCTTGTTTAAGTCCGTAAATTGACTTATTCAATTTGCATACTTTATGAGCATCCTTTTGTGATGTAAAACCCTTTGGTTGTTCCATATATATTTCCTCCTCGAGGTATCCATTTAGGAACGCAGTTTTCACATCCATCTGCCAGATCTCATAATCGTTATACGCTGCTATCTCAAGTAATATCCGAATGGACTTCATCATCGCAACGGGCGAAAAGGTTTCCTCATAGTCAATTCCTTCTTTTTTACTATAACCTTTCGCTACAAGCCTAGCTTTGTATGTATCCATCAGTCCGTCTGATCCAATCTTTTTCTTGAAGATCCACTTACACCCAATGGGTCTAAAACCATCGGGGAGATCAACAAGTCTCCAGACTTGATTTTCGTGCATTGAATCCATTTCGACTTGCATAGCTTCAAGCCATCTTACCGAGTCTATATCAGTCATTGCCTGGTCATAGGTAGCGGTGTCGTCCCCGACGTTACCCCCCGTCGCAGCATCCCCGTGCTCGACGTGTACCATTCCATATCTCTCAGGCTGGCGAGATACTCTACCAGACCTGCGCAACTCTGATTGCGTCTTGGACTGCTCTACGGTGTCTTCTAACACTGGAGTTTGTAAAATCGTTTCTGTCGTTTCTCCAAAAGTTATTTCACGACCCACTCCACCTTCTCGAACGAACTCTTCTTCGAGAAAGTGAGCCTGAAGGGCTACAACGATTTTCTGATCGTCGTGAAAGTAAAATTGGTATCCCATGGAATCCTTAGGATACCCGACAAAACGTCCTTTCACAGATCTCGATTCCCATTTTTCTGTCTGGAGCTTTTTCACAAAAGCGGGGCAACCCCATATTCTTATGTGGTTCAAGCTCGGCTTTCTACCAGTCCATATTTCATAAGGGATCTAGTCGACAGAACTAGAAGGGATTCGGTTTAAAACGTGCGTTGCGGTTAATAACGCATGACCCCACAGCGACAGTGGCAGGTCTGTGTAACTTAGCATTGATCGAACCTTGTCCAAAAGCGTTCGATTTCTGCGTTCGGACACACCATTTAATTGTGGTGTTCCCGGAGGTGTCATCTGTGAAATGATCCCGTTCTCTTTCAAGAATTCGTCAAACTCGAGACTCATGTACTCGCCACCTCGATCAGATCGAATGGCCTTTATATGATTCCCAGTTTGGTTTTCTACTAAAGCCTTATATTCCTTGAACTTATCAAGGGCTTCAGACTTGTATCTCATAAGATATACCTTCCCAAATCTTGAATGATCGTCGGCGAAGGTAATAAAGTAGTGGAAATTACCTCGCTGGCCCACAAACGTCTGTATGAATCAAAGTGAGAAGTTCTGTGGCTTTTTTGGGAAGTCCCGGTAAAGGGAGACTTAGTCATCTTTCCAAGGATACACGATTCGCAAGTCGGATAAGGGTCCGGACCCAACGGCTTAATCATGCCATTTTTCTCCAACTCACGAATTTTTGATCTCCTGCATGACCAAGTCGAAGATGCCACAATTGTCTCATATTGGTCTCTAATTTTCGTTTGTTGGTAATTGTGTTCACAGATTCAGTTTTATCTTTGACATTTAGATAATATAATCCGTTAAGTAAAGTTGCACTTCCGACGCATTTATTTCCAAAATAAATATCGCAAATATTATTACTAAAGCGGAACTCATATCCGTTTCCGCTCAAAACGGGAATAGAAATAATATTCTTAAGCCCTCTGGGCAATACTAAACAATCAGAAAGCAATAACTTATGTCTACTAGATAAAACAAGAGTTCTTGATCCAATGTGGGTCGCCGGCACACTATGTCCGCTACCTACGTTGATCATGACCTCTCGATCCGCCAACCTCTTACTTCGTTCCAGACCCTGGTTTGAAACACAAATGTGAGCGCTAGCTCCTGAGTCTAGGATCCATGAAGTGGAGTACACAGTCATAGAACAATTAGTTTCTAAAACATAAAGTTCTTTACCTGAGGCGGTTAGCTTCGGGCAATCGCGCTTCCAATGGCCGAGCTCATTGCAGTGAAGGCATTTGTCCGTGGGCTTGGCGCCTTTAGACACGTTTTTCTTGGCCTTGCCTTTTGAAACTCCTCCCTTGGGCTTAATGGGCTTGTCCGACTTTTTCTTTCTAATCGACTTCCGAGTCTTATAAGTCGCAACAAGAGCCACATCCTTTCCATTTATCTTTTTCATCTGAGTTTGGGCCGTTGACAACTGGTTCATCAACTCAGTTAATGTCATCTCGACCCTATTCAGATTATAATTCACAATGAAGGGATTAAAGGAAGCCGGCAGTGACTGGAGCACGAGATCGTTTTGGAGCTCATTGTCATGAGGAAGTCGAGTGCATCGAGTCTTTCGATCAAACCGATCATTTTCAGCACATGTTCTCTAACGTCGCTGCCCTCATCCATTTTGCAATGAAACAGTTGCTCTGTCAAAGAGTAGCGAGCACTCCTGGAGTGTTCACCAAAGAGCTCCTTCAAATGAAGCAAAATGGCGCCCACTTCCATTTCCGAGTGGCTTCGCTGCAACTCATTGCTCATGGATAGGAGTATATAGCCCTTGACCTTTGGCTCATCTATTTGCCACTTGACATACGCAGCCCGGTCGTCGTCACTCGCATCAGTCCCTGGGACTTGCGGTGTAGGGGAATCGAGGACATAAGTCAAAGACTCCATACCTAGAACTATCCTGAGGTTACGGAGCCAGTCCACGTAGTTTGGTCCTACCAAACGGTTCTTTTCAAGCAGCATGTTTAAAAGATTCGTCATAGTAACTAGAAAGAAAATAACTCTGTAGAAGATAAAGATCACATAGTTAGGTTTATTCTATCATTCATCAAGCATTCGAGGGCATATCCCTAACAGGTGCAGCGGGCGAAGCAGCTCGGGTTGAAGGATGAGGACCACTGTTCTTCGTTTTTCTTCAAGAAGGTGGCGACAAGGCGGGCACAGAATCGTATATGGTATCTGGAAACGGAGACTGAGGAGAGTGTGCAAGGGGAGGAACGCGTTAAGGCGGAACTTCTTACGTTCTATTCGACACTTTTGGGGACCTCCATCCGGACATCATCACTTACAGTGGATGCTATACGACCTTTTATTAAGACGACAGTGTGCCCTGATGCTGCGCAGAGTATGGTGCGTATGGTGGAGGATGGGGAGGTTAAGACGGCTCTATTTTCCATGCATGATGATAAGGCACCTGGGCCGGATAGGTATACGGCAGCCTTTTTCAAGGAGGCCTGGACGATTATTGGCGCGGATATCACGACGTCGGTGAAGGAGTTTTTTCTTACGGGGCACCTTCATAAGTGGTTGAATGCTACGTTGATTACGCTGATTCCGAAGACTTCTTCGCCACGGCGGGCGTCGGATTTTCGACTCATTTCTTGTTGCAACGTGTTGTACAAGGTCATTTCCAAAGTGCTTGCAAATCGCCTGAAAGGGGTATTATCACAGCTGGTACATCCCACTCAGACGGCTTTTATTCCCGGTCGGCGGATTACTGACAATATTCTACTGGCGCATGGGTATGCAGTGGGTATCGTCGGGCGAATTTTCCAGGAAGGGTGGCGATTAAGGTCGATATGGCTAAGGCATACGATAAGGTGGAATGTGAATTTATTCTTGTTACAATGGAAGCGATGGGGTTTCATTGGAGATTTATCTGGTGGGTCCGCTGCTGTTTGACCATGTCCCGATATTTGCTGAATATCAATGGCCGGTCGGAGGGTTATTTCGAGGGCCGTCGCGGACTCCGACAAGGGGATCCTATTTACCCGTATCTTTTTACCCTCGTCATGCAAGTCCTGCATGGTCTTGTAGGGGCGGAGATTGAGGCGACATTAGCGTTTCGTTACCACTGGAGGTGTGAACCTACACGACTAGTTATGCTGATTTTTGTGGATGATATCCTATTCTGTAATGCGGATGTAGAGTCTGTTAATGTGGATGTAGAGTCTGTTACAGTGACCCGTTCTTCCTTGGCCCGATTTGCACTACTATCGGGTCTTCAGGCTAATCCGTTGAAGAGCAAGTTCTTCTTGTCCGCAAGCGTTGATGATATGGCGGTGACTTTTTGGGCCTTGTTGGGGTATGGCCTTGGGACGCTCCCTGTACGCTATCTTGGCGTACCACTTCTCACGTCGAAGTTGACGATCAGTGACTGCACGCCTCTTCAGCGTATGGTGGAAGCTCGTTTGGGGTCCTGGCTGCACCTTACACTCTCATATGCGGGACGGCTTCAACTTATCAAGTCCGTCCTTAGCTCGCTTCATGTCTACTAGTCGGGCGTCTTCTTACTACCTAAGGGCATTATTCGCGCCATTGAGAAACTGATGAGACATTTTCTCTGGGCCGGTTCACGGGTGAAAGTGGCCTAGAGTGATGTCTGTTTACCTGTTTCGGAAGGTGGCATTGGTATTCGTTCGATGGCGACGGTTAATCTTACGCTTATACTCCATTTACTATGGAGGGTCGCCACCAGGGATGAGTCATCGGTTTGGGTGACTTGGTTGTATTCGACGAGGTTACGACGCCATTCGGTATGGACGGTGGGGTTGGGATCGGTTACTTCTTGGAGCTGGAAGCAAATTTTGAAGTTACGATCTCGGCTGCGTCTACTTATCCGGTTTCGCGTAGGGAATGGTAGTTCTCTCTCTCTTTGGCGGGATCCGTGGCTGCTGCACTCGGCAATTGAAGAGTGGCTTCCATAAGGACCACTTGTTATGGAACTTCCCCGGGATACTCGTTTGTCCCGTGTTATTACGACCGAGGGATGGGATTGGCCTGCTACTACGACGATGGAGTACTTGCAGATTACTCCCCTCCTGTCGTTGGTTTATCCACTTGAGCAGACTCCATTTACTGGGTCGGTTCATTGAGCGGTCGGTTCTCTACTAAGGCGGTTTGGGAAGCTATTCTTCCACGTAAGCTGCGGGTTATCTGGGCAAATCTTTTTGGGGGCGCTTTGCGAATTCCCAAGTTTGAGTTTATTCTCTGGCTAGCAATTCGAGAGCGACTTGCTACTGGAGATAAGCCGTGGATTGCATTGGTTGCGGGTTCGGCATCTTGTCTCCTTTGTAGTGATGGGGCGCTTGAGACGGTATCTCATCTATTTTTTCTATGTCCGTTCTCTTCTAAGTGCATGCGGATTATTCGTTCGACTACGCGCCTTGGATGTCCATATACAGAATGGCGGCGGGGTGTTGTGTGGGCTTCAATGAGATGGCGCCGTCGGCATCTCCTTCATCTTGCGTATCGTCAACTCCTTGCTTCGGTTGTATATCATATGTGGAAGGAAAAGAATCGACAGTGGCATGCTGGTGAGAGTCGATCACCCGAGATGGTCGCGCAAGATGCTTTATACATGGTGATTGCTAGGCTATGAACTTTGGATGACCGCTGGCGCCTTCAACTTACTGGGATTAGACGACTTTGGCGCGTTGCTTGGATCCCGGAAGACTGAAGGGCTTTGTCTATCTAGAAAGATTCTTTGTGTTATTTTGGTACTATTAGCCTTGCTAATTGGCCTTTGTTTTTATGGACACTAGTTTTGTAGGCCATTTGTTGTATCTCTCTTTATATATATATAATATAGTGACTTTCCCAAAAAAAAAAAAGACTTGGACAACAAGGCATTCGACTTGTTCAACAAGGCATTCGACTTACTCAACAGGGCAATCTACTTGGTCAACAAGGCATGACTTGGACAAAAAGATATTCGACTTGGTGAACATGGCATTCTACTTGTTCTACAAGGCATTCCACTTGGTCGACAAGGCATTCTACTTGTTCAACAAGGCATTCGACTTGTTCAACAAGTAATTCGACTTGGTCAACAAGGCATTCTACTTGGTCAACAAGGCATTTGAGTTGTTCCACAAGGCATTTTAGTTGTTAAAAATGGCATTCTTCTTGTTCGACAAGACATTCAACTCGTTCAACAAGGCATTCTACTTAGTCACAAAGGCATTACTTGGTCAGCAAGGCATTCCACTTCTTCAACAAGGTATTCGACTTATCCAACAAGGCATTCGACTTGTTCAACAAGGTATTACTTGGTCAACTAGGCATTCGACTCATTCAACAAGACATTACTTGGTCAATAAGTCATTCGACTTGTTCAGTAAGGCACCACTTGTTCAAAAGGGCATTTGACTTGGTCAACAAGGCATTCGACTTGATCAACGAGGCATTCTACTTGGACAACAAGACATGACTTTGTCAACAAAGCATTCGACTTGTTCAACAAGGCGTTTGACTTGTTCAGTAAGGCATTCTACTTGTTTAACAAGACATTCTACTTGGTCAACAAGGCACGTCCTCGTTTAGAAGGCATTCGACTTGTTCAAAAAGGCATTACTTGGTCAACAAGGCATTCGACTTACTCAACGGGGCAATCACTTGGTCAAGAAGGCATGACTAAGAAAACAAGGCATTCGACTTGGTTAAAAGGGTATTCTACTTGTTCAAAGAGGCGTTCCACTTGGTCAACAAGGCATGACTTGGTTAACAAGGCATTTTACTTGTTCAACAAGGCCTTGACTTATTCAAAAAGGCATTCTACTTGTTTAACAAGGCATGACCTAGTCAAGAAGGCATTCGACTTGTTCAACAAGGTATTCAAATTGGTAAACAAGGCATTTAGCTTGTTCAACAAGGCATTTAGCTTGTTCAACAAGGCATTCGACTGGTTCAATAAGAAATTCTACTTGGTCAACAATGCAAGACTTGGGTGACTTGGTTGTATTCGACGAGGTTACGACGCCAGTCGGTATGGATTGTGTGGTCGGGATCGGTTACTTCTTGGAGTTGGAAGCAAATTTTGAAGTTACGATCTCGGCTGCGTCCACTTATCCGGTTTCGCGTAGGGAATGGTAATTCTCTCTCTCTTTGGCGGGATCTGTGGCTGTTGCACTCGGCTATTGAAGAGTGGCTTCCACATGGACCACTTGTTATGGGACTTCCCCGGGATACTCGTTTGTCCCGTGTTATTACGACTGAGGGCTGGGATTGGCCTGCTACTACAACGGTGGAGTACATGCAGATTGCTCCCCTACTACCATTGGTTTATCCACTCTAGCAGGACTCCATTTCCTCGTCGGTTCATCGAACGGGCCGTTCTCTACTAAGGGTTCTCTGGGCAAATCTTTTTGGGGGCGCTTTGCGGATTCCCAAGTTCGAGTTTATTCTCTGGCTAGTAATTCGGGAGCGACATGCTACTCGAGATAAGCCGTGGATTGCGTTGGTTGTGGGATCGGCGTCTTGTCTCCTTTGTAGTGATGGGGCGCTTGAGACGGCGTCTCATCTATTTTTTCTATGTCCGTTCTCTTCTGAGTGCCTGCGGATTATTCGTTCGACTACACACCTTGGATGGCCATATACAGAATGGCGGCGGGGTGTTATGTGGGCTTCGATGAGATGGCGTCGTCGTCATCTGCTTCATCTTGCGTACCGTCATATCATATCTGGAAGGGAAGGAATTGACGGTGGCATGCTAGTGAGAGTCGATCACCTGAGATGGTAGCGCGAGATGCTTTATATATGGTGATTGCTAGGCTTCGTACTTTGGATGATCGATGGAGCCTTCAACTTAGTGGGATTACGACTTTGGCGCGTTGCTTGGATTTTGGACGACTGAAGGGCTTTGTCTATCTAGATAGTTTTTGTGTTATTTTGGTATTATTAGCCTTGCTAATGGGCTTCTGTTTTTATGGACACTAGTTTAGTGGGCCATTTGTTGTATCTTTCTCGTTATATATATAATATAGTGACTTTCCCCCACACAAATAAAAAAACTTGGACAACAAGGCATTCGACTTGTTCAACAATGCAGTCGACTTACTCAACAGGTCTACTTGGTCAACAAGGCATGACTTTGACAAGAAGGCATTCGAATTGGTGAACAAGGCATTCCACTTGTTGAACAAGACATTTCACTTGGTCAACAAGTAATTCGACTTTGTCAACAAGGCATTCGACTTGTTCAACAAGGCATTCGACTTGGTGAATAAGGCATTCGACTTGGTCAACAAGGCATTTGAGTTGTTCAACAAGGCATTCTACTTGTTCAAAAAGGCATTCTAGTTGTTCGACAACACATTTGACTCAGTCAACAATGCATTCTACCTGGTCAACAAGGCATGACTTGGTCAACAAGGCCTTCCATTTGTTCAACAAGGCATTCGACTTGTTCGACAATGCATTCGACTTGTTCATCAAGGCATTCCACTTGTTCCACAAGGCATTCCACTTTTTCAACAAGGCATTCCACTTGTTCAACAAGGCATTCTACTTGTTCAAAAAGACATTCTACTTGTTCGACAACACATTTGACTCGTTCAACAAGGCATTCTACTTTGTCAACAGGGCATGACTTGGTCAACAAGGCCTTCCATTTATTCAACAAGGCATTCTACTTGTTCGACAAGGCATTCGACTGGTTCATAATGGCATTACATGGTCAACAAGGCATTCCACTCGTTCAACAAGGCATTCCACTTGTTCAACAAGACATAACTTGGTCAACAAGTAATTCGACTTGTTAAGTAAGGCATTCCATTTCTTCAAAAGGACATTCGACTTGGTCAACTAGCATTCGACTTGTTCCACAAGGCATTCTACTTGGACAACAAGGCATGACTTGGTCAACAAGCCATTCGACTTGGTCAATAAGGCGTTTGACTTGTTCAATAAGGCATTCGTCAACAAGGCATGACCTCGTATAGAACGCCTTCTACTTGGTCAACAAGGCATGAGCTCGCCTAGAAGGCATTCGACTTGTTCAACAAGACATTCGACTTGTTGAAAAAGGCATTACCTGGTCAACAAGGCATTCGACTTACTCAACAGGGCAATATACTTGGTCAACAAGGCCTGACTAAGAAAACAAGGCATTCGACTTGGTTAAAAGGGCATTCTAATTGTTCAGCAAGGCGTTTCACTTGATCAACAACGCATGACTTGGTTAACAAGGCATTCTACTTGTTCAACAAAGCCTTGACTTGTTCAACAAGGCGTTTGACTTGTTAAAAAAGTTATTCTACTTGTTTAAATGGGCATGACCAGGTCAAGAAGGCATTCGACTTGTTCAACAAATTATTCAAATTGGTCAACAAGGCATTTAGCTTGTTCAACAAGGCATTCGACTAGTTCAACAAGGCGGTCGACTGGTTAAACAAGGCATTCTACTTGGTCAACAAGGCCTCCTACTTGGTCAACAATGCAAGACGTAGACAACAAGGCATTCAACTTGTTCAACAAGGCATTCGACTTGGTCAACAAGGCATTCGACTTGGTCAACAAGGCATTTGAGTTGTTGAACAAGCCATTCTACTTGTTCAAAAGGCATTCTACTTGGTCGACTAGACATTCGACTCGTTCAAGAAGGCATTCTACTTGGTCAACAAGGTATTACTTGGTCTACAAGTCATTACATGGTCAGCAAGGCATTCCACTTGTTCGACAAGACATTACTTGGTCAACAAGTCATTCGACTTGTTTAGTAAGGCATTTCACTTGTTCAAAAGGGCATTCAACTTGGTCAACAAGGCATTTCGACTTGCTGAACAAGGCATTCTACTTGGATAACAAGGCATGACCTGGTCAACAAGGCATTCGACTTGTTCAACAAGGCGTTCGACTTCATCAATGAGGCAT
Source organism: Linderniella brevidens (assembly GCA_004919715.1). Taxonomy (NCBI): domain Eukaryota; kingdom Viridiplantae; phylum Streptophyta; class Magnoliopsida; order Lamiales; family Linderniaceae; genus Linderniella; species Linderniella brevidens. The sequence continues at coordinate 85,686 of SWDC01000143.1, read as the reverse complement.
TCTACTTGTTTAACAAGACATTCTACTTGGTCAACAAGGCATGGCCTCGATTCAGGATGTCTCGATCTACAAATCAACGATGGATCTACTACGGTTCTTCCTCATGAAGGCAAGTGGACTCGAGCTCATCCTATCGACCAAATAATCGGTGATCCTTCAAGTGGAGTACGCACTAGGACATCTACTCAAAGCGGACTATTCATGTGCTTCTTAAGCCAAAACGAACCACTTAAGGTAGCCGAAGCCCTTAAAGACACGGATTGGGTGATCGCAATGCAAGATGAACTCAACCAATTCAACCGTCTACGAGTTTGGACACTAGTTCCTCGACCGTATGGCGAAACAATTATAGGAACTAAATGGGTTTTCAAAAATAAGAAGAACGAGAACGGTGAAATTATTAGGAATAAAGCACGACTCGTAGCCAAGGGGTACAATCAACAAGAAGGTATTAACTACGACGAGACGTATGCTCCGATTACACGTATTGAAGCTATTCGGTTATTTCTAGCATAACGGCTCCTAAAGACTTCAAAGTCTATCAAATGGATGTAAAAACCGCCGTTCTCAACGGAGTGTTAAAGGATGAAGTATACATGGCTCAACCCGAAGGGTTCGTGCACGAAAATCATCCTGATTATGTCTATTGATTGGATAAAGCTCTCTACGGACTAAAACAAGCCCCTCGTGCTTGGTATGATGTTCTGAGCGAATTTCTAGTAAAGTCCAACTGTATTAGAGGAACTATCGATACGACACTTTTCATCAAAAAGCAAGGCAAGGACTTGATGATTGTTCAAGTATACGTCGATGACATCATCTTTGGCTCGACTAACGAACGCATCTGTCATAAATTTGGTGATCTAATGAAGACCAAATTCGAGATGAGCTTAATGGAGAACTCCAATTCTTTCTTGGATTACAAGTCAAGCAACTCGTAAACTTGAATATTCATCAGTCAAACCAAGTATATTCGTGATATTCTGAAGAGATTTAATCAAGACAAGAGCACACATATGAATACTCCCATGTCAACAAATTGGAAATTGGATGTTGATCCTTCTGGCAAGGCAATCAACATCACAACCTATCGGAGTATTATCAGATCTCTTCTCTACTTGGCATCAAGCCGACCCATCATCATGTTCGCCACTTGCCTCTGTGCTCGTTTTCAAGCTGACCCTAAAGAGTCTCACATGCCCGCGGTCAAACGAATTCTACGCCATCTCAAAGGAACTCCCAACTTAGAGCTATGGTATCCTAAAGATACTGATTTTAGATTAATTGGCTATACTGACGCTGATTATGCAGGTTGTCGAATGGACAGAAAAAGCACGTCTGGTGGAGCACAATTTTTAGACGATAAGTTAGTCTGCTGGTCCTCAAAGAAACTGAATTGCGTGTCAACATCGACGGCCGAGGCGGAGTACGTGACGGCTTCCAGCTGCTACTCACAAATTCTATGGATGTAGACGCAACTACGCGACTACGGGTTTGAATTTAATAACATTCCCATTTGTAGTCTCAAAGTGCTATAGCCATTACTTGCAATCCTGTTCATTATTCTCGCACGAAACACATATATATTCGCTATCATTTTATAAAAGATCATGTATAAAAAAACCCTATAGATATGTATTTTGTTAAAACATAGCCTCAACTTGCCGACTTATTCGCTTTTCCCAGTGTGAGATGCCCCTCAAATTAAGTTCATTGATCTGCTTTATCTTGTTTGGAGCCCTCCAAACCTGCTTTCTTATGTCTTCAATGAAAGGGACTTCAATTCTGACGTTCTCCCATGGCGTATCGACTCTAACAGTCCCTTTTGATAGACGGGGAGCAGAGTCGACTCTGAGCCTTATCATTTCGGGTAGCTCTGGAAGGGCAGAACTGTAGTTCTCGACTTCTTGAAGTTCTTCTTCTTCAAGCAGTGCCAAGTCCACTAGCGCTTGTTGTAGGAAGTATCTGATGTTGGAGAGTCGAGCTTGAGCAGCTTTCTCTGGTTCCCATTCCGTTGTCCACTTCTCGTTTAGGATGTAGTCATCTACGATCATATGTGGATCGTACGAAACTGCTTCTTGATGTACTTGGGGGAGGTTTGAGGTTGGGATCGGATTTGGATTTGTAGGAGAGAGGGTTAGTGTTTGGGATATGGTGGGAGGTGTGTTTGTTTGTTGGCGGGTTTGAGATTGTGTGGTTGGTGGGTGTGAGGACGATCCTCCAACTTCTTGAGTCTTTGTCTGACTCAATCCACGGCCGCTCCTTGTTGTTCGTTGCCATTTCTCCCCCTCATGACGATCCGGATCATCGGGATCGTCATGTCTACGCTTAGTGCGGGAGCTTTCTTCTCGGCACGTTGTTTGTGATGGCGGCTCTGGTTCATCTATTAATCTTTTGTAGAGACTCTCTTCAGTGGGAGATCTTGTCTCTAGAGCGAGAAGGCGTGAGATGAGGATATCATGAAGCTAGGTGATCGGGATGGTGTATGGATTGATAAGTGATGGTGAGGGAGTTGGGGTGGTGAGGATTGGTTGTAGTGGGGTGTGTAGAGTGGTGGTAGGTAGTGGTGAGGAGACGGGTGTGGGTTGTGTGTCGGTGGGAGCAGCTTCTGAGACTGGTGTTTTCCCGGTGTCTCTTCGGGAAGTCTCCAGAGCATGGAGCATTCGGTCCATCAGATGATCTTCTAGAGAAGATAGGGCTGAGGAGAGCGCTTCTTGTAGTCTGTGATCCGTCACGGACATCGGTGGAGTGGGGCCAGGGAGGCGCTCCACTGTCACAATATCGGAGTAGATTTCCGATGTGCCGCCTAGAGTAGGTCTTGAGGGTCCGAAACGTCCAAGGACATCCGTTATCAACCCTAAAGTCACCACTTCAGATGGTTGGCATATTGTTGGCACCGAAGATATCGGTGGTCCAATAGAGCTTCCACCCAATCCTTGAGATGATATGATAGGTATCACCTCTATGGGTGTTGAGACAGATTCAATTTGAATCTGTTCAGTAGGCTGATCACTTGGTGGTGGAAGTGTTGGCTCCGAAGCTTGTATGAGTGAAGGTACTGCAGACGAGGCTGAAAGTTATTGTCGGCGAGAGCCCCGTCGTTGGAGTCTGTGTGCTTCATCAGAGTCGGTTGCCTCAGGAGAGATATCTTGTGGGACACCTTCGGGTTCAATCTCCTGAGGCATGACTTCGGGCGCCGTTGTTGTCACCAAGGATTCCCTTTGAGAAGACGCCGGGGCTGGATCCATGACACGTACCATTGCCTCCGTGATGGAGTTGTTCTGGCAGTAATCATGGTATGCCTCTTCAGTTGGATCAGCTAAATGGAGCAGCTCCAATGGGATCAGCATATATTGGAGTGCTAGATCGGCGGCCTTCAGGTTGTGGAAGAATCTAAGGCGTGGCGGAGTGCAGTCCGCAATTGGTGGTAGTCTCGGGATCTCTGGATGGACTTCCATGAAATGCGAGATCATTACCGGGAACCACCGTACATATGGAAGAGATCTGGCCTTTGAATTTGTCTCCCTCTGACGCATCTGGTCCGCTAGATCATTCCAAATCAGCTGGGCCACGTCATATATTTTGGAGAAGACCACTCCGTGAAAAATGCGAAGGATGTTTCCATTCGCCTTGTCGAAGCCGGAGTGTTTTGGGGAGAGGCATTTGTTGATGATGCCGAACAGTGTCTTCCACGGATGAGGAATCCCGCTATTTTAAAAGTTGGCCAGTTTAGTTAGCGGAGGTTTGTATCCCATCCGGACCATGTCTTCTACGATCTCCGCATCCGTTGGAAATTGGTCGTATTCATCGTAGTGCAGGAGATCGAGCACCATGGCCATTAGATTTTTCGTCAGGGCGATATGTCTTGTGTTGAGCTTTGTCATATAGTCCACGCTGTCGCCGTTGACGAAACTCTACATGCATCCCCAGAATTGCTGGAGATAGACCAGTGGTACGGTGGCCGTCATGGTCAAGGCTGGCCATAAAGGGTGTCCTTTGAGGATGGATATGATGACGTCATCTAGACACCGAAACGTCGTTAAATCCAGTTGGAAGTTGTCGTCTTGGACTGACATATAACTTCCAGAGGAGTATATATGAGGGTAGTTGGGAGTTGCCATATCTGCAAAAATAATATAAGGTTCATTAGTCGATAAATTTTCATAAGTGAATAAATTTGATTAAGAATGAATGTAGAGGAAAATTGTATGTTTAAAGATTTATCGCGGAAGACTTAGTGAAAATTTTGAAAAATTTGTAAAAGTGACTAAGTCTTAGAAGCGTGCTTTTATTCGAGTAACAATTTATTCGATCTTTAAAATTTGCGATCGAAAATTTTTCTAAGTCTTGAAAAATTTTCTAAGTCTTTTTCAGCGTTTTTTATTCGAGTAACAGTTTATTCGATTGATAAATTTTGGGATCGAATAAACATGTGTCGAATAACTCAAGTTTTCGCTGATGACTTTTACGATCGAATAAAATGTTATCGAAAACAATAGTTTTTCGCTGAGTAAGTTTTCGATCGAATAAAAAATTGTCGAAAAACTTAAGTTTTTTGCCGCGTAGTTTTGCGATGGAATAAAATAATATCGAAAAACTTAAAGTTTTCACCCCTGACTTTTGCGATCGAATAAAATATAATCGAAAAAATATGTTTTTCGCCGCGTAGTTTTGCGATCGAATAAAAAATTGTCGAAAAACTTAAGTTTTTTGCCGCGTAGTTTTGCGATGGAATAAAATAATATCGAAAAACTTAAAGTTTTCACCCCTGACTTTTGCGATCGAATAAAATATAATCGAAAAAATATGTTTTTCGCCGCGTAGTTTTGCGATCGAATAAAATTTTAACGAAAACTAAAGTTCTTTGATGACACTGTTTGCGACACAAACTTTTTCGATCGAAAATTTTCAAATCAAACAGTAAATACGTAAAACATAATCTTCGATTTCTAGGTAAATCATGAGTTTATCTGGGTTCGGAATGTTCAGAGAACAGTGGAGAATCCAAGTATCATGATTTTAACCCAAAACATTGAGTTTAAACACTTTGATGAGGCTCAAAAAACAAGTTTTCGTCAAAAATATAAACATGAACTTTCTTCAAATATTTTTCGTGAAAATGCTTGAGAATCGGATGTTTTTTAACAGAAAATGAATCGGAACAAGTTTCTACCTTCGAAATCTGCACGTTTAATCTAAAAATTATGAGTAATGAGGGATTTGGATTGAAATGCCGAAGTCGGTTCGAAGAAGTTCTTAGATGATGAAAAGTTTTTCGATTGGGAATGTGTAGCGTGTGAGAGAGTTTTTCGATTGATAAAGTGATATTAATACGTTACGATCGGGTAAAGTAAAAATTCTTTTGGGCCTTTAAAAAAAACATTCTTGGGCTTTAGATAAATTCAGGTCTAAAAAAAATTTTATGAATTAACCCAAAAATAATTTTGCATAATACTCCTTGTATTTCTGAAAGAGATGAAATTATCTCATAATGTTGATGAAATTCAACATTTGACTCCTCGGATGAGCTCTAAATTTTCTGCGAGGCTTAAAAATGTAAGAATTCAAGTTTGTACGAATGTAGAAGATAATAACAAATTCTCATATAAAAACTCCCCCTCAACAATTGCATGAGTAAACTTTTCAGTACCTACGCATATTTTCAGTACAAATTGACATATGAAATTTCCGAGTTAAGTACAAGTAACGCATTTTAAGCAATTCAGCATAAAAAAAATTGTGTTTTTCAAAATAGTAATCGCATTTTATCAATTCCGAATCAATGCATTTAAAATGTGCAAAAAATAATAATATTTTTCTTTCGGGGTCAAATTTATATATTTTGAATATTATCACACAAAATTTCCAAGACATGTATAACATTAATTTGCCATAAAATCAGGTAACTAAACTAGTATTCTAAGAGCATAGTATGAATCACTTCGACAACTCCCGCAAGTTTCGCTCATATCACTCAATTTATTTTTATCAAGGAGATTTTTAGTAGATATATCACTCTTACCATCACAACAAATTTATATTAATTAATTTGTTTTCGAAGTATTTTTAATCAACTTACCGAGTGATAGTTCGTCATTTTGAATCAAAGGGACTTTTAAGAGATTATTTTTAGGCTCTGACTAAAGGGGTAGGAATTTTACGTTAGTGAGCTTAAAAATTTTTCTCTTCCAGGGGCCCTTTTTGTGAAATTCTATTCTGATCTTTTTGCTTTTCCTTTCTATAGTAATTTCTTTTCAAGGCTTTGAGAGATAAGATCTTCTTTTATTTTGGGTCGAGACTGTGTTCCTTTAGTAAGTTTCACAGTTATGGAGTTCGAACCCAAGACTGTGCTTCTCTTCTCGTTTTCTCTACATAAGATCTAGATTATCATTGGAGAAGTTCACTTCGAGGTGCTTCTCTTCTAGGAGTATACGAGATTATCTAGGAGAAGTTCACAGTGAGATCATTGTTTCTCTTCTATAATGATTGAGAAATGCGTAATGTCCATCACTTTAGCTCTCCCCCTCTTTTTCTTGATTGAGTAACCCCGAATCAGTTAAATAATGTTGAAGGCTTAACCGGGTGTTTGATGAAGAAAAAGAATGTCGGAAAAGTCTCAAAGGGGATCTCTAGAGAAAAAAAATAAAGGATTTATAATATAGGCTAAGTGAGGAATTTCCTAATATATGCCCTTATCATTTCATGACAAACCAAACACAAAAGCAAGATTGAGGCTACGAAGTACAAACCAAAGGATAGTCATTTGAAGTGTGACACTCAAAAAATATTGAGGTTCAAATTCTCACATGTATGATGTAGCTTTGTGTCTAGTGAATCAAAAGGTTCTTTTGAATAAAAGAATGTCATATGAATTTGTAGGCAAAGAACTTAATCATATATTTCGAAGAAATATTTTTGTGAGTAATTTAAAAAATGGTCAAAATCATCGTCATCCCCCAATTTTTTTTATTTATACTATTTATATATATGAATTATTATATATATATTTTTATGAAAAAATTAAATAAAATATATTTATATATATATAATAATTTTTTTATTATTAATTTTAATTTAAAAAAAATCTTAAAAATAAAGTCACGCAAGATAATCAGAGAATATCAAGAAGCACATAGAATATCACATAGAAGCATGATGGAACATGTAAAGCACATTTCAAGTAAATTGAGATTCAACATGCCTAATTTAGCAATAAGGAATTGAAATCGTTTTTCATCCAATGCCTTAGTGAATAAGTCGGCAAGTTGAAACTCCGTTTTAACAAAATACATATCTATCGTGCCTTTTTCTACATGATCTTTTATAAAATGATATCGTATGTCTATGTGTTTCGTGCGTGAATGATGAACAGGATTGCAAGTAAGGGCTATAACACTTTGAAAATCACTATAAATGGGAATGTTATTGAAATCAAACCCGTAATCGCGTAGTTGTGTCCGCATCTATAGAATTTGCGAGCAACAGCTAGCAGCCGCAACGTATTCCGCCTCGGCCGTCGATGTTGACACACAATTTTGTTTCTTTGAAGACCAGCATACCAACTTTTCGCCTAAAAATTGTGCTCTGCCAGACGTGCTTTTTCTGTCCATTCGACAACCTGCATAGTCAGCATCAGTATAGCCAATCAGTCGAAAGTCAGTATTTTTAGGATACCAAAGCCCTAAGTTTGGAGTTCCTTTGAGATATCGCAGAATCCTCTTGACGGCATTCATGTGGGACTCCTTTGGGTCGGCTTGAAAGCGGGCGCATAGACAAGTTGCAAACGTAATGTCGGGTCGGCAGGATGTCAAGTAGAGAAGAGATCCGATAATGCTCCGATAGGTGGTGATGTTGACAGCCTTTCCTGGCGGATCAACATCCAGTTTGCAATTAGTAGACATAGGAGTGTTCATCGGTGTGCTCTGGTCTTGATTAAATCTCTTCAGAACATCTCGGATATATTTGGTCTGACTGGTGAAGATGCCATCATCGAGTTGCTTGACTTGTAATCCAAGAAGAATTGGAGTTCTCCCATTAAGCTCATCTCGAATTTAGTCTTCATGAGATTACCGAATTTCTGACAGAGACGTTCATTCGTCGATCCGAAAATGATGTCATCAACGTAGACTTGAACGATCATCAGGTCTTCGCCTTGCCTTTTAATGAAGAGAGTCGTATCGATTGTTCCTCTGATGAAGTTGGATTTGACCAAAAATTCGCTCAGAACATCATACCAAGCACGAGGGGCTTGTGTTACTCCAAAGAGAGCTTTGTCTAATCGATAGACATGATCAGGATGGTTCTTGTTCATGAACCCTTCGGGTTGAGCGACGTAGACTTCTTCTTTTAATACGCCGTTGAGAGAGGCAGTTTTGACGTCCATTTGATAGACTTTGAAGTCTTTGTGAGCCGCGTATGCTAGAAATAAGCGAATAGCTTCAATACGTGCAACCGGAGCATACGTCTCGTCGTAATAAATTCCTTCTTGTTGATTGTATCCCTTAGCAACGAGTCGTGCTTTATTCCTGATTACTTCACCGTTCTCATTTTTCTTGTTCTTGAAAACCCATATTGTTCCAATTATGGTTTTGCCTTGTGGTCAAGGAACCAATGTCCAAACTTGTAGACGCTCGATCTGGTTGAGTTCATCTTGCATCGCAATTACCCAATCCGGGTCATTAAGAGCTTCGGCTACCTTAGTTGGTTCGTTTTGGCTTAGAAAGCATGTGTATAAACCGCTTTGTGTAGACGTCCTAGTACGTACACCACTTGAAGGATCATTGATAATCTGATCAGTAGGGTGAGCTCGAGTCCATTTGCGTTCGTGAGGAATAACTGAAGTAGATTCGTCATTTGATTGGAGATCGAGATATCCTGAATTAATGGGTTGATCATTCAGCGTTGGGAAATTCAATTCAGATGTTGAGTCCATAGGAATTTCCTCATTTGTATTTGTAGGAACTGCAGTACTAGATGAAGACTCTGAATAAGTAGATTCTCCAACATTTGTCGGATTTTGAAGAAGAGGAGTCGCATTATTAATTTCTTCCATTGAGGGAGATGGGGCACTGCTTGGTGTTGAGTGAGACGAAGCAGGCATTTGAGACTTGTTCCGATAAAAGTGTTTGAATAGAGAATCTAAATCTTCAATGGTCAGCGGGAATTGCTTCATTTGACGTTGATGTAGAAGTTGCCGAAAGTTGTTGACCTTGTGCCAACACGCCAGTAAGCTTGGGTTCTGAATTGTTTTGTTCATAAGCCAAAGCCGTCATTTCTTGAAAGGTGGCGTTGTAACTTTCAAGAATTGTACGAGAAGACTTGAGGTAGACGCGATATGATTTTGAAGTAGAGGAATATCCGACAAAAATGCCTTCAAAGGCTTTGGGATCCAACTTGCTTCATTGCTCCCGATTGTTGGCCACAAAACACTTGCAACCAAATACTTTGAAGAATGAGATATTCGGAATTCTTTGATTAAGTAGCTCATATGGCGTTTTCTCGAAGCGTTTGTGAATAATTGTTCTATTTTGAGTAAAACATGATGTACGTGCACTGTTTCAGCCCATAGAAAGTGAGGAAGACCGGAGTATATGAGCATAGTTCTTGCAGCTTCAACTAAAGTCTGGTTCTTTCTCTACGACAGCATTTTGTTGTGACGTTTTTGCGGCTAAGAATTGTTGAATAATACCAAGTGATTGATAAAAGTTGTTAAGACGTTGGTTCTTGAATTCAGTCCCGTTGTCCGTTTTGATTACTTGGATTTTCTTTTGCACGAGATTCTGAGTTGTATTCACAAAGCTTATTATCAAGTCTCCAGTGTCATCTTAATCGTCGACAATTACTAACACATATTTACTACCGTTGATGCTTTGGGTACGCATTGGTCCGCAAACATCCATGTGAAGTAATTCCCAGGGTCGAGATGTAGAAGCAACTTGCTTGCGTTTATGTGATGCCCGCTTCATTTTTCCCATTTGACAAGACGAACAGTGATGCTCTAGGTTAGATGAAATTGTTGGCAGACCGTTGACCAACTTTTTAACACTGAGTTTGAGAAGAGCTTTTAAATTGAGATGAGACACACGTTGATGCCATAAGCTGTTCCTCTTGATTGTTGTCTGAAAGATGAGGCAGACAGCTGTCGAAGGTCGAACTGTTGTCAGATTGATTGTGTAGAGATTTGATCTTCGTGATCATGCGAGAAGCTCTTGATTCTGACTATTCAAAACTCTGCACTGTTCAGCTAGAAATACTACTTGAAATCCTTTGTCACAGAATTGTCCTATGCTGAATAGATTGTGCTGGAGACCTTGGACGTAAGAGACATATTTAATCGTCAAATTTGGCAGTAAAATGTCCCCAAAGCCGAGTACGGGAGCTGAGTCATTGTTGCCAAATCGGACTTTGCCATTGTAACGATCTTCGTAGTTGCTCAACAGTTCTTGTTTTCCCATCATGTGATTGGAGCAACCAGAGTCTAAATACCACACATGATGGATCTGCATAGAAAGAAATTAGGGAGACTTAGGTACCCATTTTTGAATGGGTCCTCTCGGATTAGCAGATTTGATAGGTAAGGTTTGTTTATCTTTGGTTCCTAACTTATGAGAATGCTTAGGTACCCAAACCAACTTAGAAGTAGTTGTGTTAAGTAGTACCTCTTTAGACAATTTAGCCTTATTGGCTTGTGTTTGCCTAGGTGGTGATTAGGAATCCATTGTGGTTGAACCTTACATGGGAGGTTAATTTCAGGACGAACAAATGTATGATTTGTCTTATTGCTGGAGAAAATCTTTTCTCTGGCTAGTCTCCTAAGGTGTTTAGCTGAATGTACGTGTACTGGATACCTTAGGTGAGAACAAGAATGTATGGAGCTATAGGCTTTCTTAATAGATGATTCTTGTTTCTGACGAGACTTAAGACTTGCATTTGTTTTAGAATGATGATTGTTTTTAGAAGTAGAGCCAATTTCAAAGTTTGTGCTTTAAAAAATAATAGGCTTTAACGCATAATTTGAAGTAACAAGACTAGAAATAGCTGTCTTCGTACGAGTGTCCATAGTTTTTGACATAGAAGAAATAGATAACAAATCATTTTTCTTCATAAATTTTATTCTATGCACTCTTTCTTTAGCATGGTTCACCTCTTTTACTACTCCACCTGTCGATGGAGTAGAAAAAGAGTTCGTAAAAATCTTTTTCCTTTTTGAAGCATTTAATGATTCGTTTTCTCTCTTTACAATTTCTAAAGAAGATTTATCTTCTTTTGAAATATTTTGAAAAATAATAGGAGAGTTTTTCTTAGTTTCAATCTTGTCCTTCATTAAAGAATTTTCTTTCAAAATAAGATCAGGACAAGTTTTTAAAATAGAGGAAGTTTTGAGATTGGAAATCTCCAATAAAAGTTAGTTCTTTTCAACTTTGAAATTCTTTCTTTCTGTTTCCAAGGAAGCGTTTAAATCAGCTATTTTTCTAATAATATCTGGAATATAACAGAAATTAGAATTTTGATAATGGTCATAATTTTCTTCCTTATTTTTAGAAAAATCTTGTAGGAGATATAATGAAGTATAATCACTAAACAAGTTGAGATCTCTTGTCTTGTAACTATTATTCAAGGCGGTGTAGTCAAAAGGAATGTTTGTCCTATCAGTGGCTTGTCGTTTAGATTCTTCTAAAGCATTTATTTCGGAAGAATTAGTAAATGCCACTAGAGAAGTTAAACCTAATCTCATATACCTGATATCGTATAATTGTCTGACATTGACCTTTTTCAAGTTACAGGGATTGTTAAAACCTAAGCCCTCTTTAGGATTGATCCGTTTGACCCCTTTTTATTAGAAGATCATCTACTGTTTTAATCCTTGAATAAAGTTTCTTACGTTCGTTAGAAATTTCTTTTAAATTATTTTTAGAAATTTCTAAGTTTCTCTGACAATCGATAAGAATCGTATTAAGGTCAGTAATGTTTGTCTCAGAGGTTGCTATGGTTAATTCAAGACTATAGATTTTTTCCTTAGCGTTAGATAAGAGAATTTCGAGATGAATTTTCTTATCTAATTGCTTTTGGAAATTGCTTTCGCTAAGAGCTAGTTTCTCTTCTAATTCCTTTGTTCGTTTCCGCTCAATTTTCATGTTAGTATACTTAAGCTGTAACGATTCTAACATGTTTGATAATGTGGAAGTTAGAAATATTTGATTCGTACTTTAAACAATTTTCTTTTTGATTTGTACTTTAAACAATTTTCTTTTTGAACCTATGATCCGGTCGTGAAAGAGAAATTGTTATTTTTTCGAAAATATTTAGTAACTAAAAGTTGATACTTCAAAATTTGTTAAAGAAATTTGAATTATTGATCGAAAATATTGAGTATCAAAATTGATAGTCCGGAGACAAATTTTTTTCGTAAGTTTTGAAGTTCCCAATTTTTTATTCCTTTTAAATATTGTGGTCGAAATGTTTTTTCGAGCAGAAAAGTTTTTCGATTTAAAAATATTAAGCTTTTTAATCGAAAAAGTTTTTCGAACGTTTAAGGGTTTAGTTATATGTTTATCGAGAAATATTTTTTGGAAAAAAATGTTGAAAAGATGATGTTATCGAAAACTATTTTGTCGAAAAACTATGTTGATCACAAAAACTCTTATCGAATAACTTGTGATCGAAAAATTACTAGTGATAAAAAAACTTTTGTTTTTAGTTTGACTCAAATTGTTGACTTTAAAATTTTTCGATGGAATATTTTTCGATCGAAAAATTTATTCGCTCGAAAAACGTATTTATATATGAATCGAAAAACTAATTATTGAAATAATGTTTTTTGAGTCTTAATTTTGGTAAAACGCTCGAAAATAGTGTTTGTCGTCGAAATATTTCTCGGCTGCAAACTTGGTCGAAAAATATTTTTCGATTCAAGTTTTTCGATCGAAGAACAGCTATGTTCAATGTAACAGTGAAAATTCCATATTTAATCGAGATGTTCAATTTAGACGCTGAAATTCTGGATAATCACTCGTTTAACAGTTCTAAATATGAACAAACACAGTCAACCACGTTTAATAGCAAAATATATCGAGATTTAAGAAAATCAGATTGGACTCAAAACTTGATCGCAAACGCAAAAATCGATCTATATCGAAAATCTGAATTATTATTACGTTCAAGCGATTGAAACCAGTACGTAAATCAATCCTAACATATAATCTTTCACTTAATCAGCACAATCAAAAACAAAATTCGCGCAATTAAGTATATTGATCAAAATATAAGTTACGTGAGTTTTTCGATCGGAAAATCTAGAAAATTATTTTGATCTGAAAATTGCGAATTCTGTCCAACATCAATCACGATTTGCTCTGATACCAATTGTTAGGTCCTGAATCATCAATCAATAAGTAATCTAAGCACGAATTCTCGGTATTCGAGTAAGAAATCTTACGATATACGATCGGTCGAATATCCGCGTTGGATCTTGAGAGAGGTTGTTAGCTTTTCCGAGTTTCTCGAGCGTGATCTCTCGTTTAAAATATGAAATCGATTACTTGAGTTTTCTGAATAATAAATTTCGTCTTAACTTTGATAGTGTACATCATATTTATACCTATATCTAAGGTATAATTACTCTTAAGTCCTACACTATCAAAACTTCTAATGACTCCCCTAATTACAAGGATAATGAAATAATAAAGCCCAATTCTAATATTCTCTTCAAGCTTAATGGGAGAACTCCAATTCTTTCTTGGACTACAAGTAAAGCAACTCGAAGAAGAATCTTCATCAGTCAAACCAAATATATTCGAGATATTCTGAAGAGATTTAATCAAGACAAGAGCACACCGATGAACACTCCAATCTCAACAAACTGCAAATTGGATGTTCATCCATCTGGAAAGGCAGTCAACATCACACTCTATCGGAGCATTATCGGATCTCTTCTCTGCTTAACGTCTAGCCGCCACGACATCGTGTTTGCCACTTGTCTCTGTGGTCGTTTTCAAGCTTACCAAAGGAGTCCCACATGCAAGCAGTCAAGCGAATTCTACGCTATCTAAAAGGAACTCCCAACTTATGGCTATGGTATTCAAAAAATACTGATTTTAGATTGGCTATACTGACGCTGATTATGCAGGTTGTCGAATGGACAGAAAAAGCACGTCTGGCGGAGCACAATTTTTAGGCAAAAAGTTAGTCTGTTGGTCCTCAAAGAAACAAAATTGTGTGTCAACATCGACGGCCGAGGCGGAATACGTCGCGGCTTCCAGCTGTTGCTCGCAAATTCTATGGATGCGGACACAACTACGCGATTACGGGTTTGATTTTAATAACATTCCCATTTACAGTGATTCTCAAAGTGCTATAGCCATTACTTGAAATCTTGTTCATCATTCACGCACGAAACACATAGATATTCGTTATCATTTTATAAAAGATCATGTAGAAAAAGGCACAATAGATATGTATTTTATAAAAACAGAGCTTCAACTTGCCGATTTATTGACTAAGGCATTGGATGAAAAACGATTCCAATTCCTTATTGCTAAGTTAGGCATGTTGAATCTTAATCTTACTTGAAAAGTGTTTTACATGTTCCATCATGCTTCTATGTGATATTCTATGTGCTTCTTGATATTCTCTGATTATCTTGCGTGACTTTATCATAAATTTTCATAGCATATAAATATAATAATAATAAAAAATGGGCGATGACGATAATTTTGCCTATTTTGAATTACTCACAAAAACATTTCTTCGATATATATACTTAATTCATTGTCTAAAAATTCACGTCACATTCTTTTATTCAAAGAGCTTCGTTTGTTTCACCAGACACAAAGTCACATCATATATGTGAGAATTTGAACCTCAAATAATTTTTTCTTGAGTGCGTCACACTTCAAATGACTATTCTTTGGTTTGTACTTCGTAGCTTCATTCTTACTTGTGTGACTGTTTCGTCATGAAAATGATAAGGGCATATTAGGAAATTCCTCACTTAGCCCAAATTATAAATCCTTTAATTTTTCCCCTAGAAATCCTCTTTGGGCCTTCTCCAACATTCTTTTTCTTTATCAAACCCAATGAAGCCTTCAACCTTATTCACAAGATTCGGGGTCACTCAATCAAGAAAAAGAGGGGGAGAGCAAAAGAGATGCACATGATGAATGTCTCAATCATTATAGAAGAGAAACATGAAACTAGCTGTGAACTTCTCCTAGATAATCTCGTATACTCCTAGAAGAGAAGCACCTCGAAGTGAACTTCTCCAATGATAATCTAGATCTTATAAATAGAGAAAACAAGAAGAAAAGCACGGCCTTGGGCTCAAATTCCATAACTGTGGAACCTTCGAAAGAAACATGGTCTCGACCCAAAAAGAAGCTATAATCTCTCAAAGTTTTGTAAAGAAGACGAGACTCATCCTGAAAAGAAAAGCAAAAGGATCAACACAGAATTTCACAAAAGAGCTCCTGGAACTGAAGGTTTTTTTTTAGCTCACTAACCCAAAATTTCCTATCCCTTCAGTATGAGCCTAAATAAAATCCCTTCAAAGTCCCGTTGATTCAAAATGATGATTTTTTCACTTAGTAAGTTGATTAAATTCGCTACGATAACAAATTAGATGATATTACTTTGTAGTGTTGATATGAGTGATATATCTGCTAAATATTTCCATGATAAAAATAAATTGAGTGGTATGAGCGAAACTTGCGAGAGTTGTCGAAGTGATTCATACTATGATCTTAGAATATTAAGTCTAGTTACATGATTTTATGGCAAATTATTATTTTATATGGCATAAGAAATTTTTGTGTGATAGTGTTCAAAATGTCGCATCTGACCCCAGTTTTTTTCTTTTTAAATATATTTGAAACTTAAAAATATTTTTCGCACATTTTAAATGATGCATTGGCTCAAAATTGATAAAATGCGATTTTTTTTTTGAAAAACGCAAAATTTTATTAAATCTATGCTAAATTGTTTAAAATGCGTTACTTGTTCTTAAATAGTGAATTTTCAGATGCCAAATTGTACTAAATATGTGCTTAAAATGCCGAAAAGTTATATCGTGCAATTGTTGAGGGGGAGTTTTTTATGAGAATTTGTTATTATCTCCTATATGATTTACTTATAAAACATGACTTCTAACAATTTTTCTAAGCATCACAGAACATTTAGAGCTCATCCGATGAGTAAAATGTTGAATTTCATCAATATTAGGAAAAAATTTCATCTCTTTCAGAAATACAGGGAGTATTATGCAATTATTTTTGGGTTAAATCCATAAAAGATTAAATTCTCGTTTAATCAGACCTGAATTTTAACTAAAAGCCGATTGTAAAGTATTAATACCTTACCCGATCGTAAAGTATTAATACCACTTTATCGATCGAAAAACTCACTTACACGCAACTCATTATCATCGAAAAACTTTTCGACTTCTGAAAAATACGCTTCGAACTCCGGCGATATTCATCCAAAAATCATCTTATCTCTTAGATTTTGTTCCTTAAATCGCCCATTTCGAAGGTAAAAACAAGTTTCGAATCTTTTCCGTTCAAAAACATACGATTCTCAAGCATTTTCACAAAAACAGTTGAAGAAATTTCCTATTCATACTTTTTCGACTGAAACTGATTTCAAACCTTCAAATCAACATGTTTAACTCGACCTTTTCGCTTAAAATCAGATATTTGGATTCGCAACTGTTCTCTGAACATTCCGAACCCATATCAACTCATGATTTACCCAGAAATCGAAGATCATGTTTCACGCGTTTACTGTTTTATTTGAAAATTTTTCGATCGAAAAAGTTTGTGTCGCAAACAGTGTCGTCGAGAACTTTAGTTTTTGTTCAATTTTATTCGATCGCAAAACTCAGCGTCGAAAACCTTTTGTTGTCGATGTTCTTTTATTCGATCGAAAAACTACGCGGCGAAAAATTAATATTTCGAGTATATTTTATTCGATTGCAAAAGTCAGCGGCAAAAACTTTAAGTTTTTCGATATTCTTTTATTCGATCGCAAAACTACGCGGCGAAAAACTTAAGTTTTTCGACAATTTTTTTATTCGATCGAAAACCTACTCAACGAAAAACTATTGTTTTCGATAACATTTTATTCGATCGTAAAAGTCATCGGCGAAAACTTGAGTTATTCCACACATTTTTATTCGATTGCAAAATTTAAAGATCGAAAAAATTGTTAGTCGAATAAAAACACGCTGAAAAAGACTTAGAGAATTTTTCAAGACTTAGAAAATTTTCGATCGCAAAATTTAAAGATCGAATAAATTGTTACTCGAATATAAACACGCTCAAAAAGACTTAGTCAATTTTACAAATATTTGAAAATTTTTCACTAAGTCTTTCGAACATAAACCTTAAGACATACAATTTTCTCGAAATTCATTCTTAATCCCGTTTATTCGCATATGAAAATTTATCAACTAATGAACTTCATGTTATTCTTTACAGATATGGCAACTCCAAATTATCCTCACATATATCCTTCATCAAGCTTCATGCCAGTTCATGAACACAATTATCAACTGGATCTAACAACATTCCCGTGCCCGGATGAAGTCATCATCTCCATCTTAAAGGACATCCACTGTGGCCAACATGAACGATGATGGCCTCCGTACCGATGGTCTACCTACAACAATTCTGGGGACTTATGGAGAGCCATGCAGTCGGAAACGACGTGGAATATACAACACAAATAAACAGAAGACACGTCGTTCGGAACCGCAATCTAATGGCCATGGTGCTTGATCTTCCGCACTACGAAACGTATGATCGACTTCCAACAGACGCAGAGATCGTAGCGGATATGCTCCGGATGGGATACAAGCCCCCACTACCCAAATTGGCGAGTTTCCAAAACAACGGCATTCCCCATCCGTGGAAGACATTGTTCGGCATAATCAACAAATGCCTCTCCCCAAAACACTCCGGATTCGACAAGGCGAATGGGAACATCCTTCGCATTTTTCACGGAGTGATCTTTTCCAAGAAGTATGACGTGGCCCGCCTAATTTGAAATGATCTAGCGGACCAGATACGTCAACGGGAGACCAAGTCGAAGGCCAAGTTTCTCCCCTATGTACGGTGGTTCCCGGTGCTGATCTCACACTACATGGAGCTCCATCCAGAGATCCCGAGACTACCACCAGTTGGGGAATACACTCCGCCACGCCTTCGATTTATTCACAACCCGAAGGCCGCCAATCTAGCTCTCCAACCAATGCTGATCCCGTTAGAGCTGCTCCTATTAGCTGATCCAATAGAAGAGGCATACCAAGACTACTGTCAAAACAACTCCATCACGGAGGAGATGGTACGAGCCTTGGATCAAGAACCGGCAACTTCTCAAAGGGAATCACTGGTGGAAACAATGGAGCCCGAAGCCATGGCTCAGGAGATTGAAACACCGGCAGTCGAGCCCGAAGGTGTTCCTCGAGATATTTCTCATGAGGACACTGACTCGGACGAAGCAGACAGACTCCAAAGAAGGGGCTCTTGCCAACCACACCTCTCGGCCCCGTCTGTATCGCCTTCTGTGCAAACACATCCACCACCAACTGAGCCACCCGCACAAATTCCAATTGAATCTGTCTCAACACCCATAGAGGTGATACCTATTGTATCATCTCAAGGATTGGGTGGAAGCCCTTTTGGACCCCCGATAACTTCGGAGCCAACAATAGGCCAACCCATCGAAGTGGTGACTTCAGGGTTGACAACGGATGTCCCAAGACGTTCCGGACAATCAACACCTACTCAAGGCGGCACATCGGAAATCTATTCCGATGTTGTGACAGTGGAGCGCCTTCCTGGCCCCCTGGCCCCACTCCACCACTGTTCGTGACAGAGCAACGACTATAAGACGCACTTTCCACAGCTCTACCTTCTCTAGAAGATCGTCTGATGGACCGAATGCTCCAAGCCTTAGAGACTTCTCGAAGAGATACCAGGAAAACACCAGTCACCGAAGCTGCTCCGACCGACATCCAAACCACCCCCGTCTCCTCACCACCTCTCACCACCACCTTTCACACCCCAATATAACCTATCCTCACCACCTCAACTCCATCATCTTCACTAATAAACCCCTATACCATCCCGATCACCCAGCTTCATGATATACTCATCTCCCGCCTCCTAGCCTTAGAGACCAGGACTCCCGCTGAGGAGAGTCTATACAAAAGGCTTGTAGATGAACCAGAGCCGCCAGCACAAACAAGGTGCCAAGAAGAAAGCTCCCGCACCAAACGAAGACATGACGATCCCGACGATCCGGATCGTCATGAGGGGGAGAAACGACAACGAATCACACGGAGCGGCCGTGGAGTGAGTCAAGGACAAACAAAGACTCATGAAGCTGGAGGATCGTCCTCAAACCCATCAACCACAGAACCAACCACACAACCCACAACCCGCCAACAAACAACCACACCACCCACCATATACCAAACACTAACTCTCTCTCCTACAAATCCAAATCCAATCCCGACCTCCAACCCCTCCCAAGCCCAACCACAAGCAGTTGTCTATGATCCACATCTGATCCTAGATGACTATATCCTAAACGAGAAGTGGATGATGCAATGGGAACTAGAAGAAGCTGCTCAAGCTCGACTCTCCAACTTCAGGTACTTCTTACAACAAGCTTCGGTGGACTTGGTGCTGCTTGAAGAAAAAGAACTTAAAGAAGGCGAGAACTATAGTTCTGCTCTCCCAGAGCTACCAGAGATGATTAGGCACAGAGTCGACTCTCCTCCCCGCTTATCAAAAGGGATTGTTAGAGTCGAGACACCATGGGAGAATGTCAGAATAGAAGTTTCGTTTATTGAAGACATTAGAAAGCAGATATGGAGGGCTCCAAACAAAATAAAGAAGCTCAACGAACTCAATCTATGGGGCATCTCACACTGGGAAGACAAGAAGAAAATGGAGCATATTTTCATGCTCAACTATCTTGGACCCGATCGGAGTCTCATCCCAACTGATCAACTGAAGAAAAATTTCAGGGACAAGCCATCGATTCTCCAACTTATTAGAGTCTCGCACACGTCGGAAGATACCCAACCCCTATCTACATTATTGAGCGAGCGGACAACAACCGCACTCGAGAGGAGATAGATGAAAGCTATCTCCCTTTCCTTCCACCGGATGAGGTCTACCATCTATATCAGATGTACAAGAGAAAATACCAGACGCAATCCGAATATATCAATACTGAAAGACTCGAGGGACTAAAGAGATTCATGTTGCGGCAGATCAAGTATCACACCGCACACGACCTTCAAATCTCTTTAGAGAACAATATGAAGAAGGTTAACATGGAGTCTCCGCTCATGAAGGGCTTCCCACTCAACAATTTTACGGAGAACTACATCTTCAAGAAACCTGATCTCGCCATAACGTATCGGAATCCAGTCATTGAAAAGACGAGGGCTATGATGATGTCAGAGATCCACAAGTTCTGTGACAGGACACTAAAATTAGTGAGGAAGAACATCCAGAAAAGATTGGGAGAGATCACCGAAGAGAAAATCTTCGAATATCTTTGTGAAGAAGAGGCCCCACTCTTAAATGAGCTTCTGGATGCTATAAATGAGAGATTGGAGCTGAGGAATGTTGTTCGACGATACGAAACAGCTTTGGATTGCGAAAATCGTTTTACGCCCGACAAAGATAAAAGGAGCTGAAACGAAGATAAACACAAAGGGGGAGATTGAAGAGAATTTATTATTGTGCTTTGTTATTGTATTATCCTTGTAATTAGGGGCGCAATTAGTAATTTTGTTAGTGTAGGACCAAGTAGTAAATATACGATGTCAACAGGTATAAATACAATGTATACTATCAAAATCAATATACAAGTTTATTTCCAGAAAAACACGAGCATTGAATTAACATTTTAAACGAGAGAGAATACGATTGAGAATCTTGGAAATTTAACCTCTCTCAAGATCTTCAACGCGGATATTCGACCGAACATATTTCGTAAGATTTCTTACTCGAATACCTAGAATTCATGCTTAGATTGCTTGTTGATTGATGAATTAGGACGTTACATTTTCTCATGCACTAAGACTAATAAGACATATGTCCACGCCGAAATTAACCTCCCATGTAAGGTTCAACCTCAATGGGTTCCCAAGACACCATATAGGCCAACGCAAGCCCAAAAGGCCAAGTTGCCTAAAGAGGTACCATGTAAACCAACTAATACCAAGTTGGTTTGGGTACCTAAAAACATAAATGGTTTAGGAACAAAAAATGAACGAACCTTACCTACCAAATCTGCTAATCCGAGAGGACCCATTACTAAGTGGGTACCTAAGTCTCTCTAAAAATCTTTCTATGCAGATCCATCATGTGTGGTATTTAGATTCTGGTTGCTCCACACACATGACGGAAAATCAAAAAAGCAACTACCAAGACCGTTACAACGGAAAAGTCAGATTCGGCAACAACGACTCAGCTCCAATACTAGGCTTTGTAGATATTCTACTGCAGAATCTGACGATTAAAGATGTCTCTTACGTCCAAGGTCTTAAACACAATATGTTTAGCATAGGACAATTATGTGACAAAGGATATTCAAGTGGTGTTTCTAATTTATCAGTGCAGAATATTAAATAGTCAGAATCAAGAAATTTTAACAGGATCTCAAAGGTCTAATCTTTACACCATCAATCTGACAACAGTCCGACCTTTGACAGTTGTTTGCCTCATCTCACATACAAAAATCAAGAGAAACAACTTATGGCATCAACGCCTGTCTCATCTAAACCTCAAAGCTCTTCACAAACTCTCTATCAAAAAGTTGGTACACGGTCTAACAACGATTTCCATACATCAAGAGCATAATTGTTCGGCTTGTCAAATGGGAAAATGAAGCGAGCATCACACAAACTCAAGCAAGTTGCTTCCACATCTCGACCCTTGGAATTACTTCACATGAAACTTTGTGGACCAATGCATACACAAAGTATCAACGGTAAATATGTGTTAGTAATTGTTATCGATTATTCTCGCTACACATGGAAAATATATCTCCGATTAAAGGATGAGACTGGAGACTTGATAATCAGCTTTGTGAATACGACTGGGAGGTTTTAAGATGTTTCACTCGAAAAAGTCTCGAAGTTGAAAATTTTTGTCGAATGATTTTGAAAAACTGTCGCGATTCGTGCGTTTCGGAACGGAAATAAGACCCGAAACTGGTTTCTACCTTCAAATTCGGCAAGTTTTGACAGAAAATCGGTGACGATTTAATATATTTTTTGAAATCGTCGAAGAGTTTGAGAATCCGAAAATTTTTGCATAGATGCGTGAGAATGAGTTTTTCGATCGAAAAAGTTATATTAATACTTTTCGATCAGGTAAGGTTTAAAGGGTTGTGGGCCGATAAAATATTTTGGGCTTTCGTTAAAAATCAGGTTTGGTTAACGAAAAAAATTTAATCGTTTACTTTTACACCCAAAACAATAATTCATAAAGCTCCCTATATTTCTGAAATAATGCAATTATCTCCCAACTGTGATGAAATTCAACACTTGACTCCTTGGATGAGCTCGAAATACTCCGTGACACTTAAAAAAAATAGAAGTCGTGATTGCAAGTAAATCATTTAGGAGATAAGAACAAATTTTCATGTAAACTCCCCCTCAACAAATGCACGTTTAACTTTTCGGCAATTTTAGCACATATTTAATACAAATATGCACAAGTAACGCATTTAAGCAATTCACCATAGATTCATGAAAATTTTGCGTTTTTCAAAAATTTCGCATTTTATCAAGTCTGAACCAATGCATGTATTAATGCATTTAAAATGTGCGTAAATTTTTTCAAACAAAATTTTTCAAATATATTTTTGTTTTGGGGTCAGATTGTCTATTTTGAACATTATCACGCAAAAATTTCTCATGACATATAGAATAATAAATTGCCGTCTAATCATGTAACTAAACTAATATTCTAAGATCATAGTATGAATCATTTTGACAACTCTCACTAGCGTATTTATTCTAAGATCATAGTATGAATAATAATTTGTTATCGTAGCGTATTTAATCAACTTACTAAGTGAAAGTCCATCAATTTGAACCAAAGGGACTTTGAAGGGATTATTTTTATGCTCTGACTTAAAAGGGGGTAGGATATTTTTGGGATTAGTGAGCTTAAAAGTTATTCAATTCCAAGGGCCCTTTTGAAATTCATGTCTACTCCTTTTTATTTTCTTTTCTTCTACTTTGCTCAAGATGAGTCTCTTCTTATTTACGACGCTTTGAAAGATGAGATCTTCTTTTGTTTTTCTCCCCCTCTCTTTCTTGATTGAGCAACCGCAAAATTTATGAATAACGTTGTGCGCTAAATCGGATTTCAAAAGAAAAAAAAATGTTGGAGAAGGCTCAAAAGGGACCTCTAAAGGAAAATAGTAAATGATTGATAATTTGGGGCAAGTGACGAATTTCCTAATTTTGCTCTTATCATTTTCATGACAAACTAACACAAAAGTAATAATGAGGCGACGAAGTACAAATCAAGAGAATAGACTTTTGAAGTGTGACACACTCAAAAAAAATTGAGGCTAAAAAATCTCACATATATGAGGTGACTTTGTGTCTAGTGAAACAAACGAAGCTCTTTGAATAAATGAATGTCACGTGAATTTTAAAGCAAAGAACTAGACATATATCAAAAAAAAATATTTTTGTGAGTATATCAAAATTGATAAAATTATCGTCATCCCCAATTTTTTTGTTATTATTATATTACAAAAAAATGAAAGATAGAATCATGCAAGATATAGCAAGGAAGATCAAGAAGCACATAGAATATCATACAGAAGCATAATAGAGCATGTGAAACACATTTCAACTGAGATTAAGATTCAACATACCTAGCTTAGCAATAAGGAATTGGAATCATTTTTCATACAATGCCTTAGTGAATAAGTCGGCAACTTGAAGCTCCGTTTTAACAAAGTACATATCTATATTGCCTTTTTCTACATGATCTTTTATAAAATGATAGTGATAGCTATGTGTTTTGTGCGTGAATGATGAACAGGATTGCAAGTAATGGCAATAGCACTTTGAGAATCACTATAAATGGGAATGTCATCAAATTCAAACCCTTAGTCGCGTAGTTGCGACCGCGTCCATAGAACTTGGGAGCAACAGCTGGCACCTGTGACGTACTCCGCCTCGGCCGTCGAAGTTGACACGCAATTCTGCTTCTTTGAGGACCAGCAGACCAACTTATGACCTAGAAATTGTGCTCCGCCTGACGAGCTTTTTTTGTTCATTCGACAACCTGCATAATCAGCGTCAGTATAGCCAATTAATCTAAAATCAGTGTCTTTAGGATACCATAACCCTAAGTTGGGAGTTCCTTTGAGATAGCCTAGAATTCGCTTGAACCCGTGCATGTGGGACTCCTTCGGGTCAGCTTGAAAACGAGCACAAAGACAAGTGGCGAACATGATGTCAGGTCGGCTTGACGTTAAGTAGATAAGAGATCTGATAATACTTTGATAGGTTGTGATGGTGACTCCCTTGCCAGAAGGATCAGCATCAAATTTAAAGTTTGTTGGCATGGGAGTATTCATAGGTGTGCTCTTGTCTTGATTGAATCTCTTCAGAATATCACGAATATACTTGGTTTGACTGATGAATATTCCATCCAAGAAAGAATTGGAGTTCGCCCATTAAGCTCATCTCGAATTTTGTCTTCATTAAATCACCAAATTTATGACAGAGTCGTTCATTTGTCGAGCCGAAGATGATGTCATCAACGTAAACTTGAACGATCATCAAGTCCTTGCCTTGCTTTTTGATGAAAAGTGTCATATCGATTGTTCCTCTTATAAAGTTGGACTTTACAAGAAATTACTCAGAACATCATACCTAGCACGAGGGGCTTGTTTTAGTCCGTAGAGAGCTTTTTCCAATCGATAGACATAATCAGGATTATTCCCGTGCACAAACCCATCGGGTTGAGCGACGTAGACATCTTTTTTTAACACGATGTTGAGGAAGGCGGTTTGGGCGTCCATTTGGTAGACTTTCAAGTCTTTATGAGCCGCGTATGCCAGAAATAATCGAATAGCTTCGATACAAGCAACCAGAGCATAAGTCTCGTCGTAGTCAATACATTCTTGTTGATTGTACCCCTTGGGTACGAGTCGTGCTTTATTCCTGATAATTTTGCCGTTTTCGTTCTTCTTATTTTTGAAAACCCATCTTATAATTGTTTTGCGATGCGGTCGAGGAACCAGTGTCCAACCTCGTAGACTCTCGAATTGGTTGAGTTCATCTTGCATTGTGATCTCGCAATCCGTGTCTTTAAGGGCTTCAGCTACCTTAAGTGGTTCGTTTTGGCTTAAGAAGCACGTGAATAATCTGCTTTGTGTAGATGTCCCAGTGCCTACTCCACTTAAAGAATCACCAATTATTTGGTCAACAGGATGAGCTCGAGTCCACTTTCGTTCATGAGGAAGAACCAAAGTAGATCCATCGTTGATATGTAGGTCGAGACATCCTGAATTATTAGGCTGATCATTCGTAATAGGGAAATTCAATTATGAAGTGGAATTGGAAGAAATTTCTGCTGCATCGGCATTAGTAGGAGCTGCAACACTAGTTGATGATTCAGAATTTGGAGAATCGAGAACATTTATTGGAGTTTGAGGGATGAGAATCTCATTTGTAATTTCCACCGTAGAGGGGGAAGGTGCGATGCTTGGTATAGAATGAGACGAAGCAGGCATTTGAGACTCGTTCTTTAAAAATGTTCAAATAAGAAATCCAAATCTTCCAAATCGGCGGAATCGTTTCTTTTGACGTTGAGGTAGATGTTTTCGAAATTTGTTGACTTTGTGCCAACACGCCTATAAGCCCAGATTCTAAACTGTTTTGTTCATAAGCCAAATCGGTAACTTCTTGAAAAGTGATGTTGTAGCTTTCTAAAATTGTACGAGAAGACTTGATATAGACGCGGTATACTTTAGAAGTGGATGACTATCCAACAAAGACGACTTCAAATGCTTTAGGGTCGAACTTGGTTCGATGCTCTCGATCGTTGGCCACAAAGCATTTGCACCCGAAGACTTTAAAGAAAGATATTTGGAATCCGTTGATTTATTATTCGTACGGTGTCTTTTCAAAGCTTTGGTTAATAATCGTCCAATTTTGCGTAAAGCACGTTGTACTCACTGCTTCAGCCCATAGAAAGTGAGGAAGACCGGAATGTATTAGCATTGTTCTTGCAGCTTCAACTAAAGTCCGGTTCTTCCGTTCTACGACGCCATTTTGTTGAGGCGTTTTAGCGGCTGAAAATTGTTGAATAATTCCAAGTGAATAGTAATTGCTGAGACGTTGATTCTTGAATTCAGTCCCATTGTCAGTCCTGATTACTTGGATCTTCTTTTGCAGTGAGTTGTATTCACAAAACTTATTATCAAGTCTCCAGTCTTATCTTTAGTTTGGATATATCTTGTCCAAGTGTAGCGAGAATAATCGTCTATAATTACTAGCACATACTTACGACCGTTGATACTTTGTGTTCGCATTGGTCCACAAAGGTCCATGTGTAGTAATTCCAAAGGTCGAGATGTGGAAGCTACTTGCTTAAATTTGTGTGACGCTCGCTTCATTTTACCCATTTGACAAGCCGAACAGTGATGCTCTCGTTGAAGGGCAATAGTTGGTAGACCGTTGACCAACTTTTTGATAAAGAGCTTCTGAAGATCTTTGAGATTTAGATGAGACAGACGTTGATGCCATAAGCTGTTCCTTTTGATTGTAGTCTGTGAAATGAGGCAAACAGATGTCAAAGGTCGTACTCTTCTCAGATTGATGGTGTATAGATTAGATCTTCGAGATCCTGTAAGAAGTTCTTGATTCTGACTATTTAAGATTCTGCACTGATCATCTGGAAACACCACTTTAAATCCTTTATCTCAGAATTGTCCTATGTTGAACAAGTTGTGTTTAAGACCTTGAACATAAGAGACATCTTTGATTGTCAGATTCTGCAGAAGGATATCTCCAAAGCCTAGTATTGGAGCTGAATCATTGTTACCGAATCTGACTTTTCCGTTGTAACGGTCTTGATAGTTGCTCAATAGTTCTTGATATCCCGTCATGTGTGTGGAGCAACCGGAATCTTGGTACCACACATGATGGATCTGCATAGAAATGTTTTAGAGAGACTTAGGTACCCACCTTTTAATGGGTCCTCTCGGATTAACAGATTTAGTTGGTAAGGTTTGTTCATTTTTGGTTCCCAAACCATTGGTGCTCTTAGGTACCCAAACCAACTTAGAAGTAATTGGTTTAAGTGGTACCTCTTTAGGCAACTTGGGCTTGTTGGCTTACCTTAGGTTTTTATACAGAAGAAAGTTTAGAAAATAAGTCATTTCTATCATTTTTCTTCTTAAATTCTATGCTAGACACTCTCTCCTTTGCATGCTTCATCTCCTTAACTACTCTACATGTGGATGGAGTAGAAAAAGAATTAGTAAAGATATTTTTCTCTTTTAAAGCATTTAAGGACTCTTTTCCTCCCTTTACGCTTTTTAAAGAAAATTCTTCTTCTTTTGAAATATTTGGTTAAGTAATGGGAGGTGTGTTCTTAAATTTGGTCTTGTCCTTAATTAATGATTTTTCTTTCAAAATTAAATCAGGACAAGATTTTAAACTGAGGAATTTTTTAGATTAGAAATCTGCAATAAAAGCGCATTCTTTTCTGCTTCAAAATTCTTTCTTTCTGTTTCTAGGGAAGAGTTCAAATCAGCTATTTTCTTAATAATAACGGGAATATAACAGAAAGTAGAATTTTTAGAATGATCATTATTTTCTTCCTTAACTTTAGGAAGATCTTCTAAAGGATATAATGAATTATAGTCACTAGACATGTTTATTTCCCGTGTCTTATAACTATTATTCAAATCGGTGTAATCAAAGGGAATGTCAGTCCTATTTGTGGCTTTTCTTTTGGATTCTTCTAAGGCATTTATTTCGGAAGATTTAGTAAAAGTAATTAAAGAAGTTAATCCTAAGTTCATGTACTCGATATCATATAATTGTTTGACATTTACCTTTTTCAAATTACAGGGATTGTTAAAACCTATGCCTTCTATAGGATTAAAAAATTCTATATCATGAGGATGATTAAGAAAAATAGTCTGATCCGTTCGTCCCCTTTTTGTTAGAAGATCGTCTAAAGTCTTAATCATAGAGTAAAGCTTCTTACGTTTGTGAGAGATTTCCTTAAAACTATTTCTAGAAATTTCTAAATCTCTCTGTCAATCGCTAAGAGTCTTACTAATGTCATTGATTTTTGTCTCAGAAGTAGCTAACCTAGATTCAAGACTAGTTATTGTTTCCTTAGCATTAGATAAGAGAATTTCTAAGTGAACTTTCTTATCTAGTTGCTTTTGGAAATTATTTTCACTAAGGGCTAGTCTCTCCTCTAATTCTTTTGTACTTTTCCGCTCATTTTTCATGTTAGTATACTTAAATTGTAAAGATTCTAACATGATTAATAATGTAGAGTCGGGTGTAGCTACCTCTTGAGATAAGGTTGATTCTTTGTCTTCGTCGTCGTACCTCCTCATTGAGTTTTCGTCTGAGGCATCGTCAAGATATGCCATGAGAGCTAGCTTGTCGTTGTCAGAATCCATTGTGTCTTCTAACCGGTGCTCTTGTTCGACCATAAGAGCTACTCCAGCTTCCTTTTGTTTGGTTAGTTAAAATTTCTTGGAGTAGTAATTGGTGTATTTCTTCTTCGAAAGATTGCATTCTCTGCACGAAGTGCCCTATCTTTCCAAAATTGTAGCATTTTTGTGGTTTTTTGGCGTTTTTGGATTCTGACGACTCGGCTGGTCTTTCCTTGTGCTTAGAGTTTGAGGTCAGAAGTCTATTAGCCGAGGAGGAGGATTTCTTTTTATAGAACTTTTTGCTCATCATTTTAGTAACGAGAGCCAATTGTTTCTTGAACTCTTTCACATCGGGCTCGGAATCCGATTCTTATTCGTCTTCATCTTCGGAAGAACTCGGCAATATGATGCTTTTATCTTTACTAGATCGACTAGTTTTCCTTTCCAAAACTAGAGCTATTGAGTCTTCGATTTGTTTGCCCTTCAGTTCTTTTTGTATCTCGCTAATTTCTTCCTCGTGTTGAGCGAGATTGTCAAATACGGCGTGGATATCCATTTCGTCCAAATTCTTGTTTTGACGGATTTGCATGGATATCTTCTTCCACTCCGGTTGAAGAGAAGAAAGAAATCGGATATTGACCTCCATGTTGGTCTTGAAAATTTCTATTTTCCTCATCTCGTTTAGAAGAGATAAATAGCGTTAATAGAGTTCGTAGAGATTTTCCTCCGTCTTTGATTTGAAGAAGTCGTAAGCGGTGAGGATGTTCGCTTTCTTAGCCTTGACTCCGACTTCGGTCCGTTGCATCATTTTGTGGAGTTCGTCCCACATAGCCTTTGCACTTATAGACTATCTATTTGCATATAGATGTCATTCGGGATGCCTTGCATCAAGAAAGTTTTAGCTCGAGATCTGCTTTAGCTCTTAATCGCTCCCGCTCTGTGTATTCACTAGGAATTTTGAGTCTTGTAGTGGCAGGGATGGGAGGATTATTAGTGGCATCGCCTTATTGGATAAGCCAAAATTGAGCGGGACCTTCTTGAAGAGAGACTATCAAATTTGTAGCTTGGTCTTTTGTCTCCAAGAAGTTCATGAATCGGCTTCTCCATATGGTGTATTCGCCTCTTCGTATAATTGGAGGGCGGACTTCGTTTCCATGTGAGTAAGCATCCATTTGTAGTTATTCGGTAGGATCTCGTGAAGGTTTGGAATTGAAATGGTAAAAGTGCTTCGCAAGTGACAAAATTAGTTAGTAACGTTTGGCTCGTACTATGAGCAATTTCCTTATTGGATCTATTTTTTGTTCAAAAAGAAATTGTTTTTGAGTACGAAAAATATTTGGTGTAGAAATTGATACTTCAAAATTTTGCTAAAGAATCTTATAATTTTGATCGAAAATATTGAGTGTCGAAAATGATTATGTGAAGTAAAATATTTTCGTAAGTTTTGAAAATTATGATTTTGATTTTTTTTAAGATCAGTGTAAAATGTGTGTGTGTTTGAAAGTTCAATAGTCAAATTTTTTTTCGAGCAGTATGTTTTTCGATCTGAAAAATTTCGAACCTTTTATACTCGAAAAAGATTTTCAATCGTATAAGTTTTCGTGGTATATTTGTCGAAAATTATTTTTCGACCGAAAGGGTTTTGCAAAGAAAATATCCTATCAAAAAATAGTTTGTCGATCGCAAAAACTTTTATCGAAAAATTTGTAATCGAAAAATTAAGAGTCATCGAAAATTTCGTTATGTTTGACTCAAATTGTTGACTAAAAGTTTTTCGAGTGTGAATTATTCCGTCGAAATATGTTTTCACTAAATTTTGACTCGAAAATTTAGATGGTCGAAAATCTTGAGATCGAAAAACTTGTAATAGTAAAACAAGTTTTTCGTGTCAAAATTAGATATTTATCTAGCAAAAAAAGTATCCGTCGAAAAACTTTACGCTTTTTTACGCTCGAAATAGATATTTATGTATGAATTGAAAAACTAATTATCGAAAACAATGTTTTTCTAGTCTTATATTTGAGTGAAAGTCAGGAAAATAGTGTGAATATCGAGAAACTTTTCGCCTGTAAACTTATTCGAAAAATATTTTTCGAGCCAAGTTTTTCGATCGAAAATCGATCAAAGAACACAATTCGAGTTCAATGAAACAACGAAAATCCAGATTCAACTGAAAAACTCAAGTTTGATGCTGAGATTCTGGATAATCACTTGAATATGAGTTTTGAATATGAACAAACACAAGATTAAACACGTTTTACAGCAAAATATATCGATTAGGAAGAAAATCAAATCGTATTCAAAACTCAATCACAAATACTAATATCGATTGAAATCGAAAATATGAATTAATCCGATGTTCTAAGCGATTGAAATCAGTACGTAATTCATTCCTAACATATAATATATTACTTTAGTAGCAAGATCATCAACAAAATTCGCAAAATTAAGCACGGAGATCAAAATGCACTTCAAATAAGTTTTTCGATCGAAAAAATTGGAAAATAATTTTGATCTAACAATAACGAATTCAATTCAAAAACGATCATGATCAGCTCTGATACCAATTGTTAGGTCCTATTTAATCAACTAACAATTGATCTAAGCATGAATTCTAGATATTCGAATAAGAAATCTCGAAAGTTACCTTGAGTCGAATATCGAGTTTGAAGATCGGGAGAGAGAAACGTTTACACAGTGGAAGTTTTCGATTGTATTTCTCTCTCTAGAATGTGAATTCAATACTTTGTTAATTTTCTGAAATTCTTGTGTATTGATTTTTGTTGTGTACATGGTATATATACCTCTATACATGGTATATTGAAAACTAGTCCTACACTAACAAAAATACGCGCTACGCCCCTAATTACAAGGATAACTAATTAACAAAGCACAATTTCTATGTTTCTTCAGATATAGAATTTTATAATCCTGTTGAAGGCTTAGGTTTTAACAATCCTTGTAACTAGAAAAAGGTAAATGTAAAATAATAATATGATATCAAGTACATGGGTTTAGGATTAAGTTCTTTAATGGCTTTTACTAACTCTTCAGAAATAAATGCCTTCGAAGAATCCAAAAGAAATGCCACAACTAGGACTGACATCCCCTTTGATTACACTGATTTTGAATAATAGTTACAAGACACGGGAAATAAACATGTCTAGTGACTATAATTCATTATATCCATTAGAAGATATTCGTAAAGTCGAGGAAGAAAATTATGATCATTCTAAAAATTCTACTTTCTTTTATATTCCCGCTATTATTAAAAAAATAACTGATTTGAACTCTTCCCTAGAAACAGAAAGAATGAATTTTGAAGCAGAAAATAATGCGCTTTTATTGGAGATTCTAATTTAAAAAATTCCTCAGTTTTGACTAACATTTTAAAATCTTGTCGTGATTCAATATGGAAGACAAATCATTAATCGAGGACAAGACCAAATTTCAGAAAACACCTCCCATTATTTTACAAAATATTTCAAAAGCAGAAAAATATTCTTTAAAAAGCGTAAAGGGAGGAAAAGAGTCATTAAATGCTTCAAAGGCGAAAAAGATTTTTACTAAATCTTTTTCTACTCCATCCATAGTTTGAGTAGTTAAAGAGATGAAGCATGCAAAGGAGAGATTGTCTAGCATAGAATTTAAGGAGAAAATTGATAGAAATGACTTATTTTCTAAACTTTCTTCTGTATCAAAACCTAAGGACACCCGTAAGAAGACAACCGTTTCTAATTGTCATGTTGTTGCTTCAATTTATTCTTTAAAGTCTATTAATTATGAAAGCACAAATTTTGAAATCGGCTCCACTTCCAAATGAGAGTCTTGAGTCTCATAGGAGACAAGATCCGGATATTAAGCAAGCGTATAGCTCGATTCACTCTTGCCCTTATCTAAGGTACCCAGTCCAAGTACACTCGGCTAAAATATTTTCTCATGCACTAAGACTGATAAGACCTTTGTCCGAGTAGAAATTAATCTACCATGTAAGGTTCACCCTCAATGGGTTCCCAAAACATCATGATATGTCCTATTATATCAACTAACGATCGATCTAAGCATGACTTCTAGATATTCGAATGAGAAATCTTACGAATTACCTTCGGTCGAATACCGACTTTGAAGATCTTGAGAGAGAGATTTTTTCGATTGTTTTTCTCTCTCTTAGAATGGGAATTCAATGCTTGTGATTTTTCCGAAATGAACTTGTATATTGATTTGGATAGTGTACGTTGTATTTATACCTATTTACACGGTATATTTACTTTTAAGTCCTACACTATCAAAACTATGAATTACGCCCCTAATTACAAGGATAACAAAATAACAAAACACAATTCTAATATCTCTTCAATCTCTCCCTTTGTGCTTGTTCTCCTTTCAGCTCCGTTTCCTTGTTGGGCGTAGAACGATTTCCTCAATCTCAATGTTGTCTCGTAGTGTCGGACAGCATTCCTCAGCTCCAATCTTTCATTAATTGCATCCAGAAGCTCATTTAGGAGCAGGGCGTCTTCTTCTCCAAGATCCTCGAAGATCGTCTCTTCAGTGATCTCAGCCAACCTCTTCTGGATGTTCTTCCGCACTAGCTTCAATGTCCCGTAACAGAATTTGTGGATTTCTGACTTCATCATAGCTCTCGTCTTTCCAATAATTGGATTCCGATAAGTTGTAGCGAGGCCAGGTTTTTGGAATATGTAGTCCTTTCTCGGGGAAGTCATTGTGTGGGAAGCCCTTCATGAGCGGAGACTCCATGTTGACCTTCTTCATATTGTTCTCTACAGCAATTTGAAGGTCGTGTGCGGTGTGATACTTGATCTGCCGCACCATGAATCTCTTTAACCCCTCGAGTCCTTCTATCTTGATGTAACCGGAGGGCGTCTGATATTTTATCTTGTACATTTGATATAGACGGTAGACCTCATCTGGTGGAAGGAAGGAGAGATAGCTCTCATCTATCTCTTCTCGAGTGTGGTTGTTGTCCGTTCGGTCAATGTGATATATTGGGGTTGGATAACTTCCAATCGAGTGCGAAACGCCCACGAGTTGGAGGATCGGTGGCTTGTCCCTGAAGTTTTTCTTGAGTTGATCCGTTTGGATGCAACTTCAATCTGGACCAAGAAAGTTGAGCATGAAGATGTGCTCCATCTTTTTCCTAACTTCCCAATGAGAGATACCCCGTAGATTCAATTCATTGAGCTTCTTTATGCGATTATGAGCCCTCCATATCTGCTTCCTTATATCTTCAATGAACGGAACCTCAATCCGTATATTCTCCCAAGGCGTCTCGACTCTGACTGTCCCTTTTGATAAGCGGGGAGGAGAGTCGACTATATGCCTGATCATTTCTGGTAGTTCGGGGAGTGCGGACTTGTAGTTCTCGCCATCTTGAAGTTCTTCATCTTCAAGAAGCACCAAGTCCACATAAGTTTGTTGTAAGAAGTATCTGACGTTAGAGAGTCGGGCTTGAACAGCTTCCTCTGGTTCCCATTGCGTCATCCACTTCTCGTTTAGGATATAATCATCTACGATCGCATGTGGATCGTAGACGGCTGCTTCTGGTTAGTTTTGGAGGAGGTTAGATGTTGGAATTGGATTTTGATTTGTGGGAGAGGGAGGTAGTGTGTGGGATGTGGTGGGAGATGTGGTTTTTTGTTGGCGGGTAGTGGGTTGTGTGGTTGGTGGGTTTGTGGATGATCCTCCAGCTTCTTGAGTCGTTGTCTGTTTCTCTCGACTCTGAACCACGGCTGCTGCGTGTGGTCCTTTGCCTTTTCTCCCCCTCAAGACGATTCAGATCATCGGGATCGTCATGTCTTCTTTTGGTGCAGGAGCTTTCTCCACGACACCTTGTTTGGGCAGGCGGCTCAGGTTCATTGGCTAGCCTTTTGTAGAGACTCTCCTCAGCTGGGGTTCTGGTCTCTAAAGCTAGGAGTCGGGAAATAAGGATGTCATGAAGCTGGGTGATCGGGATAGTGTATTGATTGATGAGGGAAGGTGATTGAGTTAGGGTGGTGAGGGTGGGTTGTATGGGGGTGTGTATGGTGGTGGTTAGTGGTGGTGAGGAGACGGGTGTGGTGTGGGCTTCGGACGGAACAACCTTTGAGACTGGTGCTTTCCCGGTATCCCGTCGGGAAGTTTCAATGGCTTGGAGCATCCTGTCCATCAGTCGATCTTCAAGTAAAGGATGCCTGTGGAGAGGACTTCTTGTAAGCGTTGCTCCGTCACGATCATCAGTGGTGTTGGAGTGGAGCCAAGGAGGCGCTCCACTGTCACAATATTGGAAAAGATTTCTGATGTGCCGCCTATAAGAGGTCTTGAAATTCCAGAACGTTCAAGGACATCCGTTATCAACCCTGAAGTCACCACTTCAGTGGGTTGGCCTATTGTTTGCTCCGAAGATATTGGGGGTCCAACAGGGCTTCCACCCAATCCTTGAGATGATATGGTATGTATCACCTCTATGGATGTTGAAACGGATTCAATTTGAATATGTGTGGTTTGTTGGTGGAG
This sequence comes from Linderniella brevidens, assembly GCA_004919715.1. Classification (NCBI taxonomy): domain Eukaryota; kingdom Viridiplantae; phylum Streptophyta; class Magnoliopsida; order Lamiales; family Linderniaceae; genus Linderniella; species Linderniella brevidens. Next base: position 50,496 of record SWDC01000143.1, on the reverse strand, counting down.
GAGATGTCACCGAAGCCATTTGCATTGAAGGAGATACAGACGGGGCAGATAGTTGCTGTCGGCGTGAGCCCCTGTGTTGAAGTCTGTATTCTTCATCAGATTCGGTGGCCTCAGGAGATTCGACTTGAGGGACACCTTCGGGCTCAACAGTCGGTGTCTCTGTCTCCTAAGCCGCGGCTTCGGGCTCGGTTGTTTCCACCAAGGATGCTCGTTGAGAAGGCACCGGAGGTAGATCCACGGCCCGTACCATTTTCTCCGTGATGGAGTTATTTTGATAGTAGTCCTGGTAGGCCTCGTCAGTTGGATCAGATAGGCTGAGGAGCTCCACTGGGATCAGCATCGGTTGGAGTGCTAGGTCAGCTGCCTTCGGGTTATGAAAGAAGCAAAGGTGAGGCGAGATATATCCTCCAACAAGTGGTAGACGCGGGTGTTAGGGATATGCCCTCGAATGCTATACGAGGATTGGATATGTATAGGGCATTAGCTTATTTATCATTCGATTGTCAATGTAATCAATCATTGTTTTGCGTATTAATAAATGCATTATTCGTTTATTGGTTATATTAGTTCTTTACTTAGCATCGGGTAAAGCAATAAATGAATAAATCCAAATGTGTCGAGTTGAGTCACTGTTCTCGATGGGTATGAGAGAGGAAGGCACCAATGGACTCTTAACCTCGAACATAAAATGTCCATAAGCCTTAGGTTTCAGTTGGGTGCTGGAAAACCAATCATGGCTTATTTGTAGATGACTTATCGTGTGCCGATATACCGCTTGGAAGCGAAAGTCATGACTTGTGATACGAGTCGAATCAAGGGATTGAATCGTTTCATGGACACTGACTCGCAGGTCGTACGATCAAACATGGCTTATTACTCAAGGAGTGTCAATGATCGACGACAAAAACTATAGTAGTCTGCTTGAACCTTAGACCGAAAGGGGCTTTGACGCAGCTGACTTTGAAGTCTTGACTATCACTGGTTTTGCTAGATCCGATTTGCTATTGCATGGGTCAGCGGGACAGATGCGGTCTTGATGGATATTTGTGATTGCCAGGCTTAGACCGCCGAGTACGGATTCACAGCTCGCAAGTAATCGAGACAAGTGTCCTATGAGAATGACGACGGGAAATTACAAAATCCTTGGCCAAGGTATTAAACTAACTCATGTTAGACATGGAGGGTAGTTTTGTAATTTGCCTCGTGTCATTTTATCATAGTATCGAGTTTAGTGAGTTTGACAAATACCACGGCTCTCACTCGATCGGGACACAGCTGAAGGGTTTGTACGTAGTACTATAATCTATAGTTAGGTTCTGCAATGAGACTAGTTCGAAATTCGTGCTCAAGTCGGGATCTGTCCGGTACTGCGGGATTGGCTAGGCACCTACCGGACTCTTGGATTCCTCCCTTGCCGATTGAGTCGAACCTAGAGAGTCGGGCTTAAAAAGGATCATCAATGTGTACCGAGAAGGAGAGATTGTGTTTTGGGCCTTAACGGGCCTCGGGTCGTTATGCCACGCCTTATTGGGCCTCGGGGTCATTAAGTGGACCGAAGTCGGACTTCATATGAAACTAACTTTAATACTTAGGCTTGGCTAAGTGCTTAGAAAGACTTGAGCGAAGAATTGGAATTCAACCCTAAGCCGAGAAAATCGAAAAATGCCTTAAAGGGTATTTTCGTAATTTACAAATATGGTAATAAAAATATTTGGAATATTATTTATTAAAACTAAAATTCGAATTTATATTTTATATAAATTTCGAAATTTATTTACCATATTTGAAGATATTTTAATATCTTAGTTAGTTTTCTATTTATAGTATGTTGCTTTAATAGAATTTTGAATTCAATTAGGAGAGAGATTTTGGCAAGAATATCTCTCATATTTAGGAACAAATATTTCGAGATATTAGCCTTGTTTAGGGCTGAAAATTTCGTCCTCCCCTACTATAAATAAGGGTGAGACCCTCGTCAAAGAAAAGAAGGGGAAGAGAATCGACGCGAAATTTCTCGACCCGAGAATCGAAACACGAACACACATATCGAATGATAAATAAGCTAATGCCCTATACATATCCAATCCTCGTATAGCATTCGAGGGCATATCCCTAACAATCTCCCACTTGCACTCAATGCCATGCGCTGTTGTATCTAATACCCATCTTCTCGAGATGTTTGTTCAGCACTGCCTGAGATAAAGGCTTGGAGAATGGGTCGGCCACGTTGTCCGCAGTCGCAATCTTCTGGACGGCTATGTAGCCACTCTCAATGAATCCACGTAACACGTGGTATTTTCTTTCTATGTGTTTGGATTTACTGTGAGATCTTGGTTCCTTCGCTTGCGCGATTGCACCACTATTGTCGCACCACAGTGGCAGTGGTTTTTCGGCAATCGGAACCACTTGCAGTTCTTCCAAGAACTTTCTCATCCAAACTCCTTCTTTAGCTGCCTCTGAGGCGGCTATGTACTCAGCCTCGCAGGTGGAATCAGCAGTTGTGCTCTGCTTGGAACTTTTCCAAGATACTGCTCCACCGTTGAGTGTAAAGACGAAACCTGAAGTGGATTTTCGGTCGTCCACGTCTGACTGGAAATCCGAATCCGTATATCCTTCCACTTCTAATTCTCCATTTCCATAGACCAGCATCATATCCTTTGTTCTTCTAAGATACTTGAGGATATTCTTGACTGCTGTCCAGCGTTCTTTACCCGGGTTGGCTTGAAATCGACTGACTACGCTCACAGCGTATGCTATGTCCGGTCGCGTGCAAAACATCGCGTACATCAAGCTACCCACTGCGGATGCATAGGGGATTCCATTCATCTCTTTTCTATCTGCCTCACTTTGAGGACACATAGCTTTGGAGAGATGTATCCCATGCCCAATAGGTAAGAACCCTTTCTTAGAATTGTCCATGTTATATCGTTTCAGGACCTTTTCTAAGTATATGGCTTGGGAGAGCCCTAACATCTTATTCGTTCTATCCCTATATACACGAATTCCTAGGATGTAGGTCGCTTCTCCCAAGTCTTTCACGGAGAATTCGGTCGAAAGCCATGCTTTCACCATCGAGAGCATCCCAATATCGTTTCCTATCAAAAGGATGTCATCGACGTACAATACGAGGAACGATATCTTGCTCCCACTGCTTTTTCTGTAGACGCATGGTTCATCTTCGTTCTTTATGAATCTGTAGCTCTTAACTACTTCATCAAACCGAAGATTCCAGCTCCTAGAGGCTTGTTTAAGTCCGTAAATTGACTTATTCAATTTGCATACTTTATGAGCATCCTTTTGTAATGTAAAACCCTTTGGCTGTTCCATATATATTTCCTCCTTGAGGTATCCATTTAGGAACGCAGTTTTCACATCCATCTGCCAGATCTCATAATCGTTATACGCTGCTATCGCAAGTAATATCCTAATGGACTTCATCATCGCAACGGGCGAAAAGGTTTCCTCATAGTCAATTCCTTCTTTTTGACTATAACCTTTCGCTACAAGCCTAGCTTTGTATGTATCCACCAGTCCGTCTGATCCAATCTTTTTCTTGAAGATCCACTTACACCCAATGGGTCTAAAACCATCGGAGAGATCAAAAAGTGTCCAGACCTGATTTTCGTGCATTGAATCCATTTCGACTTGCATAGATTCAAGCCATCTTACGGAGTCTATATCCGTCATTGCCTGGTCATAGGTAGCGGGGTCGTCCCCGACGTTACCCCCCGTCGCAGCATCCCCGTGCTCGACCTGTACCATTCCATATCTCTCAGGCTGGAGAGATACTCTATCAGACCTGCGCAACTCTGATTGCGTCTTGGACTGCTCTACGGTGTCTTCTAAGACTAGAGTTTGTGAAATCGTTTCTGTCGTTTCTCCAAGAGTTACTTCACGACCCACTCCACCTTCTCGAACGAACTCTTCTTCGAGAAAGTGAGTCTGAAGGGCTACAACGATTTTTTGATCGTCGTGGAAGTAAAATTGGTATCCCATGGAATCCTCAGGATACCCGACAAAACGTCATTTCACAGCTCTCGATTCCAATTTTTCTGTCTTGAGCTTTTTCGCAAAAGCGGGGCAACCCCATATTCTTATGTGGTTCAAGCTCGGCTTTCTACCTGTCCATATTTCATAAGGGATCTGGTCGACAGAACTAGAAGGGATTCGGTTTAAAATGTGCGTTGCGGTTAATAACGCATGACCCCACAGTGACAGTGGCAGGTCTGTGTAACTTAGCATTGATCGAACCTTGTCCAACAGCATTCGATTTCTGCGTTCGGACACACCATTTAATTGTGGTGTTCCCGGCGGTGTCATCTGTGAAATGATCCCGTTCTCTTTCAAGAACTCGTCAAACTCGAGACTCATGTACTCGCCACCTCGATCAGATCGAATGGCCTTTATATGATTCCCAGTTTGTTTTTCTACTAAAGCCTTGTATTCCTTGAACTTATCAAGGGCTTCAGACTTGTATCTCATAAGATATACCTTCCCAAATCTTGAATGATCGTCGGTGAAGGTAATAAAGTAGTGGAAATTACCTCGAGCCGCTTCCCCGAATGGCCCACAAACGTCTGTATGAATCAAAGTGAGAAGTTCTGTGGCTTTTTGGAAAGTCCCGGTAAAGGGAGACTTAGTCATCTTTCCAAGGATACACGATTCGCAAGTCGGATAAGGGTCCGAACCCAACGGCTTAATCATGCCATTTTTCTCCAACTCACGAATCTTTTGATCTCGTGCATGACCAAGTCGAAGATGCCACAATTGTCTCATATTGGTCTCTAATTTTCATTTGTTGGTAATTGTGTTCACAGATCAGTTTTATCTTTGACATTTAGATAATATAATCCGTTAAGTAAAGTTGCACTTCCGACGCATTTATTTCCAAAATAAATATCGCAAATATTATTACTAAAGCGGAACTCATATCCGTTTCCGCTCAAAACGGGAATAGAAATAATATTCTTAAGCCCTCTGGGCAATACTAAACAATCAGAAAGCAATAACTTATGTCTACTAGATAAAACAAGAGTTCTTGATCCAATGTGGGTCGCCGGCACACTATGTCCGCTTCCTACGTTGATCATGACCTCTCGATCCGCCAACCTCCTACTTCGTTCCAGACCCTGGTTTGAAACACAAATGCGAGCGCTAGCTCCTGAGTCTAGGATCCATGAAAAGGAGTACATAGTCATAGAACAATTAGTTTCTAAAACATAAAGTTCTTTACCTGAGGCGGCTAGCTTCGGGCAATCGCGCTTCCAATGGCCGGGCTCATTGCAGTGAAGGCATTTGTCCGTGGGCTTGGCGCCTTTAGACACATTTTTCTTGGCCTTGCCTTTTGAAACTCCTCCCTTGGGCTTAATGGGCTTGTCCGACTTTTTCTTTCTAATCGACTTCCGAGTCTTATAAGTCGCAACAAGAGCCACTTCCTTTCCCTTTATCTTTTTCATCTGAGTTTGGGCCGTTGACAACTGGTTCATCAACTCAGTTAATGTCATCTCGACCCTATTCAGATTATAATTCACAATGAAGGGATTAAAGGAAGCCGGCAGTGACTGGAGCACGAGATCGTTTTGGAGATCATTGTCCATGAGGAAGTCGAGTGCATCGAGTCTCTCGATCAAACCGATCATTTTCAGCACATGTTCTCTAACGTCGCTGCCCTCATCCATTTTGCAATGAAACAGTTGCTCTGTCAAAGAGTAGCGAGCACTCCTGGAGTGTTCACCAAAGAGATCCTTCAAATGAAGCAAAATGGCTCCCACTTCCATTTCCGAGTGGCTTCGCTGCAACTCATTGCTCATGGATAGGAGTATATAGCCCTTGACCTTTGGCTCGTCTATTTGCCACTTGACATATGCAGCCCGGTCGTCATCACTCGCATCAGTCCTTGGGACTTGCGGTGTAGGGGAATCGAGGACATAAGTCAAAGACTCCATACCTAGAACTATCCTGAGGTTACGGAGCCAGTCCACGTAGTTTGGTCCTACCAAACGGTTCTTTTCAAGCAGCATGTTTAAAAGATTCGTCATAGTAACTAGAAAGAAAACTCTGCAGAAGATAAAGATCACATAGTTAGGTTTATTCTATCATTCATCAAGCGCAAACACGGACTTTTCGTTTCGCTTGACTCCCACTATTTTTCTCGAAAATTCTATTCTCCCGATTTAAGAATTTCGAAAACTTCGTTGAGTAGTCTCATAATGGAGTTGAGGTCCCCGACTCGATTAGACATGTCTAACGCAATATTTGGCCTGCCTAATCGATCGAAGTCGAGTTTCACTTGAACCCATCCTATGAGTATTTCAACTATCTTTGTCTCAGTCAGTGACCCTCACGGCTAACCCTGCATTTTGGGTATAACTGTCTAAGTGCAACCTAATCAACTTATGCTCTAACCGCACATTTGAATTCCGCCTAGCTGCCTTACGCTTCGTGGGCGGAATATGCTATGGTGAGCGTCGTCAAACGAACCCGAAACGCTAATGTTAGTGCTTGATGTACGGAGCCAACTTACTCGGAACAAACCGTACAAACTCCCTAACACCAGACATCTCAAGCATGATAGAAGACAGGAACTCAATTCCTTTTCTCACTTAGTATTTATCAAACGGGATAAAAAACCTTTTTCACATAAGAGCACATAAAGCATGCATATCATTTCACAAATCGACACGCACGTAAGTAGTAAATAAACCATAGGAAAATAAACTACAAGGCAACACGAACGAGTTATTTATATTCTAGCCCTATTACGTGAATTATGTGTATGTGGCTTCAAAAAATCATCGGTTCTCCGTATGGGCTTTGAAGTCGACAATCGCCCTTCATCATTCGAACGGCCTCCAAGTCGTCGATCGTCCACCAAGTCATCTTCTCCCGGTGAGTCGTCAACCGTCGAACAGCTTCGTGTATTCTAAACTAAGCCTAATCTAATAAAGACTTTGAAGTACAACACGGGGGGATCATCAGTCCCAAACAACCCGTAAAAGACAAATACAACCCGGGGGGACGAGGCCCTTAACAAATAACCCGGAAAACCAAATAGAAATCCTAAACCTGTAACTGTGCCTTAAATCATAATCATAACGAGCACGTTGACAATTTCATGAATTCTAACCGAAACCCACAATTTGGGCCTTAAATGGGCCAGGCCCGATAAAAAGGCCCGTAAGGGTTTTTGGGCGAAAAACCTTAGGCGGCCGTCGTGTCCCGGAGGCTGCAGTTTCGTGCGGGTACGCGGCTGTCCGCGCGCCGCTGGCGCTGCCGTCAGAGGTGGCACCATCATCAGACAGCGGTGTGCCGCTGCCCGAGGCAGCGGCGCGGTGGTTCGGGTCTTCGTTGCCCGAACCCGCGGCAGCGGATACGCCGTCGCACGGAGCGGTTACGCGTGCGGTTGTGCGGCTGTCTGCGTGTCGCAGCGTCTCGGCAGTGGTGCCTTCGACCCCGTCGAGCGGTATGGTGGTCGTGGGTTGGCAACCGACGCATCAAGCAGCCCCACGCGCCTAGTGCATTGGCTTTTCGATCGTCTCCCACGAGCCTCGTTTCGATTTAATCATGTTATGATTCCGATCACGAGCCCTGGCTCTGATACCATTGTTGGGAAAGGTACCCGGTTTGTACCCGAGACGCAACGCCCCGGGGTACGGTGCGGAATAAAAATTTTTCCGGGTTCCTTCGCAGCTCGGATCGAAAACTCTAATCACGTTGACACGTAATAGGGCGGGTCATACCCGTGAGAGATTACCTTTGAAGCGAGTGGCAGCTCCTCGTCGATTGCGTCGTCGGCCGCGGTCGTGTTGGGTATCGTCTAGATCGTCACGCCGACCTCGCAGTGTACCACGGTTTCGATTCTCCGAAGATGGCTAGAGAGAATTGATCTGTCGCTCGGGAGAGTGGTTTGCGTTTGTGTGTTCCTCTTTCGATTCTCGGGTCGAGAAATTTCGCGTCGATTCTCTTCCCCTTCTTTTCTTTGACGAGGGTCTCACCCTTATTTATAGTAGGGGAGGACGAAATTTTCAGCCCTAAACAAGGCTAAAATCTCGAAATATTTGTTCCTAAATATGTGAGATATTCTTGCCAAAAACTCTCTCCTAATTGAATTCAAAATTCTATTAAAGCAACATACTATAAATAAAAAACTAAGATATTAAAATATCTTCTTCGAAATTTATATAAAATATAAATTTGAATTTTAGTTTTAATAAATAATATTTCAAATATTTTTATTACCATATTTGTAAATTACGAAAATACCCTTTAAGGCATTTTTCGAATTTCTCGGCTTAGGGTTGAATTCCAATTCTTCCCTCAAGTCTTTCTAAGCACTTAGCCAAGCCTAACTCTTAAAGTTAGTTTCATATGAAGTCCGACTTCGGTCCACTTAATGACCCCGAGGCCCAATAAGGCGTGGCATAACGACCCGAGGCCCGTTAAGGCTCAAAACACAATCTCTCCTTCTCGGTACACATTGATGATCCTTTTTAAGCCCGACTCTCTAGGTTCGACTCAATCGGCAAGGGAGGAATCCAAGAGTCCGGTAGGTGCCTAGCCAATCCCGCAGTACCGGACAGATCCCGACTTGAGCACGAATTTCGAATTAGTCTCATTCCAGAACCTAACTATAGATTATAGTACTACGTACAAACCTTTCAGCTGTGTCCCGATCGAGTGAGAGCCATGGTATTTGTCAAACTCACTAAACTCGATACTATGATAAAATGACACGAGGCAAATTACCAAACTACCCTCCATGTCTAACATGAGTTAGTTTAATACCTTGGCAAAGGATTTTGTAATTTCCCGTCGTCATTCTCATAGGACACTTGTCTCGATTACTTACGAGACTGTGAATCCGTACTCGGCGGTCTAAGCCCGGCAATCACAAATATCCATTAAGACCGCATCTGTCCCGCTGACCCATGCAATAGCAAATCGGATCTAGCAAAATCAGTGATAGTCAAGACTTCAAAGTCAACTACGTCAAAGCCCCTTTCGGTCTAAGGTTCAAGCAGACTACTATAGTGTTTGTCGTCGATCATTGACACTCCTTGAGTAATAAGCCATGTTTGATCGTACGACCTGCGAGTCAGTGTCCATGAAACGATTCAATCCATTGATTCGACTCGTATCACAAGTCATGACTTCCGCTTCCAAGCAGTATATCGGCACACGATAAGTCATCTACAAATAAGCCATGATTGGTTTTCCAGCACCCAACTGAAACCTAATGCTTATGGACATTTTATGTTCGAGGTTAAGAGTCCACTGTTGCCTTCCTCTCTCGTACCCATCGAGAACAGTGACTCAACTCGACACATTTGGATTTATTCATTTATTGCTTTACCCGTGCTAAGTAAAGAACTCATATAACCAATAAACGAATAATGCCTTTATTAATACGCAAAATAATGTTTGATTACATTGACAATCGAATGATAAATAAGCTAATTGTAATACCCGTAAAATTAATACGGGAATAATGCGCAATTAGCGTGAAAATTATTCTGTAATTTTCGGAAAATTATGAAGTTAATTTTCGGACAAAGCGAATTTTCGGGAAATTGAACCGAAAATAAGAAAAATACTCTTTGAGTAAAATAAATAGATATGGGCCCAAATTAATTTAAAGTAGGCCCAATAAGAGATTTCCTTAAGAGAAAGGAAACGTAACTTTCCTTTTAAAGGTTTATCTCAAAAGGTGATAAGGACAAACGAAAATATCAAACGAAAGAAAAAGAGAAAGAGAAAGAGGAGAAAACAAACGAAGAAAAGCAGAGAAGAACTAAGCAATTTCGGCTAACTTGGAAGTGAGGTAGGTGGTTTTTAACCCCTACAAACTGTTTTAAGTTTAATTTATTTAGTTCTGGAAAATATGAATTTCGATGAGATGAAGAAAGTTTCAGCTCATGAGAAATTCGCGGGTTGAAAAGAATTTGCGGGCCAAAAAAAGGTTCGTGAAGTGTGAGAGAGGAAAGAAAATCGCGGGCTGCGATAAAATTCGCGGGCCGAAAGATTTGTAAAGATGTGAGTGAGAAAAGAAGGTCGCGGGCCAAATTTTAAATTTCGCCAAATTTGAAAGGTTAAATTCGGGCATTTTATTTCGCCGAATTTAATATTTCAAATTCGGGCAGAATTTCGATATCTAAGCGAAATATTTAAATTTCGCCGAATTTAAAAGGTTAAATTCGGGCATTTTATTTCGCCGAATTTAATATTTCAAATTCGGGCAGAATTTCGATATCTAAGCGAAATATTTAAATTTCGCCGAATTTAAAAGGTTAAATTCGGGTAATAGCCCACATCTTTGAATAAAATTATTTTAAGTTCATTTTATCTTTAAATCAAAGTATATTCATACTTTGACTAGAACTTTCGGGTCAACCCTTATTTTAAGATACGAGAGTATTTTGGGGTATTATTTGTAAGAAATAATACGTGATATATGTGACGAATGTGATATGCATTTCACGACATGCATAAGAGAGGTGAAGGTACCGTAATGATACGGTGACACGATATTGTGTCGAATGTGAGAAGGGTAGAGTTGCCGATTTTGGCAGTCAGGTTCAGACTCGATTATGCACTTGGTGGGAGAGGGGGTTTGCGACACCCATCTACTCGGGATTGAGCCACCCGAGGTGTAAACCACCGGATATTATTTGGCTCAGGGACGGCAGACAGATGTGAGATTCCTGTCTACCCGAACTTGTGGTATAACATTCGGGGAAAAAGCCGTCGGGTTGAGATTGTGTGCGGAAGGAGCGACCCGGCGCGGCCGGTGTGGGCTACCGCATGGTTGATGGTGTACTTTGCCATTGCGCGCGTGGGTGCCGAGTCTGACCTAGGGCCCTGTTGAGAATTGAGAATTGATAGATGAGATTTGTCGAGTGTGCATTATATTATATTGTGAGGAACCGGGATTGGGTGGAGTGCACGCACGTATTGCATGTTATGTAATCACCTACTGGGCAATAGCTCAGGGTTCTATCCTATTTTTGTTTGTAGGTAAGAATGAACCCGACACCGACTAGTGTCAGGGTTGAGATTCATGGCGAGCTGGCGGCGGTGACTCCACGGACTTTTGAGGGTGGCGCAGTACATGGGACGCGACCTGTGGAGTGGCATAGTGTTTGATATTGGGTTTGAAATTTTGGGGCTTCGGCCCAAAGTATTAATAGTAGATATTTTTGTAAACCCGATATAATACTATGTAGGTTATTTAAATTAAAAAAAAAAAAAAGAAAATTTTATCGGGTCTTCCGCGTGTTCTGTTGCGGGGAAATCCGCCAATTAACTTAATTAGGAAGTAGGGTCGCCACAGGTGGTATCAGAGCTTAGGCTTTAGATTCTGAAGACTGTCCATGTACTGCCACTCAAAAGCCGGGAGAACCAGCCTCGCCTGTAAGTTAAGTGTAATACTTTGATATGATTATGTGATCTCATGTATATTTGTTACATGAATTATCTAGTATTTGGAAAATGCCAAGAGGAAGACCGAGGAACGTGTTCGTTGGAGAGTCCAGTCGGAGGGGCGAATCTGAATCCCCACCCCCGACTCGTGAGCATGACACGATAAATAGGCTGACTGAACTTATCCAAAGACAGTCAGACCAAATTCATGATTTGATAAATCACCAGAGCTCATCTGAGCACCGTCCATCCCCACAGCCTGATCGCGTAGAGATCATAGGGGAGCGATTTCGTAAGTTAAATCCACCAGTTTTCGCCGAAGCTACTAATCCTGCGGCAGCTGAGGACTGGATCGACACAATAGAAGACTTATTTATATACAGTCGTGTGCCGAACAATGAGAAGGTGTTGTGTGCCGTTTCCCTATTTCGGGGAAGCGCGCGTTTTTGGTGGAACACCATAAAGGTGTTAGAAGATCCGGCGACGATGACATGGGAACGCTTCAGGGAACTGTTTTATGATAAGTACTTCACTGCTCACGATCAGGAGCAGCGAATGTATGAATTCATGAACCTGAAACAAGGGCGAATGCCAGTTGCGGAATACATCCGCAAATTTGAAGAATTATCTCGTTTTGCACCTCATCTCGTGGCAACCAATACTCTAAAGGTGACGAGATTTCTTCGAGGGCTGAAGCCCGAATTTTATCGAGATTTAAGTGTGGCGGGAGTACGCCAATTAGAGTTCCGTCAGGCGACGGAGCGAGCGTTGATCGCAGAACAAACGGAAGGAGTAGTAAGGGAAGCCCAAGAGGCAAGTAGGAAAAGAGAGAGTCAGCAACAGCAAGGAGGAAGCGGCCAAAAGCGACAATTCTTCGGCAAGGACCCGAAGAATAAAGGAAATCGACCGAGTCAACAGATGTGGCGCCCGAATGCTTATCAGAGACCGGCCAATGTTCCCAACCGACCCCCGGTACCAGCGCCCCAATGCCAACAGTGTGGACGAAATCACTTTGGCATATGCTACGGACCACGACCGGTGCAGACTCTGCAATGTTTCCGGTGCGGTGAGGCCGGACACATCGCACGGAATTGCCCGAGAGGTCAGCCTCCAGTGCAGACTCAACCGCGTAACCTCATTCGACCTCCACCTGTGCCTGCAAGAGTTTTTACTCTGACTAATGAGGAGGCGGAGGCAAACCCGAATGTAGTTACGGGTACGTTGAGTATATTTCACGTGCCCTCTTCGATCTTGATTGACTCGGGAGCCACACATTCGTTTGTATCGGCTAACTTTGTGGCCAGGGCAGGAATCTATCCCTCCCGTTCATTATGTGATTTCGTGGTATCTTTACCACATGGGGATCCAACTCGATCAAATTTGGTGGTTGAGAAATGTCCCGTAAGAATTGAGGGTAGAGAGTTAGATGTAAACCTAATAGTAATCCCGATGAATGATTACGATATTATATTCGGGATGGATTGGCTTTCGAAATACGGAGCCATTATTGATTGTTCAAAAAGGGTAGTTAGGTTTCGATCGCCAGAGGGAGAGGAGTTTGAATTTTCGGGAAGAAAGAATAGAAACTCAATCCCTCGGATTTCTGCTTTAAAAGCTCAGCGACTCGTAAATACGGGTTGCGAATCGTTCCTAGTTTTTGCGGTGAATGCTGAGGAATCTTCCCAGCTTAAACTTGAGGAGGTTCCGATAGTGAACGAATATTCCGATGTATTTCCCGAGGATCTTCCGGGATTACCCCCTGATCGGGAGATTAAATTTGCAATCGATCTTGTACCTGGAGCTGCCCCGATCTCTAAATCCCCGTATCGGTTAGCACCGAACGAATTACGAGAATTGAAGGAGCAATTGGAAGATTTGTTGCAGAAGGGTTTTATTCAACCCAGTTTCTCACCATGGGGAGCCCCGGTTTTATTTGTGAAGAAAAAGGACGGGTCGATGAGAATGTGTATCGATTATCGTGAACTCAACAAGATCACGATTAAGAATAAATACCCATTGCCAAGGATTGACGATTTATTCGATCAACTCCAAGGAGCAACAGTATTTTCTAAGATCGACCTGCGCTCCGGTTATCATCAGCTGAAGATCCGGGAAGCGGACATTCCAAAAACCGCATTCAGTACGAGGTACGGCCACTATGAATTTTTGGTCATGCCTTTCGGATTGACGAATGCTCCGGCAGCCTTCATGGATTTGATGAACCGAGTATTCAAAAAATTGCTGGACCGATGTGTTATCGTCTTTATCGACGATATTCTCATTTATTCCAAGACAAAAGAAGAACATGAGGAACATTTGAGAGCGGTCCTAGGAATTCTTCGGGAGAAACAATTATTCGCCAAATTTAAAAAGTGCGAATTTTGGTTGGATCGAGTAATCTTTCTGGGGCATGTTATTTCGGGAAGCGGAATTTCAGTAGATCCCAGCAAGATAGAAGCTATAGAAAATTGGCCAAGACCAACCACTCCCACGGAGATAAGAAGTTTTCTCGGGCTAGCTGGGTATTATCGAAAGTTCATTAAGGACTTTTCCAGCATCGCCTCGACGCTCACCAATTTGACAAAGAAAAATGTTCCGTTCAAATGGACGGATGAATGTGAGCAAAGTTTCCAGGAATTAAAGAAAAGGCTAACAACTGCTCCAGTGTTAGCAATACCTTCGGGTACTGGAAATTTTTCTGTTTATAGTGATGCCTCTAAATATGGGTTGGGGTGTGTTTTAATGCAAAACGGGAAGGTGATCGCTTATGCCTCCCGACAATTAAAGCCATATGAGAAAAATTACCCCACTCATGATCTCGAACTCGCAGCCGTAGTGTTTGCTCTTAAAACATGGCGACACTATCTTTACGGAGAAAGATGCGAGATCTTCACGGATCACAAGAGTTTGAAGTACTTCTTCACCCAGAAGGAGTTAAATATGAGGCAAAGAAGATGGCTCGAGTTAGTCAAAGACTACGACTGTGTGATAAATTATCATCCAGGAAAAGCGAACGTAGTCGCAGATGCATTGAGCCGCAAAACTGTAAACACTGAATTACGCCAATTCGGAGTTGAAGTAATCAATTTCGGAGAGATTGAAGAAAAGTTGGCAGTGTTGACACTTAAGCCAACACTATTAGACCGAATCATTGAAGTACAAAAGAAAGATGAGTTGTACTTGAAGAAACAAAGAGAACAAGATAAAGAAGTCTCATCGGAATTTGAATTCCGAGAAGACGGGAGTTTACGATTTAAAAGTCGCTTATATGTGCCGGAAGATGAAGAGATTCGTCGAACTTTAATGACGGAGGCACATACGACAATATATTCGGTGCATCCCGGTGCAACGAAAATGTATCGTGATTTGCGACTAAATTATTGGTGGCCGGGAATGAAAAAGGATGTTGCTGCATTTGTACATAGATGCCTGACTTGTCAGCAGATCAAAGCAGAACATCAAAGACCGGCAGGAATGTTACAACCTTTGACGATTCCCGAGTGGAAGTGGGACCATATAACAATGGATTTTGTCGTCGGGTTGCCAAGAACGGTGAAAGGTTATGATGCAATTTGGGTGATTGTTGACAGACTGACTAAGTCCGCCCATTTCTTGCCTATTCACCAGACCTATCCCATGGAGAAGTTC
Source organism: Linderniella brevidens (assembly GCA_004919715.1). Classification (NCBI taxonomy): domain Eukaryota; kingdom Viridiplantae; phylum Streptophyta; class Magnoliopsida; order Lamiales; family Linderniaceae; genus Linderniella; species Linderniella brevidens. The sequence continues at coordinate 35,430 of SWDC01000143.1, read as the reverse complement.
GCTGAACTCTACATTCAAGAGATAGTGAGACTCCATGGAATTCCGATATCGATCGTATCAGATCGAGATTCAAGATTTCTGTCCCAGTTCTGGAAAAGCTTACAGAAAGCTCTGGGAACTAAATTATCATTTAGTTCAGCTTATCATCCCCAGACTGACGGACAATCGGAAAGGACGATCCAGACACTCGAAGACATGTTGAGAGCATGTGTCTTGGATTTTCAAGGGAGTTGGAGTAAATATCTCCCGTTAATAGAATTTTCATATAACAACAGCTATCAAGCAACGATCGGAATGGCGCCTTACGAAGCCTTATACGGACGTAAATGTCGATCCCCAGTTCATTGGGATGAAATCGGCGAGAAGGCGCTATTAGGTCCCGAGATGGTACGCGAAATGACTGAAGTTGTTAAGAAAATTCGGGAGAAAATGCAAACGGCCCAAAGTCGCCAGAAGAGTTATGCAGACAAGAGGCGAAGGTCGTTAGAATTTGAAGAAGGTGATAAAGTATTTTTGAAAGTATCACCTATGAAAGGTGTCAAACGGTTCGGACAAAAAGGAAAGTTGAGTCCGAGATATATAGGACCTTTCAAAATTTTGAAAAGAGTCGGTGAAGTAGCATATCAGCTAGAATTACCGACGTCGTTAGCACAAGTCCATGACGTATTCCACGTGTCTACACTGCGAAAGTATGTGTTGGACCCGTATCATGTGCTAAGAGACAAAAGACTTCACCAACAATTGAAGCCGGACTTGAGTTACGAAGAAAAGCCGGTAGAGATTCTAATGTATGAGGTGAAGCAATTACGAAATAAGAATATTCCCCTCGTGAAGGTCTTATGGCGAAACCAGATATTGGAAGAAGCCACTTGGGAGCGAGAAGACGAAATGAGAGAGAAATACCCTGAGTTGTTTCAGACAACTTAAATTTCGGGGACGAAATTTCTTTTAGGGGGGAGGATGTAATACCCGTAAAATTAATACGGGAATAATGCGCAATTAGCGTGAAAATTATTCTGTAATTTTCGGAAAATTATGAAGTTAATTTTCGGACAAAGCGAATTTTCGGGAAATTGAACCGAAAATAAGAAAAATACTCTTTGAGTAAAATAAATAGATATGGGCCCAAATTAATTTAAAGTAGGCCCAATAAGAGATTTCCTTAAGAGAAAGGAAACGTAACTTTCCTTTTAAAGGTTTATCTCAAAAGGTGATAAGGACAAACGAAAATATCAAACGAAAGAAAAAGAGAAAGAGAAAGAGTAGAAAACAAACGAAGAAAAGCAGAGAAGAACTAAGCAATTTCGGCTAACTTGGAAGTGAGGTAGGTGGTTTTTAACCCCTACAAACTGTTTTTAAGTTTAATTTATTTAGTTCTGGAAAATATGAATTTCGATGAGATGAAGAAAGTTTCAGCTCATGAGAAATTCGCGGGTTGAAAAGAAATTCGCGGGCCAAAAAGGTTCGTGAAGTGTGAGAGAGGAAAGAAAATCGCGGGCTGCGATAAAATTCGCGGGCCGAAAGATTAGTAAAGATGTGAGTGAGAAAAGAAGGTCGCGGGCCAAATTTTAAATTTCGCCAAATTTGAAAGGTTAAATTCGGGCATTTTATTTCGCCGAATTTAATATTTCAAATTCGGGCAGAATTTCGATATCTAAGCGAAATATTTAAATTTCGCCGAATTTAAAAGGTTAAATTCGGGCATTTTATTTCGCCGAATTTAATATTTCAAATTCGGGCAGAATTTCGATATCTAAGCGAAATATTTAAATTTCGCCGAATTTAAAAGGTTAAATTCGGGTAATAGCCCACATCTTTGAATAAAATTATTTTAAGTTCATTTTATCTTTAAATCAAAGTATATTCATACTTTGACTAGAACTTTCGGGTCAACCCTTATTTTAAGATACGAGAGTATTTTGGGGTATTATTTGTAAGAAATAATACGTGATATATGTGACGAATGTGATATGCATTTCACGACATGCATAAGAGAGGTGAAGGTACCGTAATGATACGGTGACACGATATTGTGTCGAATGTGAGAAGGGTAGAGTTGCCGATTTTGGCAGTCAGGTTCAGACTCGATTATGCACTTGGTGGGAGAGGGGGTTTGCGACACCCATCTACTCGGGATTGAGCCACCCGAGGTGTAAACCACCGGATATTATTTGGCTCAGGGACGGCAGACAGATGTGAGATTCCTGTCTACCCGAACTTGTGGTATAACATTCGGGGAAAAAGCCGTCGGGTTGAGATTGTGTGCGGAAGGAGCGACCCGGCGCGGCCGGTGTGGGCTACCGCATGGTTGATGGTGTACTTTGCCATTGCGCGCGTGGGTGCCGAGTCTGACCTAGGGCCCTGTTGAGAATTGAGAATTGATAGATGAGATTTGTCGAGTGTGCATTATATTATATTGTGAGGAACCGGGATTGGGTGGAGTGCACGCACGTATTGCATGTTATGTAATCACCTACTGGGCAATAGCTCAGGGTTCTATCCTATTTTTGTTTGTAGGTAAGAATGAACCCGACACCGACTAGTGTCAGGGTTGAGATTCATGGCGAGCTGGCAGCGGTGACTCCACGGACTTTTGAGGGTGGCGCAGTACATGGGACGCGACCTGTGGAGTGGCATAGTGTTTGATATTGGGTTTGAAATTTTGGGGCTTCGTCCCAAAGTATTAATAGTAGATATTTTTGTAAACCCGATATAATACTATGTAGGTTATTTAAATTAAAAAAAAAAAAAAGAAAATTTTATCGGGTCTTCCGCGTGTTCTGTTGCGGGGAAATCCGCCAATTAACTTAATTAGGAAGTAGGGTCGCCACACTAATGCCCTATACATATCCAATCCTCGTATAGCATTCGAGGGCATATCCCTAACAACCTCCCACTTGCACTCAAAGCCATGCGCTGTTGTATCTAATACCCATCTTCTCGAGATGTTTGTTCAGCACTGCCTGAGATAAAGGCTTGGTGAATGGGTCGGCCACGTTGTCCGCAGTCGCAATCTTCTGGACGGCTATGTAGCCACTCTCAACGAATCCACGTAACACGTGGTATTTTCTTTCTATGTGTGTTTGGATTTACTGTGAGATCTTGGTACCTTCGCTTGCGCGATTGCACCACTATTGTCGCACCACAGTGGCAGTGGTTTTTCGGCAATCGGAACCACTTGCAGTTCTTCCAAGAACTTTCTCATCCAAACTCCTTATTTAGCTGCCTCTGAGGCGGCTATGTACTCAGCCTCGCAGGTGGAATCAGAAGTTGTGCTCTGCTTGGAACTTTTCCAAGATACTGCTCCACCGTTGAGTGTAAAGACGAAACCTTTTCTTAGAATTGTCCATGTTATATCGTTTCAGGACCTTTTCTAAGTATAGGGCTTGGGAGAGCCCTAACATCGTATTCGTTCTATCCCTATAGACACGAATTCCTAGGATGTAGGTCGCTTCTCCCAAGTCTTTCATGGATAATTCGGTCGAAAGCCATGCTTTCACCATCGAGAGCATCCCAATATCGTTTCCTATCAAAAGGAGTTTGTGAAATCGTTTCTGTCGTTTCTCCAAAAGTTACTTCACGACCCACTCCACCTTCTCGAACGAACTGTTCTTCGAGAAAGTGAGCTTGAAGGGCTACAACGAAATCGTTCCTCGTATTGTACGTCGATGACATCCTTTTGATAGGAAACGATATTGGGATGCTCTCGATGGTGAAAGCATGGCTTTCGACCGAATTCTCCATGAAAGACTTGGGAGAAGCGACCTACATCCTAGGAATTCTTGTCTATAGGGATCGAACGAATACGATGTTAGGGTTCTCCCAAGCCCTATACTTAGAAAAGGTCCTGAAACGATATAACATGGACAATTCTAAGAAAGGGTTCTTACCTATGGGGCATGGGATACATCTCTCCAAAGCTATGTGTCCTCAAAGTGAGGCAGATAGAAAAGAGATGAATGGAATCCCCTATGCATCCGCAGTGGGTAGCTTGATGTACGCGATGCTTTGCACGCGACCGGACATAGCATACGCTGTAAGCGTAGTCAGTCGATTTCAAGCCAACCCGGGTAAAGAACACTGGACAGCAGTCAAGAATATCCTCAAGTATCTTAGAAGAACAAAGGATATGATGCTGGTCTATGGAAATGGAGAATTAGAAGTGGAAGGATATACGGATTCGGATTTCCAGTCAGACGTGGACGACCGAAAATCCACTTCAGGTTTCGTCTTTACACTCAACGGTGGAGCAGTATCTTGGAAAAGTTCCAAGCAGAGCACAACTGCTGATTCCACCTGCGAGGCTGAGTACATAGTCGCCTCAGAGCAGCTAAAGAAGGAGTTTGGATGAGAAAGTTCTTGGAAGAACTGCAAGTGGTTCCGATTGCCGAAAAACCACTGCCACTGTGGTGCGACAATAGTGGTGCAATCGCGCAAGCGAAGGAACCAAGATCTCACAGTAAATCCAAACACATAGAAAGAAAATACCACGTGGATTCGTTGAGAGTGGCTACATAGCCGTCCAGAAGATTGCGACTGCGGACAACGTGGCCGACCCATTCACCAAGCCTTTATCTCAGGCAGTGCTGAACAAACATCTCGAGAAGATGGGTATTAGATACAACAGCGCATGGCTTTGAGTGCAAGTGGGAGGTTGTTAGGGATATGCCCTCGAATGCTATACGAGGATTGGATATGTATAGGGCATTAGCTTATTTATCATTCGATTGTCAATGTAATCAAACATTATTTTGCGTATTAATAAAGGCATTATTCGTTTATTGGTTATATGAGTTCTTTACTTAGCACGGGTAAAGCAATAAATGAATAAATCCAAATGTGTCGAGTTGAGTCACTGTTCTCGATGGGTACGAGAGAGGAAGGCAACAGTGGACTCTTAACCTCGAACATAAAATGTCCATAAGCATTAGGTTTCAGTTGGGTGCTGGAAAACCAATCATGGCTTATTTGTAGATGACTTATCGTGTGCCGATATACTGCTTGGAAGCGGAAGTCATGACTTGTGATACGAGTCGAATCAATGGATTGAATCGTTTCATGGACACTGACTCGCAGGTCGTACGATCAAACATGGCTTATTACTCAAGGAGTGTCAGTGATCGACGACAAACACTATAGTAGTCTGCTTGAACCTTAGACCGAAAGGGGCTTTGACGGAGTTGACTTTGAAGTCTTGACTATCACTGGTTTCGCTAGATCCGATTTGCTATTGCATGGGTCAGCGGGACAGATGCGGTCTTGATGGATATTTGTGATTGCCGGGCTTAGACCGCCGAGTACGGATTCACAGTCTCGCAAGTAATCGAGACAAGTGTCCTATGAGAATGACGACGGGAAATTACAAAATCCTTGGCCAAGGTATTAGGCTAACTCATGTTAGACATGGAGGGTAGTTTGGTAATTTGCCTCGTGTCATTTTATCATAGTATCGAGTTTAGTGAGTTTGACAAATACCATGGCTCTCACTCGATCGGGACACAGCTGAAGGGTTTGTATGTAGTACTATAATCTATAGTTAGGTTCGGGAATGAGACTAGTTTGAAATTCGTGCTCAAATCGGGATCTGTCCGGTAATGCGGGATTGGCTAGGCACCTACCGGACTCTTGGATTCCTCCCTTGCCGATTGAGTCGAACCTAGAGAGTCGGGCTTAAAAAGGATCATCAATGTGTACCGAGAAGGAGAGATTGTGTTTTGGGCCTTAATGGGCCTCGGGTCGTTATGCCACGCCTTATCGGGCCTCGGGATCATTAAGTGGACCGAAGTCGGACTTCATATGAAACTAACTTTAAGACTTAGGCTTGGCTAAGTGCTTAGAAAGACTTGAGGGAAGAATTGGAATTCAATCCTAAGCCGAGAAATTCGAAAAATGCCTTAAAGGGTATTTTCGTAATTTACAAATATGGTAATAAAAATATTTGGAATATTATTTATTTAAACTAATTTCGAATTTATATTTTATATAAATTTCGAAATTTATTTACCATATTTGAAGATATTTTAATATCTTAGTTAGTTTTCTATTTATAGTATGTTGCTTTAATAGAATTTTGAATTCAATTAGGAGAGAGATTTTGGCAAGAATATCTCTCATATTTAGGAACAAATATTTCGAGATATTAGCCTTGTTTAGGGCTGAAAATTTCGTCCTCCCCTACTATAAATAAGGGTGAGACCCTCGTCAAAGAAAAGAAGGGGAAGAGAATCGACGCGAAATTTCTCGACCCGAGAATCGAAACACGAACACACAAACGCAAACCACTCTCCCGAGCGACGGATCAATTCTCTCTAGCCATCTTCGGAGAATCGAAATCGTGGTACACTGTGAGGTTGGCGTGACGATCTAGACGATACCCAACACGACCGCGGCCGACGACGCAATCGACGAGGAGCTGCCACTCGCTTTAAAGGTAATCTCTCACGGGTATGACCAGCCCTATTACGTGTCAACGTGATTAGAGTTTTCGATCCGAGCTGCGAAGGAACCCGGAAAAAATTTTATTCCGCACCGTATCCCGGGGCGTTGCGTCTCGGGTACAAACCGGGTACCTTTCCCAACAGCGGGATCTCCAGATGTACGTCCATGAAGTGGGAGATCAGCACCGGAAACCACCGGACATATGGAAGATACTTCGCCTTCGATTTAGTCTCCCTCTGACGTATCTGGTCCGCTAGATCATTCCATGTGAGCTGGGTCACTTCATATTTCTTCGAAAATATCACTCCATGGAATATGCGAAGGATATTTCCATTTGCCTTGTCAAACTCGGAGTGCTTTGGGGAGAGGCATTTATTAATGATGCCGAACAGAGTCCACCACGGGTGTGGGATCCTGCTGTTTTGGAAATTAGCCAGTTTGATCAACGGGGGCTTGTATCCCATCCGGAGAATATCTTCCACGATCTCCGCATCCGTTGGAAGTTGGTCGTAGTGTTTGTCGTGCGGTAGATCGAGCACTATGGCCATTAAGTTCTTGGTCAGGATGACGTGTCTTGTATTGATCTTCGTTGTATACTGCACTTCATCCCCAACGAGTGGCTCATCATACATTTTAAGAATTGCTGGAGGTAGACCTTTGGACGGAGCCCGTCATTGTCAAAGCTGGCCATAGGGGATGTCCCTTTAGAATGGAGATAATTACTTCATTCGGACATCGATGCGAGGTCCAATTGATAGTTGTTGTCGTGTACCGGTAACCAACTATTAGAGGGGCAGATATGAGAGTATTCTTCTTGTGCCATTTCTGCAAAGGATGAAATAAAATTCATTAGATGAAATTTTCATAAAAAAATTTTACTAAGTATTTGTATATGGCGAAAAAGTGTTAGAAAAATTTGTAAGTGATAGTGTTTAGTATCGAAAGACTTAGAGAAAAAATTGAAAAAATTGCTAAGTCTTGTTAGCGTATTTTTATTCGATCGGAAATGTATTCGAACGTTAAGTTTTGCGATCGAAAATTTTCTAAGTGGTATAAAGACTTAGAGAAAAATTTGATAAGTCTTTTTAGCGTGTTTTTATTCGATCATGAATTTATTCGATCGTTAAGTATTGTGATCGAATAAAAATGTATCGAATAAGTCAAGTTTTTTGCCGATGACTTTTACAATCGAATAAAATGTTGTCGAAAACAAGAGTATTTCGCCGAGTAATTTGTCGGTCAAATAAAAAGTTTTCGAAAAACTTAAGTTTTTCGCTGCGTAGTTTTGCGATCGAATAAAAGTAAATCGAAAAATAAAAGTTTTCACCGCTTATTTTTGCGATCGAAAAAAATTTAAAAAATATATTGAAAACATATGGTTTTCGTTGCTGAGTTTTGCGATCGAATAAAACTTAACAAAAACTAAAGTTCTTCGATGACACTGTTTGCAATAAGAACTTTTTCGATCGAAAATGAAATCAAACTGTAAACGCTTAACACGTAAATGTCGATTTTTGGGTAAATCATGAGTTAATCTGGACTCAGAACGATCAGAAATCGGTTGAGAATCCAAATATCGTGATTTTAATCCAAACGGTCGAGTTTAAACACGTTAATTTGAGAGTTTAAAATCGTTTCAGTCGAAAAATTATCAATGTAAAATTTTCTTCAAATGATTTTGAGAAACAGTTTGCGAATTGTGCGTTTTTGACCGGAAAGTGATCCGAAACTGGTTTCTACCTTCGAATTCGGCGAGTTAGACGAAAAATTATTGAGGAATGAGAAGTTTAGATGAAATCGCCGAAGAGAGTTCGATGAGTGTTTTGGAAGTCGAAAAGTTTTTTGATTGAGAGAAGTTGCGTGTGACTGAGTTTTTCGATCGAAAAAGTGGTATTAATACTTTACGATCTGGTAAGGTAAAAAAAATACTTTGGGCCGTAAAAATGTTTTGGGCTTTCGTTAAAATTCAGGTCTGATTAAACTAAAATTTAATCTTTTATGGATGAACCCAAAAATAAATTGCATAATGCTCCTTGTATTTCTGAAATAAATGCAATATCTCTGAAGATACATTATAATTGTACTTTGTTATTTTATTATCGTTGTAATTAGAGGCGTAATTAGTAGTTTTGATAGTGTAGGACTAAATAGTAAATATACCATGTAAATAGGTATAAATATAATGTACACTATCAAAATAGATATACAAGTTCATTTTCGGAAAAAGACAAGCATTGAATTCACATTCTAAGAGAGAGAATAGCAATCGAGAAACACTATCTCTCAAGATCTTCAAAGAAGATATTCGACCGAAGGTATTTTGTAAAATTTATCATTCGAATATCTAGAACTCGTGCTTAGATCGATCAGTAGTTGATATATGAGGACCTAACAATTGGTATCAGAGCAGATCGTGATTTTGGATTGAATTCGCTATTCTAATATCAAAATAATTTTCCAGATTTTGTCGATCGAAAACTTACGTGAAATATATTTTGATCAATACGCTTAATTCAGTGATAGATTATATGTTAGGAATGATTCAGTGAAAACTTTATGTTTGCGAATCTTGTCGACGATCTTGCTGATTAAGTGATAGTATATGTTAGGAATGATTTACGTACTGATTTCAATCGCTTAGAACGTCATATTAATTCAGATTTTTGATTTACATCGATATTTGCATTTGCGATCAAGTTTTTATTCCGATTTGATTTTCTTAATATTCGATATATTTTGCTGTAAAACGTGGTTAATCTTGTGTTTGTTCATATTCAGAACTAAGAAACGAGTGATTATCCAGAATTTCAGCACCTAACTTGAACATCTCGGTTGAATCTGGAATTTTCACTGTTACATTGAACTTTATTGTTCTTCGATCGAAAAACTTGGCTCAAAAATTATTTTTCGAATAAGTTTGCACCCGATAATTTTTTCGATGACAAACACTGTTCTCGTGTGTTTTACTCAAATATATGACTCGAAAAACATTATTTCGATAATTTTTTTCGATTCATATATAAATATCTTTTTCGAGCGTAATAAAGCGTATTTTTTTTCGACGGATACTGTTTTCGCTAAATAAATATCTAATTTTCACTCGAAAAACTTGTAATAGTAAAATAAGTTTTTCGATCACCAGATTTTTTATCATTTAAATTTTCGAGTGAAAACTTAGCGAGAACATATTTCGATCAAATAATTCACACTCGAAAAACTTTTAATCAACAATTTGAGTGAAACTTCACGAAAAAAATTTCGATCACTCTTAATCTTTCGATTAAAGGTTCAAAAATTTTTAAATCGGAAACATTATTGCTCGAAAAAAATTTCGATCACTGCTCAAACACACACATTTTACACTATTTTTAAAGAAATCAAAATTCGTAATTTTCAAAACTTACGAAAATATTTGTCTCCGAATTATCTTCTACGATACTCAAAATTTTAGTTCTTAAATTCAAAAAATTTTTAACAAAGTTTTGAGGTAACAATTCTCATATCAAATATTTTTTTCAAAACACTTTCTCTTTAACAACCGAAACATAGATTGGAAAGAGAAATTGCTTAAAGTACGAATCAAACATTACTAACGAAGTTTGTCACTTGTGAAGCATTTTTACCATTTCGATTCCAAAGTTTCATGAAGATCCTACCAATCAACTACAAATGGATGCTTACTCACTCGAAAACGACGTCCGCCCTCCAATTCCACGAAGAGGCGAATACACCGTTTGGAGAAGCCGATTCTTGAACTTCTTGGAAAGTAAAGATCAAGCTACCAATTTGATAGCTTCTCGTCAAGAAGGTCCCGCTCAATTTTGGCTGATCCAAGAAGGCGATGACTAATAATCCTCCCATTCCCGCCACTAGAAGTCTCAAAATTCCAAGTGAATACACTGAGGGGGAGCAATTTAGAGCAAAAGCGGATTTAGGAGCCAAAACTTTCCTAATGCAAGGAATTCCTAACGACATCTATATGCAAATAGATAGTCTATATAGTGCAAAAGCTATGTGGGATGAACTCCACAAAATGATGCAAAGAACCGAAGTCGGAGTCAAAGCCAAGAAAGCCAATATTCTCACGGCCTACGACTCATTCAAAGCAAAGTCGGAGGAAAACGTTTACGAACTCTATCAACGTTATCTAATTCTTCTCAACGAGATGAGGAAAATAGAAATTTTCAAGACCAACATGGAGGTCAACATCCGATTTCTCTCTTCTCTTCAACCGGAGTGGAAGAAAATATCAATGCAAATCCGTCAAAATAAGGATTTGGACGAAATGGATATCCACGCCATCTTTGATAATCTGGCTCAACATGAGGAAGATATAAGCGAGATACAAAAAGAACTTAAGGGTAAGCAAATCGAAGACTCTATAGCTCTAGTTTCTGAAAGAAAAATGAGTCGATCTCGCAAGGATAAAAGCATCAAGTTGCCAAGTTCTTCAGAAGATGAAGACGAATCCGAATCGGACTCTGAGCCAGATATGAAAGAGTTCAAGAAACAATTGGCTCTCATTACTAAGATGATGAGCAAAAAGTTCTATAAAAAGAAATCCTCCTCTTCGGCTAATAGACTTCGGAAATCAAGCTCCAAGCACAAGGAAAAACCGACCGAGTCATCAGAATCTAAAAACGCCAAAGAAACACAAAAGTGCTATAATGTGGAAAGATAGGGCACTTCACCAGAGAATGCAAACTTCCCAAGAAGAAGGACGCCAACTACTACTTAAAAAAATTCCAACTAACTAAACAAAAAGAGGCTGGAGTAGCTCTGATGGCGGAACAAGAGCATTGGCTGAAAGATACCACAGATTCTGAAGACGAAAATCTTGCTCTAATGGTACCTTGACGACGTCTCAAACGATAACTTTTCCAGAAGGTCAGGCGATGAGGAAAAAGCATCCACATCATCACAAGAGGTAACGATGCCTAATTCAACATTATTAAACATGTTAGAATATTTACAAATTAAATATTCTAACATGAAGAATGAGCGGAAAAGTAAAAAGGAATTAGAAGAAAGACTAGCACTTAGAGAAAATAATTTTCAAAAGCAATTAAATAGAACGATTCTCTTAGATATTCTCTTATCTAATGCTAAAGAAACCATAACTAGTCTTGAATCTAGGATAGCTACCTCTGAAATAAAAATAAAAGACCTTAGTAAGACTCTTAACGATTCTTAGAGAGATTTAGAAATTTCTAGAAATAATTTTAAGGAAATCTCTGATGAACGTAAGAAGCTTTACTTTATGATTAAAACTTTAAACGATCTTCTTACGAAAAGGGGGCAAACAGATCAGACTATATTTCTAAATCAACCTCTTGATATAGAATTTTATAATCCTAAAGAAGGCTTAAGTTTTAACAATCCCTTTAACTTGAAAAAGGTCAATGTCAAACAATTATATGATATCAAATATATGCGATTAGGATTAACCTCTCTAATGGCCTTTACTAATTCTTCTGAAATAAATGCCTTAGAAGAATCTAAACGAAAAGCCACTAATAGGACTGATATCCCTTTTGACTACACCGAATTGAATAATAGTTACAAGACACGGGAAATTAACCTGTCTAGTGACTATAATTCAATATATCCTTTAGAAGATCTTCCTAAAGTTCAGGAAGAAAATACTGATCATTTTCAAAATTCTACTTTCTGTTATATTCCTGCAATTATTCAAAAAATAGATGATTTAAACGCTTCCTTAGAAACAGAAAGAAAGAGTTTCAAAGCTGAAAGAATGAGCTTTTATTGGAGATTTCTAATCTCAAAACCTCTTCGATTTTAAAATCTTGTCCTGATTTTACTTTGAAAGAAAAATCTTTAAATAAGGACAAGATCAAATCTAAGAAAACACCTCCCATTATTTTACAAAATATTTTAAAAGAAGATAAATCTTCTTTTAAAAGTGTAAAGGGAGGTAAAGAATCCTTAAATGCTTCAAAAAGAAAAAAGATTTTTTCTAAGTCTTTTTCTACTCCATCCACAAGTAGAGTAGAAAAAGAGGTGAAGCATGCAAAGGAAAGAGTGCCTAGGATAGAATTTCAGAAGAAAAATAATAGAAATGATTTATTTTCAAAATTTTCATCTGTATCAAAACTATGGACATTCGTAAGAAGACAGCCGTTTCTGATTTTAATGTTGTTGCTTCCACTTATATGTTAAAGTCTATTAAGTTTGAAAGCACAAATTTTGAAATCGGCTCTACTTCTAAAAACAACAACCGTCATTCTAAGACAAATGCATCTTGTAGGAAACAAGATCCGGCTAGCACGATACATTCTTGTCCTCATTTAAGGTATCCGGTCCAAGTACACTCAGCCAAACACCTCAAGAGACTAGCTAGAGAAAAGATTTTCTCATGCACTAAGACTAATAAGATATTTGTCCGCGCTAAAATTAACATCCCATGTAAGGTTCAACCTCAATGGGTTCCCAATACACCATTTAGGCCAATGCAAGCCCAAAAGGTCAAATTGCCTTAAGAGGTACCACTTAAACCAACTAATACCAAGTTGGTTTGGGTACCTAAAAGCATAAATGGTTTAGGAACCGAAAATGAATAAACCTTAGCTATCAAATCTGCTAATCCGAGAGGACCCATTTCTAAGTGGGTAATTAAGTCTCTCTAAATTTTCCTATGCAGATCCATCATGTGTGGTATTTAGATTCTGGTTGCTCCACACACATGACGGGAAATCAAGAACTGTTGAGAAACTACCAAGACCGTTACAACAGAAAAGTCAGATTTGGCAACAACGACTCAGCTCCAATACTAGGCTTTGGAGATGTTCTACTGCAAAATCTGACGATTAAAGATGTCTCTTACGTCCAAGGTTTGAAACACAATATGTTCAACATAGGACAATTCTGTGACAAAGGATTTCAAATGGTGTTTCTAGCTGATCAATGCAGAATTTTAAATAGTCAGAATCAAGAACTTCTAACAGGATCACGAAGATCAAATCTATACACCATCAATCTGACAACAGTTCGACCTTCGACAGCTGTTTGCCTCATCTCACAGACTACCATCAAGAGGAACAACGTATGACATCAACGCCTGTCTCATCTAAATCTCAAAGCTCTACACAATCTCTCTATGAAAAAGTTGGTACACGGTCTACCAACGATTTCCATACATCAAGAGCATAAATGTTCGGCTTGTTAAATGGGAAAAATAAAGCAAGCATCACACAAACTCAAGCAAGTTGCTTCTACATCTCGACCCTTTGAATTACTTCACATGGACCTTTGTGGACCAATACGTACACAAAGTATCAACGGTCGTAAATATGTGTTAGTAATTGTCGACGATTATTCTCGCTACACATGGACAAGATATCTCCGAACAAAAGATGAGACTGGAGACTTGATAATCATCTTTGTGAATACGACTCAAAATCTCCTGCAAAAGAAAATCCAAGTAATCCGGACCGATAACGGAACTGAATTCAAGAATCAACGTCTCAACAATTACTATCAGTCACTTGGAATTATTCAACAATTTTCAGCAGCTAAAACGCCTCAACAAAATGGCATCGTAGAACGGAAGAACTGGACTCTAGTTGAAGCTACAAGAACAATGCTGATCCATCTGGTCTCCCTCATTTTCTATGGGCTGAAGCAGTGAGTATCGCGTGCTTTACGCAAAATAGGACGATTATTCACAAATGCTCTGAAAAGAAGCCATATGAAATAATTAATCAAAGGATACTGAATATCTCATTCTTCAAAGTATTCGGGTGCAAATGTTTTTGGCCAACGATCGGGAGCATCGAAGCAAGTTCGACCCAAAAGCATTTGAAGCCGTCTTTGTTGGATATTCATCCACTTCTAAAGCATACCGCGTCTATATCAAGTCTTCGTGTACTATCTTGGAAAGCTACAACGTCAATTTTCAAGAAGTAAGCGATCTGGCTTCTGAACAAAACAGTTCAGAACCCGAGCTTATAGGCATGTTGGGACAAAGTCAACAACTTCCGACAACTTCTACCTCAAAGTCAAGAGAAGCAATTCCCGTTGACCTAGAAGATTTCGATTTTCTATTTGAACATTTTTATCGGAACGAGTCTCAAATGCCTGTTTCGTCTCATTCTATACCAAGCAGTGCTCCTTCTCCCTCTACGGAAGAAATTCAAATTGAGACACCCAATCCTCAAACTCCGACAAATGTTACGGATTCTCCTAATTCTGAATCTTCAATTAGTGCTGCAGCTCCTACAAATGCAGATCAGGACATTCCTTCCAATTCAACCTCAGAATTGAATCTCCCAGCTACGAATGATCAGCCCATCAATTCAAGATGTCTCGATATACAAATCAACAAAGGATCTACTTTTCTTTTTCCTCATGAATGCAAATGTACTCGAGCTCATCCTATTGACCAAATAATCGGTGATCCTTCAAGTGGAGTACGCACTAGGACGTCTACACACAACAAATTATTCGCGATGGGTAATCGAAGCCCTTAAAGACCCGGATTGGGTAATCGCGATGCAAGATGAATTCAACCAATTCGAGCGTCTACGAGTTTGGACATTACTTCCTCGACCGCAAGACAAAACAATAATTGGAACTAAATGGGTTTTCAAGAATAAGCAGAACGAGAACGGTGAGTAATCACGAATAAAGCATGACTCCTAGCCAAGGGGTACAATCAACAAGAAGGAATTGACTACGACGAGACGTATGCTCCGGTTGCACGTATCGAATGAATTCGACTATTTCTAGCATACGCGGCTCATAAAGACTTCAAAGTCTATCAAATGGATGTTAAATTGCCTTTCTCAAGGGTGTGTTAAAAGAAGAAGTCTACGTCGCTCAACCCGACGAAGTCGTGCACGAGAATCATTCCGATCATGTCTATCGATTGGACAAAGCTCTCTATGGACTAAAACAAGCCCCTCGTGCTTTGTATGATGTTCTAAGCGAATTTTTAGTCAAGTCCAACTTCATAAGAGGAACCATCGATACGACACTCTTCATCAAAAGACAAGGCAAAGACCTGATGATCGTTCAAGTTTACGTTGATGACATCATCTTCGGCTCGACGAATGAACGTCTGTGTCAGAAATTTGGTGATCTCATGAAAACCAAATTCGAGATGAGCTTAATGGGAGAACTCCAATTATTTCTTTGACTACAAGTAAAGCAACTCGAAGATGGAATCTTCATCAGTCAAACCAAATATATCTGAGATATTCTGAAGAGATTTAATCAAGACAATGGCACACTGATGAATGCTCACATGTCAACAAACTGCAAATTAGATGTTGATCTTGGAAAGGCAGTCAACATCACAGCCTATCGAGCATAATTGAATCTCTTCTCTACTTGACGTCCAGCCGACCCGACATCATGTTCGTCACTTGCCTATATGCTCTCTTTCAAGCTGATCTAAAGGAGTTCCACATGCATGCAGACAAGAGAATTCTACGATATCTCAAAGAAACTCCCAATTTAGGGCTATGGTATCCTAAAGATACTGATTTTAGATTAATTGGCTATACTGACGCTGATTATGCAGGTTGTCGAATGGACAGAAAAAGCACGTCTGGCGGAGCACAATTTTTAGGCGAAAAGTTGGTCTGCTGGTCCTCAAAGAAGCAAAATTGCGTGTCAACCTCAACCGCCGAGGCGGAGTATGTCACGGCTGCCAGCTGTTTGCTCACAAGTTCTATGGATGCGGACACAACTACGCGATTGAATTTAATAACATTCCCATTAACAGTGATTCTCAAAGTGCTATTGCCATACTTGCAATCATGTTCACCATTCACGCACGAAACACATAGATATTCGCTATCATTTTATAAAAAATCATGTAGAAAAAGACACTATAGATATGTATTTTGTGAAAAAAGAGTTTTAACTTGCCGACTTATTCACTAAGGCATTGGATGAAAAACGATTCCAATTCCTTATTGCTAGGTTAGGCATGTTGAATCTCAATCTTACTTGAAAAGTGCTTTACATGCTCTATTGTGCTTCTGTATGATATTATATGTGCTTCTTGATATTCTTTGATTATCTTGCGTGATGTATCCTTCGATTTTTTTTACAAAGAAAAATAAAAATAAAATAGCATATAAATATAATAATAATAAAATGAAAAAAAAAAGATGGGGGATGACGATAATTTTGCCTATTTTGAAATACTCACAAAAATATTTCTTTTATATATGATTAAATACTTTGTCTAAATATTCATGTGAATTTCTCTTATTCAAAGAGCCTAGTTTGTTTCACTAGACAAAAAGCCACATCATATATATGAGAAT
Source organism: Linderniella brevidens (assembly GCA_004919715.1). Classification (NCBI taxonomy): domain Eukaryota; kingdom Viridiplantae; phylum Streptophyta; class Magnoliopsida; order Lamiales; family Linderniaceae; genus Linderniella; species Linderniella brevidens. The sequence goes on along the minus strand of SWDC01000143.1, from coordinate 18,694 downwards.
TTGAGCCTTAATATTTTTATTCTCGAGCGTGTCACACTTCAAATGACTACCTTTTAGTTTGTACTTCATAGCTATATTTTTATTGTACTTCAACTTTGTCGGTAGAATTTTCAAAAATTCAATATTGAAAACTTTATCTATATTTTTATATCTCCCTCTCAAATAATGTTTCCGAAATAAATTTTCTCCCCCTTGAAAGTTGCGTAGTAAGATTGAAAAATATTACGAATCTCTTTTCCTTAATTCATTCGTTTAAAGTTGTAACTCCCCCTCAAAATTTAAAAATATTGCTCCCTCTTGAAAGAAATAAGAGTATCTCCTCTTTAAAATATAAGAGTAGCTCCCCCTCAAATTAACCTCATTTAAAAATGTTATATTAAAAAAAATTGTATTTATCATTTCCTTGTGTAATATGCATTTAGAATTTAAAATCACTTAAAGTTTTGAAAATGCATATTTAAAATGTACCATTTCAATGTCGCTCGTATGCGTATGCAAATTTAAAATTGAAAGTTCGTTCAACATACGCATAACTAGAATGTACCTCGTTGAAGTGTAGTTGTTGTAGCTCATGTCTATTCCCTTTATCATGTATGTGGAGCAACTACGTCAAATGCCATACATGAGGGAATCTGCAAAACATTATCGGGACATTGGTACCCATTGTAATGTGGGTCCTCCCTTAGTAGCAGAAAAAGGGTTAAGCATATATGGAGTCAAATTTAATTTCGGTCCTAAATCATCCATTAATGTGCGTTTAGGTACCCAAATTTGTGTGGGGTTTGCTAACTTAATAGTAGACAGAGGAACCCATGTAGGAGTAATTTGACATGGAAAAGAAATTTCAGCTTGGGTGAAAGTTTGTTTCGGAGAAGATTTAAATATTTTCTCGAAGCCAGTCGCATAAGATGCTTCTTAGAATGAACTTAGATTGGATACTTCATGTAGGAATACGCGCATAGAATTATAAGCATCACTAGCATATAAGTCGTGTCTATGTTGAGAATTCACACAATTCACATTAGAATGATGAGAATAATTAGGAAAATTATTTCCAAATCTATGTTTCTTAAATAGAGAATTATTAAAATCATTTGAAGCACACGATGAACTTTGTTTGTTAGAACTTGGAGCCTTTTCATTAAAAATTTTCTTTATAGGAATAGGAGGAAAATTTTTGTTCTTTAAGTTTCCGTTATGTAACTTTGGAAAATAATGTAGATTTTCCTTTCTCCTTCCTAAGTTGTATTTGTTCCTTAGCAATTTGAAGTTCTTGGCTTTTACTTTGAATTTCAATTTCGGTCAAAATTGACGTAGAAGTATTTTCGATTTTAGGAACAAAAACGTCCGTTTGCGTTGCTTTATCATGTTTCAGAGAAGATTTTTCTGTACAAATATCGTTTAAAACAGGTGAAGGAGAGGAACTTTTGAGATTTGATATCTCCAATAAAAGCGCATTCTTTTATACTTCAAAATTCTTTCTTTTTTATTCTAAGGAGGAGTTCAAATCAGCTATTTTCTTAATAATAGCGGGAATATAATAGAAAGTAGAATTTTTAGAATGATCATTTTTTCTTCCTCAACTTTAGCGGTATATCTTCTAAAGGATATAATGAATTATAGTCACTAGACAGGTTTATCTCCCGCGTCTTGTACCTATTATTCAAATCAGTGTAATCGAATGGATTTGAGTTCTAGTAACCTAATTACAAGGACAACAAAATAACAAAGCACAATTCTAAAGTTTCTTCAATCTCCTCCTTTGTGCTTGTCTTCGTTTCAGATCCATTTATCTTTGTCGGGAGTAGAATGATTTCCGTAATCCCAATGCTGTCTTGTAACTATTATTCAAATCAGTGTAATCAAATGGATTTGAGTTCTAGTTGTGGCTTTTCTTTTGGATTCTTCTAAGGCATTTATTTTTGAAGCGTCAGTAAAAGGCATTAAAGAATTTAATCCTAAACCATATACTTGATATCATATAATTGTTTTACGTTAACTTTTTTCAAGTTACAAGGATTAGTAAAGCCTAAGCCTTCAACATGATTATAAAATTCTATATCATGTAAATGAGGGGAATTTTTTAGCTTTGATATCTCCTCTAAAAGCTTCTTCTTTTCCGCTCGGAAACCTACTCTTTCTAATTCCAGAGTTGCGTTTAATTCGGTTATTTTATGAATAACCTCCGGAATTTCCCAACAAGAGGTAGGTTTATCAAAATGTAAAATTTGTCCCCAATTAGATGCTGAGGCTTTAGAGGAACTTTGGTCTTTTTGACCCTTTTCTGAAAGATTGACCTCTAAATTTTTAATTTTAGAGTACAATTTTCCGCGTTCCCCAACTAATTCATCATAAAGGATTGACTTATTACAACACGCTGCTTAACTATTTTGAAGACGCGTGGTAAGTTCCTTGTTTTTTGCTTCTAACTCTTTAACTGTTTTTTCTAACTTTTCAAATAAACTAGAGTCAGAAGGACTAACCTACAGATGGTCAGTTGAAGAGTTCATTTGTCTTGGTTGTGTTTCATAGAGTAGGTATACGTTTGTCTTGGTTAGGTTGGATATTTTATCGTTGACGCGTTATGTGGATTTTAGATCTTTTAATAAAGTTTCGAAGAATAGAGTATGAATCAAAAAATTTTTAGGATAAAATGTAGATATAAAAAAACTTTTGGACCGAAATTTATAGTTTTGAAAAGTTTGGAGTCAAAAAGTCTAAGTATCGAAAATTTTGTGTGTACCGAAAACTTTTGATAATGAGAATGTAAGTATCGAAAACTTTTTATTTTCAAATATCGAAAAAAAATTGGCTTGAAAATTTTAGTTTCGAAAAGTTTTGGTGTTTTCGTGAAATATAGTGAAGTTTCGAAAATTATATAAGTATCGAAAACTTTTGGTAGATATCGAAATGTTTTATATTGATGTCGAAAACTTCGTAAGAAAACATTCCAAAATTTTCTTATAATTTGCCAAAAATTTTAAGTTGAGTTCGAAAAATGTTTTTTTTTAGTATTAAATGAAAATTTTCGAAGCGATATTCTGTTTAAAAAGTGCTAAAATTATCTTTGTCTAACAATGGGTGCGAAAAAGTTTTTTTTTTTGGTATGAGTTTTTCGACAGTATCGAGAAATTTTGGCGAAAAAGTTCGTGGCGAAAAATTTTATTGATAGAGTGTGTACCGAGAAAATTTTGTTCGATAAGTATGTAATGTAAAAGTTTTGCTAGAAAAACTTTGCAAAAAAAATAGGTCCCACTTGTATCGCAACACTTTTTCGAATTATGCATGTTAGGTCCTCATATATCAATTACCGATCGATCTAAGCATGAATTCTAGATATTCGAATGATAAATCTTGCAAAATACATTCGGTCGAATATCTTCTTTGAAGATCTTGAGATAGAGTGTTTTTCGATAGTTATTCTCTCTTTTAGAATGTGAATTCAATGCTTGTATTTTTCCGAAAAATGAGCTTGTATTGATTTTGATAGCGTACATTGTATTTATAACTATTTACATGGTATATTTACTATTTAGTCCTACACTATCAAAATTACTAATTACGCCCCTAATTACAAGGAAAACAAAATAACAAAGCACAATTCTAAAGTCTCTTCAATCTCCCCATTTGTGCTTGTCTTCGTTTCAGATCCTTTATCTTTGTCGGGCGTAGAATGATTTCCGTAATCCCAATGCTGTCTCGTAACGTCGAACAACATTCCTCAGCTCCAACCTCTCATTAATCGTATCAAGAAGCTCATTTAAGAGTGAAGCCTCTTCTTCACCAAGATCATCGAAGATCGTCTCTGCAGTGATCTCTCCCAATCTTTTCTGGATGTTCTTCCTCACTAGCTTCAACGTCCCGTCACAGAATTTGTGGATTAATGACTTCATAATAGCTCTCGTCTTTCCAATGACTGGATTCCGATAAGTTATGGCAAGGCCATGTTTCTTGAATATGTAGTTCTCGGGAAAATCGTTGAGTGGGAATGAGCAGAGACTCCATGTTGACCTTCTTCATATTGTTCTCTATAGCAATTTGAAGGTCGTGTGCGGTGTGATACTTGATCTGCTGGTAGTTGTTGTCATGGACTGGCATGAAACTTCGAGAAGGGTAGATGTTTGGGTAGTTTGGAATTGCCATTTCTGTAATGAATGACATAAAATTCATTAGATGGAAAATTACATATGCGAATAGATGGAATTAAAAATGTACTTAGAGAAATTTTTAAAAATTTTAAGTGTTAAGGTTTATTTGCGAAAGACTTTGTGAAAACGTTGTAAAGTTGACTAAGTCTTGTAAGCTTATTTTTATTCGATCGGGAATTTATTCGAACGATAATTTTGCGATCGAATAAAAATGTGTCGAATTTATTCGAACGTTAATTTTTCTGCGTGTTTTTAGTCGAGTGACAATTTATTCGATCGTTAAATTTTGCGATCGAATAAAAATGCGTCGAATAACTCAAGTTTTCGCCGATGACTTTTACGATCGAATAAAATGTTATCGAAAACAATAGTTTTTGTAATACCCGTAAAATTAATACGGGAATAATGCGCAATTAGCGTGAAAATTATTCTGTAATTTTCGGAAAATTATGAAGTTAATTTTCGGACAAAGCGAATTTTCGGGAAATTGAACCGAAAATAAGAAAAATACTCTTTGAGTAAAATAAATAGATATGGGCCCAAATTAATTTAAAGTAGGCCCAATAAGAGATTTCCTTAAGAGAAAGGAAACGTAACTTTCCTTTTAAAGGTTTATCTCAAAAGGTGATAAGGACAAACGAAAATATCAAACGAAAGAAAACAAACGAAGAAAAGCAGAGAAGAACTAAGCAATTTCGGCTAACTTGGAAGTGAGGTAGGTGGTTTTTAACCCCTACAAACTGTTTTTAAGTTTGATTTATTTAGTTTAACGAATTTGGATGAAAGGTCATCCGAATTCATGAATTTCGGGAGCTTTGAATGATTATGTGTTGTATTTGCTGTGTTGAGATGTTAAGTTTGAGCTCAATATATGAGTTCTGTGAATTCTTACATGTTTATGTGAAATCTGGAACGGATTCATGTGATGAAGTTCTGGAAAATATGAATTTCGATGAGATGAAGAAAGTTTCAGCTCATGAGAAATTCGCGGGTTGAAAAGAATTCGCGGGCCAAAAAGGTTCGTGAAGTGTGAGAGAGGAAAGAAAATCGCGGGCTGCGATAAAATTCGCGGGCCGAAAGATTTGTAAAGATGTGAGTGAGAAAAGAAGGTCGCGGGCCAAATTTTAAATTTCGCCAAATTTGAAAGGTTGAAATTCGGGCAGATTTTCGATAGTTCGCCGAAGTTTAGTTCGCGAATTATATTCGGGTCGCGAAAAGTTCTTCGCGGACTCAAATGGATTTTTTGTGTGAGTAAATGGGTTTTTCGCGGGTCAGAATTAATTTCGCGGGTCAGAATTAATTTCGCGGGTCGACCACAGGGTGATTCCTGTGAGAGAAGTAGCGGGTCGGACTAAAGTTTCGCGGGTCAACTTGAATTTCGCGGGGTGATTCCTGTGAGTGAATTCGGGTGACACGCGAACTAAATCAGACTTCGCAAATTCGATCAAATGACGCGCGAAATCCAAATTCGGGCAATACCGCTAACACTGTGAAGAGTCCCGAATTTTGACTCCAAATGTCGGGTTGACCATATGCTTTTAAAAAAAAAAAAAAAAAAAAAAAAAGTCTGAAGTTGATCGAACTTCACGATTCGACCAGTCTAATTATTTTTGGACTTTTGTCTTAAATTAGGCCCAAATATTCAAATAAAATTATTTTAAGTTCATTTTATCTTTAAATCAAAGTATATTCATACTTTGACTAGAATTTTCGGGTCAACCCTTATTTTAAGATACGAGAGTATTTTGGGGTATTATTTGTAAGAAATAATACGTGATATATGTGACGAATGTGATATGCATTTCACGACATGCATAAGAGAGGTGAAGGTACCGTAATGATACGGTGACACGATATTGTGTCGAATGTGAGAAGGGTAGAGTTGCCGATTTTGGCAGTCAGGTTCAGACTCGATTATGCACTTGGTGGGAGAGGGGGTTTGCGACACCCATCTACTCGGGATTGAGCCACCCGAGGTGTAAACCACCGGATATTATTTGGCTCAGGGACGGCAGACAGATGTGAGATTCCTGTCTACCCGAACTTGTGGTATAACATTCGGGGAAAAAGCCGTCGGGTTGAGATTGTGTGCGGAAGGAGCGACCCGGCGCGGCCGGTGTGGGCTACCGCATGGTTGATGGTGTACTTTGCCATTGCGCGCGTGGGTGCCGAGTCTGACCTAGGGCCCTGTTGAGAATTGATAGATGAGATTTGTCGAGTGTGCATTATATTATATTGTGAGGAACCGGGATTGGGTGGAGTGCACGCACGTATTGCATGTTATGTAATCACCTACTGGGCAATAGCTCAGGGTTCTATCCTATTTTTGTTTGTAGGTAAGAATGAACCCGACACCGACTAGTGTCAGGGTTGAGATTCATGGCGAGCTGGCGGCGGTGACTCCACGGACTTTTGAGGGTGGCGCAGTACATGGGACGCGACCTGTGGAGTGGCATAGTGTTTGATATTGGGTTTGAAATTTTGGGGCTTCGGCCCAAAGTATTAATAGTAGATATTTTTGTAAACCCGATATAATACTATGTAGGTTATTTAAATTAAAAAAAAAAAAGAAAATTTTACCGGGTCTTCCGCGTGTTCTGTTGCGGGGAAATCCGCCAATTAACTTAATTAGGAACTAGGGTCGCCACAGGTGGTATCAGAGCTTAGGCTTTAGATTCTGAAGACTGTCCATGTACTGCCACTCAAAAGCCGGGAGAACCAGCCTCGCCTGTAAGTTAAGTGTAATACTTTGATATGATTATGTGATTTCGTGGTATCTTTACCACATGGGGATCCAACTCGATCAAATTTGGTGGTTGAGAAATGTCCCGTAAGAATTGAGGGTAGAGAGTTAGATGTGAACCTAATAGTAATCCCGATGAATGATTACGATATTATATTCGGGATGGATTGGCTTTCGAAATACGGAGCCATTATTGATTGTTCAAAAAGGGTAGTTAGGTTTCGATCGCCAGAGGGAGAGGAGTTTGAATTTTCGGGAAGAAAGAATAGAAACTCAATCCCTCGGATTTCTGCTTTAAAAGCTCAGCGACTCGTAAATACGGGTTGCGAATCGTTCCTAGTTTTTGCGGTGAATGCTGAGGAATCTTCCCAGCTTAAACTTGAGGAGGTTCCGATAGTGAACGAATATTCCGATGTATTTCCCGAGGATCTTCCGGGATTACCCCCAGATCGGGAGATTAAATTTGCAATCGATCTTGTACCTGGAGCTGCCCCGATCTCTAAATCCCCGTATCGGTTAACACCGAACAAATTACGAGAATTGAAGGAGCAATTGGAAGATTTGTTGCAGAAGGGTTTTATTCAACCCAGTTTCTCACCATGGGGAGCCCCGGTTTTATTTGTGAAGAAAAAGGACGGGTCGATGAGAATGTGTATCGATTATCGTGAACTCAACAAGATCACGATTAAGAATAAATACCCATTGCCAAGGATTGACGATTTATTCGATCAACTCCAAGGAGCAACAGTATTTTCTAAGATCGACCTGCGCTCCGGTTATCATCAGCTGAAGATCCGGGAAGCGGACATTCCAAAAACCGCATTCAGTACGAGGTACGGCCACTATGAATTTTTGGTCATGCCTTTCGGATTGACGAATGCTCCGGCAACCTTCATGGATTTGATGAACCGAGTATTCAAAAAAATTGCTGGACCGATGTGTTATCGTCTTTATCGACGATATTCTCATTTATTCCAAGACAAAAGAAGAACATGAGGAACATTTGAGAGCGGTCCTAGGAATTCTTCGGGAGAAACAATTATTCGCCAAATTTAAAAAGTGCGAATTTTGGTTGGATCGAGTAATCTTTCTGGGGCATGTTATTTCGGGAAGCGGAATTTCAGTAGATCCCAGCAAGATAGAAGCTATAGAAAATTGGCCAAGACCAACCACTCCCACGGAGATAAGAAGTTTTCTCGGGCTAGCTGGGTATTATCGAAAGTTCATTAAGGACTTTTCCAGCATCGCCTCGACGCTCACCAATTTGACAAAGAAAAATGTTCCGTTCAAATGGACGAATGAATGTGAGCAAAGTTTCCAGGAATTAAAGAAAAGGCTAACAACTGCTCCAGTGTTAGCAATACCTTCGGGTACTGGAAATTTTTCTGTTTATAGTGATGCCTCTAAATATGGGTTGGGGTGTGTTTTAATGCAAAACGGGAAGGTGATCGCTTATGCCTCCCGACAATTAAAGCCATATGAGAAAAATTACCCCACTCATGATCTCGAACTCGCAGCCGTAGTGTTTGCTCTTAAAACATGGCGACACTATCTTTACGGAGAAAGATGCGAGATCTTCACGGATCACAAGAGTTTGAAGTACTTCTTCACCCAGAAGGAGTTAAATATGAGACAAAGAAGATGGCTCGAGTTAGTCATAGACTACGACTGTGTGATAAATTATCATCCAGGAAAAGCGAACGTAGTCGCAGATGCATTGAGCCGCAAAACTGTAAACACTGAATTACGCCAATTCGGAGTTGAAGTAATCAATTTCGGAGAGATTGAAGAAAAGTTGGCAGTGTTGACACTTAAGCCAACACTATTAGACCGAATCATTGAAGTACAAAAAAACCGCCACGATGTTCGGCGTGTTCGGCTATGGGTTATTCGACTAGTGCATGCCCCATGACCGCCCCAACGGCCCCGAAGGCTACGACAAAATGGGCAGCCCCAACTATTACGCGGATCTGGCGTCCAACGCGAAGGCCAAGTCGACGGGTGAGACACGCCGCGTAGCCACTGAGCAACATAATAGGCCTCTCGTACCCATTGTCTCCAGCGAGCAGCAGGGAGAATGTTCCAGGCAACCTCATCATGGATTCTCTCCAGACTCGGTGGGTACGGGAGGCGTGATTCGGCCAACCATCGAGAATAGCATGGTGGTGGTGTCAAGCCCTGCTCAGATGACACCACCTCCTACAAACCCGTTTGACATGCTTCACCTCATTGATGAAGATGGGGACTTCCTACATCCGGGCCCTGATAATGACGCAGACCTTCATGGGGTTGTCTTATGATACCATTTGGCTGCTGGAATGTACGTGGTCTCATCAAGAGAGACCATGGGAGAGCGGTAGGGGATTTGATTCGTCGTTTTGACCTTAAGCTTGTTGGATTGCTAGAGACACGAGTAACAGTGGCAAACGCTGATTCGATTGCCAACAGTATTAAGCAGTGGGCATGGTTCTTCGATTATGATATGGGCCCCGGGAAGCGTATCTGGCTAGGATGGGACGCGCGATATCTTCGTGATGATGTTATCGGGATGACGACGCAAGCCCTACACTGCAGAGTTCTATCGTTGGCGACTCGTCTGGTTTTCTTTATTACATTCATATATGGGCTCAATCAGTGGGAGGAGCGCTGCGCATTATGGGATGAGTTAGTTACGATCTCCGAAGCTCGCGCGGATGACGCTTGGTTAGTGGTCGGTGATTTCAATGCGATAGTGGAACCTAATGAAGCACGGGGAGGATCTCCACATCCAGCAGACTATCGTGATCTGACTCGATGTCTCATCTCGGCTGATCTCCATAACTTCCCATGCTCGGGTCAATATTTCACGTGGTTTAATCAACGACGAGGTGATGCAGGTATTTGGCGCCGTTTGGATAGGATGGTTGCTAACCCGACGTGGTTTGCTAAATTTGGGGATCTTGGATATCGATGTGAACTACCAGCCACTTCTGACCATTCTCCTCTTATTCTGGAGCCGGGGCTATCGACGTTTTCTCGAGGTACGGTGTTTCGATTCGATAATTTTCTCACGTCGGATCCACAGTTTGGCTATGTCGTAAGCTCAGGGTGGCAGCTTCCTATTTCGGGATACCCGATGTTTCGGGTCCTTGCACGTCTGAAGGCCCTCAAGCGAGCGTTCAAGGATATGAGGCGTGATAAAGGGAATCTGGTGCATAACGTGGTGGAGGCGCGAAATTTCCTTGACATTGCCCAGGAGTTTGTCTCATTGTACCCGCATGATGATCGTTTTCTGGTACTACAATCTATATGTCGACGTCTCTATGCAGCTGCGGTAGCAATGGAGCAATCGGCCCTAGCACAACGGGCCAAAATGACTTGGCTCAAAGAAGGCCACCGTTGCTCCGCTTTTTTCTTCAAGAAGGTTGCCATACGACGAGTGGCAAACCGTATCTTCTCGCTTGAGGATGATGCTGGGAACTTAATTGAAGGGGAGCCACAAGTAAAGGGCGAGCTTCTTAGACACTACAAGAACCTCTTGGGTACGACCGCTCGGAGCGGCCCGCTGGATCGCTCTGCTATCTATGCGGCCATATCTCGTACATTACCCAATCACGCACCGGGAGATCTACTTCGGCTCATCGACGAAGGTGAGATTAAGCTGGCGCTTTCTTCTATTACGGATGACAAAGCATCGGGTCCGGATGGTTTCACTTCGGCTTTCTTTAAAGCCGCTTGGCCTACTATTGGAGGGGACATCATATCTGCTATTCAAGAATTTTTTCGTACAGGCCATCTTCTGAGGGAGCTTAATACTACACTTCTTACGTTGATCCCTAAGCGGGACTCCCCACGACGACCTGCTGACTTTCGGCCTATATCGTACTGTAATGTCTTATACAAGATTATTTCGAAGATCTTGGCTAATCGTCTGAAGACTTATCTCCCAGGCTTAGTGGATGTCTCGCAAACTGCATTTATCCCTGGTCGCAGATCAGCGATAATATTCTCCTCGCTCAGGAGTTATGCTCTGGCTACCGAAATCAGAGCTTACCGGCACGGGCTACGCTGAAGGTTGACTTGGCAAAGGCATACGATCATGTCGAGTGGGACTTTTTAGTGTGTGTGTTGGAGGCCATGGGTTTTCCTTCGCGGTTTGTTGCATGGATCCAGGTGTGTTTGACGACTCCTTATTACTCGATCAATATCAATGGTCGAGCGGAGGGGTATTTTCCGGGACAGCGGGGTCTTCGTCAGGGCGATCCTATATCTCCGTATCTTTTTACGTTGGCCATGGAGGTGCTTCATGGTATTCTTCGGAACAAGATTCTTTCGGAGCGGAGATTTACTTTCCATTGAGATGCGAGCCTTCCCTTTTCAGTCACGCGGACACTGAATCCATCCAGACTTTCCGAGCAGGGTTGGATGAATTTGCGATACTTTCGGGGTTAAGGGCTAACCCTGGAAAGAGCGAGAAGTTTCTTTCTAAACGGGCGAGCGGCTGCTAACCCTTATTATCTATTATGGGTTTTCCTTTAGGCAATTTACCAGTGAGGTATTTGGGTGTCCCGTTACTTACATCACGACTGACTATTCAGGACTGTAATCCACTTGTACAGCGCATTGACCAATGCTTAGGCTCTTGGCTCAATCACTTTCATATGCTGGGAGGGTACAGTTGATCCGTTCAGTCCTTGCTGCGTTGCATGTGTATTGGTCCGGGGTGTTCATCCTGCCCAAAGGCGTTATTAGAATGATTGAGCAACGATTCAGATCGTTCATCTGGGCGGGTTCTGCTGCCAAGGTTGCTTGGGATGATGTATGTTTCCCGGTGGATGAGGGTGGTTTGGGCATTCGCTCGCTTGTGGACGATAACAAGGCCCTTCTTCTTAAGCACCTATGGAGTATTCTGAGCAAGGATCCCAATTCTATTTGGGTATCGTGGCTTCTCCAGACGCGACTGCAAAAATCGCTCGTTGTGGACTATATCGGAAACCGCCCAATCGGCGTGGAGTTGGAGAAAACTCTTACAACTTCGCCCTATGCTTCGATCGAAGGTTAGTATCCGTATTGGTAATGGCGAAACTATTTGGTTGTGGCAGGACCCATGGATCGATTATAGGCCGCTTCTGGAACGATTTCCACGGGGACCGATGATTATGGGCCTTTCTGATGATTTACGTTTGAGTCGAGTTATTGCTAGTGACGGTTGGAGGTGGCCAACGACTTCCTCGATGGAATTTCTGATGATTGAACCATGCTCCGGACGTTCACCATTGGAAGCTGACTCTTACCGATGGCTACATCTCCCACAGGACTTTTCACCACTGCTTCTGCTCGGGATGCGTTCCGGCAGAAACGCTCGCCGGTTCATTGGGCAGCCCTATTTGGGGGGATGCTTAGGGTCCCAAGCTATGAATTCATCTTATGGCTTGCTATTCGTGAACGCCTAGCTACCAGAGATAAGCCTTGGGTTGCGCTCAAGGCCGCGTCGAGTGCTTGCTTATTGTGTGACGCGGATGAGATGGAGACGATCAATCACCTTTTCTTTGACTGCCCATACACATCTCGATGCTTACGACTTCTTCGGCGGCAGATTCGGTTTCTCTGGCCTTAAATAAGAAAAAAAAAAATTACTCCAACAAGATAAGACAAAGCGCTCCTACAAGAGAAGACAAAGCTCTCATGAAGAGATAAACGAGAAGAAAATAGAAAAAGAGACGGAACGAAACAAAACTCGTAAGAATAAGAAAGATTCCACCTCATATCCTTCGACGATGTTGAGAATGATGGGGAGAAGAGAGATTTTCTGTCATTATTTCTGGTATGGTAGGGGTCTAGTTGACCTTAAGCCCTTATTGGACTATGTGTTTAGACATTTTAAAGGTTGGTTTATAAGATGTGAATGTATTTAGTTCACGTGACCGCGATTGGCAGCAGGGGATTAGGTGGGCTGGCCTGCGGTGGAAAGGTATGCACCTCCAGCATCTGGCATATCGACATGTTCTGGCTTCGACGATTCACCACATCTGAACTGAGCGAAACCACCGTTGGGACTGATGGCAGACAGCAGCATCCCCAGCAGCTCGTTGAGGATATTGTGAGGGTATTGCTTATGTACCTATCATTACTACCGTGTCGATATGAGCTACAGTATTGTGCCCTGCGTCGCCTATGGCACATTGCTTGGTAGATGTATGAACGTTATTTATGGTAGTTTGTTTGGTGGATAGAGATTATATCCATCTTGTACACAGTGGCATGTCACTGGTCTTTGCGACATGAATCATATCATGTGCGCTTTATTGTCCTTTATTTCATTTATTTAGTGAACGTTCCCCAAAAAAAAAAAACGATCTCGTGCTCCAGTCACTGCCGGCTTCCTTTAATCCCTTCATTGTGAATTATAATCTGAATAGGGTCGAGATGACATTAACTGAGTTGATGAACCAGTTGTCAACGGCCCAAACTCAGATGAAAAGATAAAGGGAAAGGAAGTGGCTCTTGTTGCGACTTATAAGACTCGGAAGTCGATTAGAAAGAAAAAGTCGGACAAGCCCATTAAGCCCAAGGGAGTGTTTCAAAAGGCAAGGCCAAGTAAACGTGTCTAAAGGCGCCAAGCCCACGGACAAATACCTTCACTGCAATGAGCTCGGCCATTGGAAGCGCGATTGCCCGAAGCTAGCCGCCTCAGGTAAAGAACTTTATTTTTTGGAAACTAATTGTTCTATGACTGTGTACTCCACTTCATGGATCCTAGACTCAGGAGCTAGCGCTCACATTTGTGTTTCAAACCAGGGTCTGGAAACGAAGGAGGTGGGCGGATCGAGAGGTCATGATCAACGTAGGAAGCGGACATAGTGTGCCGGCGACCCACATTGGATCAAGAACTCTTGTTTTATATAGTAGACATAAGTTATTGCTTTCTGATTGTTTAGTATTGCCCAGAGGGCTTAAGAATATTATTTCTATTCCCGTTTTGAGCGGAAACGGATATGAGTTCCGCTTTAGTAATAATATTTGCGATATTTATTTTGGAAATAAATGCGTCGGAAGTGCAACTTTACTTAACTGGATTATATTATCTAAATGTCAAATAAAACTGAATCTGTGAACACAATTACCAACAAACGAAAATTAGATACCAATATGAGACAATTGTGGCATCTTCGACTTGGTCATGCAGGAGATCAAAAAATTCGTGAGGTGGAGAAAAATGGCATGATTAAGCCGTTGGGTTCGGACCCTTATCCGACTTGCGAATCGTGTATCCTTGGAAAGATGACTAAGTCTCCCTTTACCGGGACTTTCCAAAAAGCCACAGAACTTCTCACTTTGATTCATACAGACGTTTGTGGCCATTCGGGAAGCGGCTCGAGGTAATTTCCACTACTTTATTACCTTCACCGACGATCATTCAAGATTTGGGAAGGTATATCTTATGAGATACAAGTCTGAAGCCCTTGATAAGTTCAAGGAATATAAGGCTTTAGTATAAAGGCCATTCGATCTGATCGAGGTGGCGAGTACATGAGTCTCGAGTTCGACGAGTTCTTGAAAGAGAACGATATCATTTCACAGATGACACCGCCGGGAACACCACAATTAAATGGTGTGTCCGAACGCAGAAATCGAACGCTGTGGGACAAGGTTCGATCAATGCTACACAGACCTGTCACTGTCGCTGTGGGGTCATGCGTTATTAACCCAACCCACGTTTTAAAACCGAATCCCTTCTAGTTCTGTCGACCAGATCCCTTATGAAATATGGACTGGTAGAAAGCCGAGCTTGAACCACATAAGAATATGGGGTTGCCCCGCTTTTTGTGAAAAAGCTCAAGACAGAAAAATTGGAATCGAGAGCTGTGAAAGGACGTTTTGTCGGGTATCCTGAGGATTCCATGGGATACCAATTTTACTTCCACGACGATCAAAAATCGTTGTAGCCCTTCAGGCTCACTTTCTCGAAGAAGAGTTCGTTCGAGAAGGTGGAGTGGGTCGTGAAGTAACTCTTGAGAAACGACAGAAACGATTTCACAAACTCCAGTGTTAGAAGACACCGTAGAGCAGTCCAAGACGCAATCAGAGTTGCGCAGGTCTGGTAGAGTATCTCGCCAGCCTGAGAGATATGGAATGGTACACGTCGAGCACGGGGATGCTGCGACGGGGGGTAACGTCGGGGACGACCCCGCTACCTATGACCAGGCAATGACGGATAGACTCCGTAAGATGGCTTGAAGCTATGCAAGTCGAAATGGATTCAATGCACGAAATCAGGTCTGGACACTTGTTGATCTCCCCGATGGTTTTAGACCCATTGGGTGTAAGTGGATCTTCAAGAAAAAGATTGGATCAGACGGACTGGTGGATACATACAAAGCTAGGCTTGTAGCGAAAGGTTATAGTCAAAAAGAATTGACTATGAGGAAACCTTTTCGCCCGTTGCGATGATGAAGTCCATTCGGATATTACTTGCGATAGCAGCGTATAACGATTATGAGATCTGGCAGATGGATGTGAAAACCGCGTTCCTAAATGGATACCTCAAGGAGGAAATATATATGGAACAGCCAAAGGGTTTTACATCACAAAAGGATGCTCATAAAGTATGCAAATTGAATAAGTCAATTTACGGACTTAAACAAGCCTCTAGGAGCTGGAATCTTCGGTTTGATGAAGTAGTTAAAGCTACAGATTCATAAAGAACGAAGATGAACCATGCGTCTACAGAAAAAGCAGTGGGAGCAAGATATCGTTCCTCGTATTGTACGTCGATGACATCCTTTTGATAGGAAACGATATTGGGATGCTCTCGATGGTGAAAGCATGGCTTTCGACCGAATTCTCCATGAAAACTTGGGAGAAGCGACCTACATCCTAGGAATTCGTGTCTATAGGGATAGAACGAATAGATGTTAGGGCTCTCCCAAGCCCTATACTTAGAAAAGGTCCTGAAACGATATAACATGGACAATTCTAAGAAAGGGTTCTTACCTATGGGGCATGGGATACATCTCTCCAAAGCTATGTGTCCTCAAAGTGAGGCAGATAGAAAAGAGATGAATGGAATCCCCTATGCATCCGCAGTGGGTAGCTTGATGTACGCGATGCTTTGCACGCGACCGGACATAGCATACGCTGTGAGCGTAGTCAGTCGATTTCAAGCCAACCCGGGTAAAGAACACTGGACAGCAGTCAAGAATATCCTCAAGTATCTTAGAAGAACAAAGGATATGATGCTGGTCTATGGAAATGGAGAATTAGAAGTGGAAGGATATACGGATTCGGATTTCCAGTCAGACGTGGACGACCGAAAATCCACTTCAGGTTTCGTCTTTACACTCAACGGTGGAGCAGTATCTTGGAAAAGTTCCAAGCAGAGCACAACTGCTGATTCCACCTGCGAGGCTGAGTACATAGCCGCCTCAGAGGCAGCTAAAGAAGGAGTTTGGATGAGAAAGTTCTTGGAAGAACTGCAAGTGGTTCCGATTGCCGAAAAACCACTGCCACTGTGGTGCGACAATAGTGGTGCAATCGCGCAAGCGAAGGAACCAAGATCTCACAGTAAATCCAAACACATAGAAAGAAAATACCACGTGTTACGTGGATTCGTTGAGAGTGGCTACATAGCCGTCCAGAAGATTGCGACTGCGGACAACGTGGCCGACCCATTCACCAAGCCTTTATCTCAGGCAGTGCTGAACAAACATCTCGAGAAGATGGGTATTAGATACACAGCGCATGGCATTGAGTGCAAGTGGAGATTGTTAGGGATATGCCCTCGAATGCTATACGAGGATTGGATATGTATAGGGCATTAGCTTATTTATCATTCGATTGTCAATGTAATCAAACATTGTTTTGCGTATTAATAAAGGCATTATTCGTTTATTGGTTATATGAGTTCTTTACTTAGCATCGGGTAAAGCAATAAATGAATAAATCCAAATGTGTCGAGTTGAGTCACTGTTCTCGATGGGTACGAGAGAGGAAGGCACCAGTGGACTCTTAACCTCGAACATAAAATGTCCATAAGCCTTAGGTTTCAGTTGGGTGCTGGAAAACCAATCATGGCTTATTTGTAGATGACTTATCGTGTGCCGATATACCGCTTGGAAGCGGAAGTCATGACTTGTGATACGAGTCGAATCAAGGGATTGAATCGTTTCATGGACACTGACTCGCAGGTCGTACGATCAAACATGGCTTATTACTCAAGGAGTGTCAATGATCGACGACAAAAATAGTAGTCTGCTTGAACCTTAGACCGAAAGGGGCTTTGACGGAGTTGACTTTGAAGTCTTGACTATCACTGGTTTCGCTAGATCCGATTTGCTATTGCATGGGTCAGCGGGACAGATGCGGTCTTGATGGATATTTGTGATTGCCGGGCTTAGACCGCCGAGTACGGATTCACAGTCTCGCAAGTAATCGAGACAAGTGTCCTATGAGAATGACGACGGGAAATTACAAAATCCTTGGCCAAGGTATTAAACTAACTCATGTTAGACATGGAGGGTAGTTTGGTAATTTGCCTCGTGTCATTTTATCATAGTATCGAGTTTAGTGAGTTTGACAAATACCATGGCTCTCACTCGATCGGGACACAGCTGAAGGGTTTGTACGTAGTACTATAATCTATAGTTAGGTTCTGGAATGAGACTAGTTCGAAATTCGTGCTCAAGTCGGGATCTGTCCGGTACTGCGGGATTGGCTAGGCACCTACCGGACTCTTGGATTCCTCCCTTGCCGATTGAGTCGAACCTAGAGAGTCGGGCTTAAAAAGGATCATCAATGTGTACCGAGAAGGAGAGATTGTGTTTTGGGCCTTAACGGGCCTCGGGTCGTTATGCCACGCCTTATTGGGCCTCGGGGTCATTAAGTGGACCGAAGTCGGACTTCATATGAAACTAACTTTAAGACTTAGGCTTGGCTAAGTGCTTAGAAAGACTTGAGGGAAGAATTGGAATTCAACCCTAAGCCGAGAAATTCGAAAAATGCCTTAAAGGGTATTTTCGTAATTTACAAATATGGTAATAAAATATTGGAATATTATTTATTAAAACTAAAATTCGAATTTATATTTTATATAAATTTCGAAATTTATTTACCATATTTGAAGATATTTTAATATCTTAGTTAGTTTTTATTTATAGTATGTTCCTTTAATAGAATTTTGAATTCAATTAGGAGAGATATTTTGGCAAGAATATCTCTCATATTTAGGAACAAATATTTCGAGATTTTAGCCTTGTTTAGGGCTGAAAATTTCGTCCTCCCCTACTATAAATAAGGGTGAGACCCTCGTCAAAAAAAGACACGGAAGAGAATCGACGCGAAATTTCTCGACCCGAGAATCGAAACACGAACACACAAACGCAAACCACTCTCCCGAGCGACGCATCAATTCTCTCTAGCCATCTTCGGAGAATCGAAACCGTGGTACACTGCGAGGTCGGCGTGACGATCTAGACGATACCCAACACGACCGCGGCCGACGACGCAATCGACGAGGAGCTGCCACTCGCTTCAAAGGTATCTCTCACGGGTATGACCCCCCTATTACGTGTCAACGTGATTAGAGTTTTCGATCCGAGCTGCGAAGGAACCTGGAAAAAATTTTATTCCGCACCGTATCCCGGGATGTTGAGTCTCAGGTACAAACCGGTTACCTTTCCCAACAGTTCAACAAGGCAGTCTACTTGTTCAATAAGGCTTGACTGGTCATCAAAGTATTCGACTTGTTCACAGGCATTCGACTTGTACACAAGCATTACTTGGTCACCAAGGCATTCGACTTATTCAACAAGGCATTCGACATGGT